>WOVY01011310.1:0-459082 GCA_013436015.1 Rhipicephalus annulatus
ATGATCGATTATTGTAGCAGAAACTATGGTTATTATCGTTCGTATTAATACATCGCTGCATTCAGTTTAGAAGGAATGCTCCCCGTCAATTGTTCTCTTCACATATTCGGCAATGTGAATGTCGTTAACGTTCACTTTCTCACCTTATTCGATGTGTTTCTGCAAACCCATATATATTACTCGTCAATCGCGAACACAAGTAACCGGATCTCGTGCATGCATGGTTGTTGGGCGCGACGCGTCCTTCTTGTCCATTCCGGATCACCGTAGGCTGCTGACAAGAGGTCTGGTGTTTCCGACATCCTTCTTCTGCTTTCCCAGCTCCTGCAAGTTTAACAATTTGCCGTAACTGAAATCACTAATGATCGATTAGTGTAGCAGAAACTATTGTTATCATCGTTCGTATATGACATCGCTGCATTCATTTTGTGGGAATGCTCCCGTCAATTGTTCTCTTCATATATTCGGCAATGTGAATGTCGTTAACGTTCACTTTCTCACATTTCTCGATGTGTTTCTGCAAACCCATATAATTACTCGTCAATCGCGAACACAAGTAACGGATCTCGTGCGTGCATGGTTGTTTGGCGCGACGCGTCCTCCTTGTCCATTCGGATCACCGTAGGCTGCTGACAAGTGGTCTGGTGTTTCCGACATCCTTCTTCTGCTCTCCCAGCTCCTGCAAGTTTAACAATTTGCCGTAACTGAAATCACTAATGATCGATTAGTGTAGCAGAAACTATGTTATTATCGTTCGCATTAATAACATCGCTGCACTCAGTTTAGAAGAATGCTCCCCTCAATTGTTCTCTTCATATTTCGGCAGTGTGAATGTCGTTAACGTTCACTTTCTCACCTTATTCGATGTGTTTCTGCAAACCCATTTAATTACTCGTCAATCGCGAACCCAATAACCGGGATCTCGTGCATGCATGGTGTTGGCCGCAACTCGTCCGGTTTGGTCCATGCCGTTTCACCGTAGGCTGCTTGACAAGTGGTCTGGTGTTTCCGACATCCTTCTGCTTTCCCAGCTCCTGCAAGTTTAACAATTTGCCGTAACTGAAATCACTAATGATCGATTAGTGTAGCAGAAAACTGTGGTTATCATCGTTCGTAATAATCACATCGCTGCATTCAGTTTGTAAGGATGCTCCCCGTCTATTGATCTCTTCATATATTCGGCAGTGTGAAAGTCGTTAACGTTCACTTTCTCACCTTATTCGATGTGTTTCTGCAAACCCATATAATTACTCGTCAATCGCGAACACAAGTAACCGGATCTCGTGCAGGCATGTTTGTTGGGCGCGACGCGTCCTTCTTGTCCATTCCGGATCACCGTAGGCTGCTGACAAGTGGTCTGGTGTTTCCGACATCCTTCTGCTTTCCCAGCTTCTGCAAGTGTAACAATTTGCCGTAACTGAAATCACTAATGATCGATTACTGTAGCAGAAGCTATGGTTATTATGGTTCGTATTAATAACCCTCGCTGCATTCAGTTTAGAAGGAATGCTCCCCGTCAATTGTTCTCTTCATATGTTCGGCAATGTGAATGTCGTTTAACGTTCACTTTCTCACCTTTCTCTATGTGTTTCTGCAAGCCCATGTATTACTCGTCAATCGCGAACACAATAACCGGATCTCGTGCGTGCATGGTTGTTGGGCGCGACGCGTCCTGCTTGTCCATTCCGGATCACCGTAGGCTGCTGACAAGTGGTCTGGTGTTTCCGACATCCTTCTTCTGCTTTCCCAGCTCCTGCATGTTTAACAATTTGCCGTAACTGAAATCACTAATGATCGATTAGTGTAGCAGAAACTATGGTTATTATCGTTCGTATTTTTCACATCGCTGCATTCAGTTTAGAAGGAATGCTCCCCGTCAATTGTTCTCTTCATATATTCGGCAGTGTGAAAGTCGTTAACGTTCACTTTCTCACCTTATTCGATGTGTTTCTGCAAACCCATATAATTACTCGTCAATCGCGAACACAAGTTACCGGATCTCGTGCATGCATGGTTGTTGGGCGCGACCCGTCATCCTTGTCCATTCCGGATCACCGTAGGCTGCTGACAAGATGTCTTGGGTTTCCGTCATCCTTCTCCTCTCCCAGCTCCTGCAAGTTTAACCTTTTGCTGTAACTGAAATGACTAATGATCGATTAGGGTAGGAGAATCTACGGTTAATATGGTTCCTATTTTTCGCATCGCTGCATTCAGTTCATAAGGAATGCTTCCCGTCAATTGTTCTCTTCACATTTTCGGCAGTGTGAATGTCGTTAACGTTCACTTTCTCACCTTTCTCGATGTGTTTCTGAGAAGCCAGATAAATACTCGTCAATCGCGAACACAAGTAACCGGATCTCGTGCGTGCATGGTTGTGTGGCGCGACGCGTCCTCCTTGTCCGTTCCGGATCACCGTAGGCTGCTGACAAAAGATCTAGGGTTTCCGTCATCCTTCTTCTCCTCTCCCAGCTCCTACAAGTTTAACATTTTGCCGTAACTGAAATGACTAATGATCGATTAGTGTAGGAGAAACTACGGTTAATATCGTTCCTATTAATCGCATCGCTGCATTCAGTTTATAAGGAATGCTCCCCGTCTATTGTTCTCTTCATATATTCGGCAGTGTGAATGTCGTTAACGTTCACTTTCTTACTTTCTCGATGTGTTTCTGCAAGCCCATATAAATACTCGTCAATCGCGAACACAAGTAAACGGATCTCGTGCGTGCATGGCAGTTGGGCACGACGCATCCTCCTTGTCCATTCCGGATCACCGTAGGCTGCTGACAAGAGGTCTGGCGTTTCCGTCATCCTTCTCCTCTCCCAGCTCCTGCAAGTTTAACCTTTTGCCGTAACTTAAATGACTAATGATCGATAAGGGTAGAAGAAACTACGGTTATTATGGTTCCTATTCTTCGCATCGCTGCATTCAGTTTATAAGGAATGCTCCCCATCAATTGCTCTCTTCCCATATTCGGCAGTGTGAATTTCGTTAGCGTTCACTTTCTCACCTTTCTCGATGTGTTTCTGCAAGCCCATATAATTACTCGTCAATCGCGAAAACAAGTAACCGGATCTCGTGCGTGCATGGTTGTTGGGCGCGACATGTCCTCCTTGTCCATTCCGGATCACCGTAGGCTGCTGACAAGAGGTCTGGGGTTTCCTTCATCCTTCTCCTCTCCCGCTCGTGCAAATTTAACCTTTTTCCGTAACTGATATGACTAATGATCGATTAGTGTAGCAGAAAATATGGTTATCGTCGTTCGTATATTCACATCGCTGCATTCAGTTTGTAAGGAATGCTCACCATCAATTGTTCTCTTCATATATTCGGCAATGTGAATGTCGTTAACGTTCACTTTCTCACCTTTCTCGATGTGTTTCTGCAAGCCCATATATTACTCGTCAATCGCGAACACAATAACCGGATCTCGTGCGTGCATGGTTGTTGGGCGCGACGCGTCCTGCTTGTCCATTCCGGATCACCGTAGGCTGCTGACAAGAGGTCTGGTGTTTCCGACATCCTTCTTCTGCTTTCCCAGCTCCTGCAAGTTTAACAATTTGAAGTATGTGAAATCACTAATGATCGATTAGTGTAGCAGAAACTATGGTTATTATCGTTCGTATTAATAACATCGCTGCATTCAGTTTAGAAGGAATGCTCCCCGTCAATTGTTCTCTTCGTATATTCGGCAGTGTGAAAGTCGTTAACGTTCACTTTCTCACCTTATTCGATGTGTTTCTGCAAACCCATATAATTACTCGTCAATCGCGAACACAAGTAACCGGATCTCGTGCATGCATGATTGTTGGGCGCGACGCGTCCTTTTTGTCCATTCCGGATCACCGTAGGCTGCTGACAAGTGGTCTGGTGTTTCCGACATCCTTCTGCTTTCCCAGCTCCTGCAAGTTTAACAATTTGCCGTAACTGAAATCACTAATGATCGATTACTCTAGCAGAAACTATGGTTATTATTGTTCGTATTAATAACCTCGCTGCATTCAGTTTAGAAGGAATGCTACCCGTCAATTGTTCTCTTCATATATTCGGCAGCGTGAATGTCGTTAACGTTCACTTTCTCACCTTTCTCGATGTGTTTCTGCAAGCTCATATATTACTCGTCAATCGCGAACACAATAACCGGATCTCATGCGTGCATGGTTGTTGGGCGCGACGCGTCCTGCTTGTCCATTCCGGATCACCGTAGGCTGCTGACAAGAGATCTGGTGTTTCCGACATCCTTCTTCTGATTTCCCAGCTCCTGCAAGTTTAACAATTTGCCGTAACTGAAATCACTAATGATCGATTAGTGTAGGAGAAACTACGGTTATTATGGTTCCTAATAATCGCATTGCTGCTTTCAGTTTATAAGGAATGCTCCCCGTCAATTGTTCTCTTCAGATATTCGGCAGTGTGAATGTCGTTAACGTTCACTTTCTCACCTTTCTCGATGTGTTTCTGCAAACCAATATAATTACTCGTGAATCGCGAACACAAGTAACCGGAACTGGAACGTGCATGGCTGTTAGGCGCGACGCATCCTCCTTGTCCATTCCGGATCACCGTAGGCTGCTGACAAGAGGTCTGGGGTTTCCGTCGTCCTTCTCCTATCCGAGCTCCTGCAAGTTTAACGTTTTGATGTAACTGAAATGACTAATGATCCATTAGTGTAGCAGAAACTACGGTTAATATCGTTCCTATTAATCGCATTGCTGCATTCAGTTTATAAGGAATGCTCCCCGTCTATTGTTGTCTTCATATATTCGGCAGTGTGAATGTCGTTAACGTTCATTTTCTAACCTTTCTTGATGTGTTTCTGCAAACCAATATAATTACTCGTGAATCGCGAACACAAGTAACCGGATCTCGTGCATGCATGGTTGTTGGGCGCGACCCGTCATCCTTGTCCATTCCGGATCACCGTAGGCTGCTGACAAGAGGTCTGGCGTTTCCGTCATCCTTCTCCTCTCCCAGCTCCTGCAAGTTTGCAAGTTTAACCTTTTGCCGTAACTTAAATGACTAATGATCGATTAGGGTAGGAGAAACTACGGTTATTATGGTTCCTATTCTTCGCATCGCTGCATTCAGTTTATAAGGAATGCTCCCCATCAATTGCTCTCTTCCCATATTCGGCAGTGTGAATTTCGTTAACGTTCACTTTCTCACCTTTCTCGATGTGTTTCTGGAAGCCCATAGAATTACTCGTCAATTGCGAACACAAGTAACCAGATGTCGTGCGTGCATGGTTGTTGGGCGCGACACGTCCTCCTTGTCCATTCCGGATCACCCTAGGCTGCTGACAAGAGGTCTGGGGTTTCCGTCATCCTTCTCCTCTCAAGCTCCTGCAAATGTAACCTTTTCCGTAACTGATATGACTAATGATCGACTATTGTAGGAGAAGCTACGGTTAATATGGTTCCAATTCTTCGCATCGCTGCATTCAGTTTATAAGGAATGCTTCCCGTCAATTGTTCTCTTCACATATTCGGCAGTGTGAATGTCATTAACGTTCACTTTCTTACTTTCTCGATGTGTTTCTGCAAGCCCTTATAAATACTCGTCAATCGCGAACACAAGTAAACGGATCTCGTGCGTGCATGGCAGTTGGGCACGACGCATCCTCCTTGTCCATTCCGGATCACCGTAGGCTGCTGACAAGAGATCTGGGGTTTCCGTCATACTTCTCCTCCTCTCCCAGCTCCTGCAAGTTTAACATTTTGCCGTAACTGAAATGACTAATGATCGATTAGTGTAGCAGAAACTACGGTTAATATGGTTCCTATTCTACGCATCGCTGCATTCAGTTTATAAGGAATGCTTCCCGTCAGTTGTTCTCTTCACATATTCGGCAGTGTGAATGTCGTTAACGTTCACTTTCTCACCTTTCTCGATGTGTTTCTGAGAAGCCAGATAAATACTCGTCAATCGCGAACACAAGTAACCGGATCTCGTGCGTGCATGGTTGTGTGGCGCGACGCGTCCTCCTTGTCCGTTCCGGATCACCGTAGGCTGCTGACAAAAGATCTAGGGTTTCCGTCATTCTTCTTCTCCTCTCCCAGCTCCTACAAGTTTAACATTTTGCCGTAACTGAAATGACTAATGATCGATTAGTGTAGGAGTAACTACGGTTATTATGGTTCCTAATAATCGCATTGCTGCATTCAGTTTATAAGGAATGCTCCCCGTCATTTGTTCTCTTCAGATATTCGGCAGTGTGAATGTCGTTAACGTTCACTTTCTCACCTTTCTCGATGTGTTTCTGCAAACCCATGTAAATACTCGTCAATCGCGAACACAAGTAACCGGAACTCGTGCGTGCATGGCTGTTAGGCGCGACGCATCCTCCTTGTCCATTGCGGATCACCGTAGGCTGCTGACAAGAGGTCTGGGGTTTCCGTCGTCCTTCTCCTATCCGAGCTCCTGCAAGTTTAACGTTTTGATGTAACTGAAATGACTAATGATCCATTAGTGTAGCAGAAACTACGGTTAATATCGTTCCTATTAATCGCATCGCTGCATTCAGTTTATAAGGAATGCTCCCCATCAATTGCTCTCTTCCCATATTCGGCAGTGTGAATTTCGTTAGCGTTCACTTTCTCACCTTTCTCGATGTGTTTCTGCAAGCCCATATAATTACTCGTCAATCGCGAAAACAAGTAACCGGATCTCGTGCGTGCATGGTTGTTGGGCGCGACATGTCCTCCTTGTCCATTCCGGATCACCGTAGGCTGCTGACAAGAGGTCTGGGGTTTCCTTATCCTTCTCCTCTCCCGCTCGTGCAAATTTAACCTTTTTCCGTAACTGATATGACTAATGATCGATTAGTGTAGCAGAAATTATGGTTATCGTCGTTCGTATATTCACATCGCTGCATTCAGTTTGTAAGGAATGCTCACCATCAATTGTTCTCTTCATATATTCGGCAATGTGAATGTCGTTAACGTTCACTTTCTCACCTTTCTCGATGTGTTTCTGCAAGCCCATATATTACTCGTCAATCGCGAACACAATAACCGGATCTCGTGCGTGCATGGTTGTTGGGCGCGACGCGTCCTGCTTGTCCATTCCGGATCACCGTAGGCTGCTGACAAGAGGTCTGGTGTTTCCGACATCCTTCTTCTGCTTTCCCAGCTCCTGCAAGTTTAACAATTTGAAGTATGTGAAATCACTAATGATCGATTAGTGTAGCAGAAACTATGGTTATTATCGTTCGTATTAATAACATCGCTGCATTCAGTTTAGAAGGAATGCTCCCCGTCAATTGTTCTCTTCGTATATTCGGCAGTGTGAAAGTCGTTAACGTTCACTTTCTCACCTTATTCGATGTGTTTCTGCAAACCCATATAATTACTCGTCAATCGCGAACACAAGTAACCGGATCTCGTGCATGCATGATTGTTGGGCGCGACGCGTCCTTTTTGTCCATTCCGGATCACCGTAGGCTGCTGACAAGTGGTCTGGTGTTTCCGACATCCTTCTGCTTTCCCAGCTCCTGCAAGTTTAACAATTTGCCGTAACTGAAATCACTAATGATCGATTACTGTAGCAGAAACTATGGTTATTATCGTTCGTATTAATAACCTCGCTGCATTCAGTTTAGAAGGAATGCTACCCGTCAATTGTTCTCTTCATATATTCGGCAGCGTGAATGTCGTTAACGTTCACTTTCTCACCTTTCTCGATGTGTTTCTGCAAGCTCATATATTACTCGTCAATCGCGAACACAATAACCGGATCTCATGCGTGCATGGTTGTTGGGCGCGACGCGTCCTGCTTGTCCATTCCGGATCACCGTAGGCTGCTGACAAGAGATCTGGTGTTTCCGACATCCTTCTTCTGATTTCCCAGCTCCTGCAAGTTTAACAATTTGCCGTAACTGAAATCACTAATGATCGATTAGTGTAGGAGAAACTACGGTTATTATGGTTCCTAATAATCGCATTGCTGCTTTCAGTTTATAAGGAATGCTCCCCGTCAATTGTTCTCTTCAGATATTCGGCAGTGTGAATGTCGTTAACGTTCACTTTCTCACCTTTCTCGATGTGTTTCTGCAAACCAATATAATTACTCGTGAATCGCGAACACAAGTAACCGGAACTGGAACGTGCATGGCTGTTAGGCGCGACGCATCCTCCTTGTCCATTCCGGATCACCGTAGGCTGCTGACAAGAGGTCTGGGGTTTCCGTCGTCCTTCTCCTATCCGAGCTCCTGCAAGTTTAACGTTTTGATGTAACTGAAATGACTAATGATCCATTAGTGTAGCAGAAACTACGGTTAATATCGTTCCTATTAATCGCATTGCTGCATTCAGTTTATAAGGAATGCTCCCCGTCTATTGTTGTCTTCATATATTCGGCAGTGTGAATGTCGTTAACGTTCATTTTCTAACCTTTCTTGATGTGTTTTTGCAAACCAATATAATTACTCGTGAATCGCGAACACAAGTAACCGGATCTCGTGCATGCATGGTTGTTGGGCACGACCCGTCATCCTTGTCCATTCCGGATCACCGTAGGCTGCTGACAAGAGGTCTGGCGTTTCCGTCATCCTTCTCCTCTCCCAGCTCCTGCAAGTTTGCAAGTTTAACCTTTTGCCGTAACTTAAATGACTAATGATCGATTAGGGTAGGAGAATCTACGGTTATTATGGTTCCTATTCTTCGCATCGCTGCATTCAGTTTATAAGGAATGCTCCCCATCAATTGCTCTCTTCCCATATTCGGCAGTGTGAATTTCGTTAACGTTCACTTTCTCACCTTTCTCGATGTGTTTCTGGAAGCCCATAGAATTACTCGTCAATTGCGAACACAAGTAACCAGATGTCGTGCGTGCATGGTTGTTGGGCGCGACACGTCCTCCTTGTCCATTCCGGATCACCCTAGGCTGCTGACAAGAGGTCTGGGGTTTCCGTCATCCTTCTCCTCTCAAGCTCCTGCAAATATAACCTTTTTCCGTAACTGATATGACTAATGATCGACTATTGTAGGAGAAGCTACGGTTAATATGGTTCCGATTCTTCGCATCGCTGCATTCAGTTTATAAGGAATGCTTCCCGTCAATTGTTCTCTTCACATATTCGGCAGTGTGAATGTCATTAACGTTCACTTTCTTACTTTCTCGATGTGTTTCTGCAAGCCCATATAAATACTCGTCAATCGCGAACACAAGTAAACGGATCTCGTGCGTGCATGGCAGTTGGGCACGACGCATCCTCCTTGTCCATTCCGGATCACCGTAGGCTGCTGACAAGAGATCTGGGGTTTCCGTCATACTTCTCCTCCTCTCCCAGCTCCTGCAAGTTTAACATTTTGCCGTAACTGAAATGACTAATGATCGATTAGTGTAGCAGAAACTACGGTTAATATGGTTCCTATTCTACGCATCGCTGCATTCAGTTTATAAGGAATGCTTCCCGTCAATTGTTCTCTTCACATATTCGGCAGTGTGAATGTCGTTAACGTTCACTTTCTCACCTTTCTCGATGTGTTTCTGAGAAGCCAGATAAATACTCGTCAATCGCGAACACAAGTAACCGGATCTCGTGCGTGCATGGTTGTGTGGCGCGACGCGTCCTCCTTGTCCGTTCCGGATCACCGTAGGCTGCTGACAAAAGATCTAGGGTTTCCGTCATTCTTCTTCTCCTCTCCCAGCTCATACAAGTTTAACATTTTGCCGTAACTGAAATGACTAATGATCGATTAGTGTAGGAGTAACTACGGTTATTATGGTTCCTAATAATCGCATTGCTGCATTCAGTTTATAAGGAATGCTCCCCGTCATTTGTTCTCTTCAGATATTCGGCAGTGTGAATGTCGTTAACGTTCACTTTCTCACCTTTCTCGATGTGTTTCTGCAAACCCATGTAAATACTCGTCAATCGCGAACACAAGTAACCGGAACTCGTGCGTGCATGGCTGTTAGGCGCGACGCATCCTCCTTGTCCATTGCGGATCACCGTAGGCTGCTGACAAGAGGTCTGGGGTTTCCGTCGTCCTTCTCCTATCCGAGCTCCTGCAAGTTTAACGTTTTGATGTAACTGAAATGACTAATGAACCATTAGTGTAGCAGAAACTACGGTTAATATCGTTCCTATTAATCGCATCGCTGCATTCAGTTTATAAGGAATGCTCCCCATCAATTGCTCTCTTCCCATATTCGGCAGTGTGAATTTCGTTAACGTTCACTTTCTCACCTTTCTCGATGTGTTTCTGGAAGCCCATAGAATTACTCGTCAATTGCGAACACAAGTAACCAGATGTCGTGCGTGCATGGTTGTTGGGCGCGACACGTCCTTCTTGTCCATTCCGGATCACCGTAGGCTGCTGACAAGTGGTCTGGTGTTTCCGACATTCTTCTTCTGCTTTCCCAACTCCTGCAAGTTTAACAATTTGCCGTAACTGAAATCACTAATGATCGATTAGTGTAGCAGAAACTGTGGTTATCATCGTTCGTAATAATGACATCGCTGCATTCAGTTTGTGAGGAATGCTACCCGTCAATTGTTTTCTTCATATATTCGGCAGTGTGAAAGTCGTTAACGTTCACTTTCTCACCTTATTCGATGTGTTTCTGCAAACCCATATAATTACTCGTCAATCGCGAACACAAGTTACCGGATCTCGTGCATGCATGGTTGTTGGCCGCGACACGTCCTCCTTGTCCATTCCGGATCACACTAGGCTGCTGACAAGAGGTCTGGGGTTTCCGTCATTCCTCTCCTCTCAAGCTCCTGCAAATATAACCTTTTTCCGTAACTGATATGACTAATGATCGACTATTGTAGGAGAAACTACGGTTAATATGGTTCCAATTCTTCGCATCGCTGCATTCAGTTTATAAGGAATGCTTCCCGTCAATTGTTCTCTTCACTTATTCGGCAGTGTGAATGTCATTAACGTTCACTCTCTCACCTTTCTCGATGTGTTTCTGCAAGCGCATATAAATACTCGTCAATCGCGAACACAAGTAACCGGATCTCGTGCGTGCATGGCAGTTGGGCACGATGCATCCTCCTTGTCCATTCCGGATCACCGTAGGCTGCTGACAAGAAATCTGGGGTTTCCGTCATACTTCTCCTCCCCTCCCAGCTCCTGCAAGTTTAACATTTTGCCGTAACTGAATTGACTAATGATCGATTAGTGTAGCAGAAACTACGGTTAATATGGTTCCTATTCTACGCATCGCTGCATTGAGTTTATAAGGAATGCTCTCCGTCAATCCCTCTCTTCCCATATTCGGCAGTGTGAATGTCGTTAGCGTTCACTTTCTCACTTTTCTCGATGTGTTTCTGCAAGCCCATATAATTACTCGTTAATCGGGAAAACAAGTAACCGGATCTCGTGCGTGCATGGTTGTTGGGCGCGACACGTCCTCCTTGTCCCTTCCGGATCACCGTAGGCTGCTGACAAGAGGTCTGGGGTTTCCTTCATCCTTCTCCTCTCCACGCTCCTGCAAATTTAACCTTTTTCTGTAACTGATATGACTAATGATCGATTAGTGTAGCAGAAACTATGGTTATCGTCGTTCGTATATTCACATCGCTGCATTCAGTTTGTAAGGAATGCTCCCCGTCAATTGTTCTCTTCTTATATTCGGCAATGTGAATGTCGTTAACGTTCACTTTCTCACCTTTCTCGATGTGTTTCTGCAAGCCAATATATTACTCGTCAATCGCGAACACAATAACCGGATCTCGTGCGTGCATGGTTGTTGGGCGCGACGCGTCCTGCTTGTCCATTCCGGATCACCGTAGGCTGCTGACAAGAGGTCTGGTGTTTCCGACATCCTTCTTTTGCTTTCCTAGCTCCTGCAAGTTTAACAATATGAAGTAACTGAAATCACTAATGATCGATTAGTGTAGCAGAAACATGGTTATTATCGTTCGTATTAATAACATCGCTGCATTCAGTTTAGAAGGAATGCTCCCCGTCAATTGTTCTCTTCATATATTCGGCAGTGTGCAAGTCGTTAACGTTCACTTTCTCACCTTATTCGATGTGTTTCTGCAAACCCATATAATTACTCGTCAATCGCGAACACAAGTAACCGGATCTCGTGCATGCATGGTTGTTGGGCGCGACGCGTCCTTCTTGTCCATTCCGGATCACCGTAGGCTGCTGACAAGTGGTCTGGTGTTTCCGACATCCTTCTTCTGCTTTCCCAGCTCCTGCATGTTTAACAATTTGCCGTAACTGAAATCACTAATGATCGATTAGTGTAGCAGAAACTATGGTTATTATCGTTCGTATTAATTACATCGCAGCATTCAGTTTAGAAGGAATGCTCCCCGTCAATTGTTCTCTTCATATATTCGGCAATGTGAATGTCGTTAACGTTCACTTTCTCACCTTTCTCGATGTGTTTCTGCAAGCCCATATATTACTCGTCAATCGCGAACACAATAACCGGATCTCGTGCGTGCATGGTTGTTGGGCGCGACGCGTCCTACTTGTCCATTCCGGATCACCGTAGGCTGCTGACAAAAGATCTGGGGTTTCCGTCATCCTTCTTCTCCTCTCCCAGCTCCTACAAGTTTAACATTTTGCCGTAACTGAAATGACAAATGATCGATTAGTGTAGGAGAAACTACGGTTATTATGGTTCCTAATAATCGCATTGCTGCATTCAGTTTATAAGGAATGCTCCCCGTCAATTGTTCTCTTCAGATATTCGGCAGTGTGAATGTCGTTAACGTTCACTTTCTCACCTTTCTCGATGTGTTTCTGCAAACCCATGTAAATACTCGTCAATCGCGAACACAAGTAACCGGAACTCGTGCGTGCATGGCTGTTAGGCGCGACGCATCCTCCTTGTCCATTCCGGATCACCGTAGGCTGCTGACAAGAGGTCTGGGGTTTCCGTCATCCTTCTCCTCTCCGAGCTCCTGCAAGTTTACCGTTTTGATGTAACTGAAATGACTAATGATCCATTAGTGTAGCAGAAACTACGGGTAATATCGTTCCTATTAATCGCATCGCTGCATTCAGTTTATAAGGAATGCTCCCCGTCTATTGTTCTCTTCATATATTCGGCAGTGTGAATGTCGTTAACGTTCATTTTCTAACCTTTCTTGATGTGTTTCCGCAAACCAATATAATTACTCGTGAATCGCGAACACAAGTAACCGGATCTCGTGCATGCATGGGTGTTGGGCGCGACCCGTCATCCTTGTCCATTCCGGATCACCGTAGGCTGCTGATAAGAGGTCTGGCGTTTCCGTCATCCTTCTCCTCTCCCAGCACCTGCAAGTTTAACCTTTTGCCGTAACTTAAATGACTAATGATCGATTAGGGTAGGAGAAACTACGGTTATTATGGTTCCTATTCTTCGCATCGCTGCATTCAGTTTATAAGGAATGCTCCCCATCAATTGCTCTCTTCCCATATTCGGCAGTGTGAATTTCGTTAACGCTCACTTTCTCACCTTTCTCGATGTGTTTCTGGAAGCCCATAGAATTACTCGTCAATCGCGAACAGAAGTAAGCAGATGTCGTGCGTGCATGGTTGTTGGGCGCGACACGTCCTCCTTGTCCATTCCAGATCACCCTAGGCTGCTGACAAGAGGTCTGGGGTTTCCGTCATCCTTCTCCTCTCAAGCTCCTGCAAATATAACCTTTTTCCGTAACTGATATGACTAATGATCGACTATTGTAGGAGAAACTACGGTTAATATGGTTCCAATTTTCGCATCGCTGCATTCAGTTTATAAGGAATGCTTCCCGTCAATTGTTCTCTTCACATATTCGGCAGTGTGAATGTCATTAACGTTCATTTTCTCACCTTTCTCGATGTGTTTCTGCAAGCCCATATAAATACTCGTCAATCGCGAACACAAGTAACTGGATCTCGTGCGTGCATGGCAGTTGGGCACGACGCATCCTCCTTGTCCATTCCGGATCACCATAGGCTGCTGACAAGAGGTCCGGGGTTTCCGTCATCCTTCTCCTCTCCCAGCTCCTGCAAGTTTAACATTTTGCCGTAACTGAAATGACTAATGATCGATTAGTGTAGCAGAAACTATGGTTATCGTCGTTCGTAATAATCACATCGCTGCATTCAGTTTGTAAGGAATGCTTCCCGTCAATTGTTCACTTCATATATTCGGCAATGTGAATGTCGTTAACGTTCACTTTCTCACCTTTCTCGATGTGTTTCTGCAAGCCCATATATTACTCGTCAATCGCGAACACAATAACCGGATCTCGTGCGTGCATGGTTGTTGGGCGCGACGCGTCCTGCTTGTCCATTCCGGATCACCGTAGGCTGCTGACAAGTGGCCTGGTGTTTCCGACATCCTTCTTCTGTTTTCCCAGCTCCTGCAAGTTTAACAATTTGCCGTAACTGAAATCACTAATGATCGATTAGTGTAGCAGAAACTATGGTTATCATCGTTCGTAATAATCACATCGCTGCATTCAGTTTGTAAGGAATGCTCCCCGTCAATTGTTCTCTTCATATATTCGGCAGTGTGAATGTCGTTAACGTTCACTTTCTCACCTTTCTCGATGTGTTTCTGCAAGCCCATATATTACTCGTCAATCGCGAACACAATTACTGGATCTCGTGCGTGCACGGTTGTTGGGCGCGACGCGTCCTGATTGTCCATTCCGGATCACTGTAGGCTGCTGACAAGAGGTCTGGGGTTTCCGTCATCCTTCTCCTCTCAAGCTCCTGCAAATATAACCTTTTTCCGTAACTGATATGACTAATGATCGACTATTGTAGGAGAAACTACGGTTAATATGGTTCCAATTCTTCGCATCGCTGCATTCAGTTTATAAGGAATGCTTCCCGTCAATTGTTCTCTTCACATATTCGGCAGTGTGAATGTCATTAACGTTCACTTTCTCACCTTTCTCGATGTGTTTCTGCAAGCCCATATAAATACTCGTCAATCGCGAACACAAGTAACTGGATCTCGTGCGTGCATGGCAGTTGGGCACGACGCATCCTCCTTGTCCATTCCTGATCACCATAGGCTGCTGACAAGAGGTCTGGGGTTTCCGTCATCCTTCTCCTCTCCCAGCTCCTGCAAGTTTAACATTTGCCGTAACTGAAATGACTAATGATCGATTAGTGTAGCAGAAACTATGGTTATCGTCGTTCGTAATAATCACATCGCTGCATTCAGTTTGTAAGGAATGCTTCCCGTCAATTGTTCTCTTCATATATTCGGCAATGTGAATGTCGTTAACGTTCACTTTCTCACCTTTCTCGATGTGTTTCTGCAAGCCCATATATTACTCGTCAATCGCGAACACAATAACCGGATCTCGTGCGTGCATGGTTGTTGGGCGCGACGCGTCCTGCTTGTCCATTCCGGATCACCGTAGGCTGCTGACAAGTGGCCTGGTGTTTCCGACATCCTTCTTCTGTTTTCCCAGCTCCTGCAAGTTTAACAATTTGCCGTAACTGAAATCACTAATGATCGATTAGTGTAGCAGAAACTATGGTTATCATCGTTCGTAATAATCTTCATCGCTGCATTCAGTTTGTAAGGAATGCTCCCCGTCAATTGTTTTCTTCATATATTCGGCAGTGTGAATGTCGTTAACGTTCACTTTCTCACCTTTCTCGATGTGTTTCTGCAAGCCCATATATTACTCGTCAATCGCGAACACAATTACTGGATCTCGTGCGTGCACGGTTGTTGGGCGCGACGCGTCCTGCTTGTCCATTCCGGATCACTGTAGGCTGATGACAAGAGGTCTGGTGTTTCCGACATCCTTCTTCTGCTTTCCCAGCTCCTGCAAGTTTAACAATTTGGCGTAACTGAAATCACTAATGATCGATTAGTGTAGCAGAAACTATGGTTATTATCATTCGTATTAATAACATCGCTGCATTCAGTTTAGAAGGAATGCTCCCCGTCAATTGTTCTCTTCATATATTCGGCAATGTGAATGTCGTTAACGTTCACTTTCTCACCTTTCTCGATGTGTTTCTGCAAGCCCATATATTACTCGTCAATCGCGAACACAATAACCGGATCTCGTGCGTGCATGGTTGTTGGGCGCGACGCGTCCTGCTTGTCCATTCCGGATCACCGTAGGCTGCTGACAAGAGGTCTGGTGTTTCCGACATCCTTCTTCTGCTTTCCCAGCTCCTGCAAGTTTAACAATTTGCCGTAACTTAAATCACTAATGATCGATTAGTGTAGCCGAAACTATGGTTATTATCGTTCGTATTAATAACATCGCTGCATTGAGTTTAGAAGGAATGATCCCCGTCGATTGTTCTCTTCATATATTCGGCAGTGTGAATATCGTTAACGTTCACTTTCTCACCTTTCTCGATGTGTTTCTGCAATCCCATATATTACTCGTCAATCGCGAACACAATAACTGGATCTCGTGCGTGCACGGTTGTTGGGCGCGACGCGTCCTGCTTGTCCATTCCGGATCACTGTAGGCTGCTGACAAGAGGTCTGGTGTTTCCGACATCCTTCTTCTGCTTTCCCAGCTCCTGCAAGTTTAACAAATTGCCGTAACTGAAATCACTAATGATCGATTAGTGTAGCAGAAACTATGGTTATTATCGTTCGTATTAATAACATCGCTGCATTCAGTTTAGAAGGAATGCTCCCCGTCAATTGTTCTCTTCATATATTTGGCAGTGTGAATGTCGTTAACGTTCACTTTCTCACCTTTCTCGATGTGTTTCTGCAAGCCCATATATTACTCGTCAATCGCGAACACAATAACCGCATCTCGTGCGTGCATGGTTGTTGGGCGCGACGCGTCCTGCTTGTCCATTCCGGATCACCGTAGGCTGCTGACAAGCTGCCTGGTGTTTGCGACATCCTTCTTCTGTTTTCCCAGCTCCTGCAAGTTTAACAATTTGCCGTAACTGAAATCACTAATGATCGATTAGTGTAGCAGAAACTATGGTTATCATCGTTCGTAATAATCACATAGCTGCATTCAGTTTGTAAGGAATGCTCCCCGTCAATTGTTCTCTTCATATATTCGGCAGTGTGAATGTCGTTAACGTTCACTTTCTCACCTTTCTCGATGTGTTTCTGCAAGCCCATACATTACTCGTCAATCGCGAACACAATAACCGCATCTCGTGCGTGCATGGTTGTTGGGCGCGACGCGTCCTGCTTGTCCATTCCGGATCACCGTAGGCTGCTGACAAGCTGCCTGGTGTTTGCGACATCCTTCTTCTGTTTTCCCAGCTCCTGCAAGTTTAACAATTTGCCGTAACTGAAATCACTAATGATCGATTAGTGTAGCAGAAACTATGGTTATCATCGTTCGTAATCATCACATCGCTGCATTCAGTTTGTAAGGAATGCTCCCCGTCAATTGTTCTCTTCATATATTCGGCAATGTGAATGTCGTTAACGTTCACTTTCTCACCTTTCTCGATGTGTTTCTGCAAGCCCATATATTACTCGTCAATCGCGAACACAATAACCGGATCTCGTGCGTGCATGGTTGTTGGGCGCGACGCGTCCTGCTTGTCCATTCCGGATCACCGTAGGCTGCTGACAAAAGATCTGGGGTTTCCGTCATCCTTCTTCTCCTCTCCCAGCTTCTACAAGTTTAACATTTTGCCGTAACTGAAATGACAAATGATCGATTAGTGTAGGAGAAACTACGGTTATTATGGTTCCTAATAATCGCATTGCTGCATTCAGTTTATAAGGAATGCTCCCCGTCAATTGTTCTCTTCAGATATTCGGCAGTGTGAATGTCGTTAACGTTCACTTTCTCACCTTTCTCGATGTGTTTCTGCAAACCCATGTAAATACTCGTCAATCGCGAACACAAGTAACCGGAACTCGTGCGTGCATGGCTGTTAGGCGCGACGCATCCTCCTTGTCCATTCCGGATCACCGTAGGCTGCTGACAAGAGGTCTGGGGTTTCCGTCGTCCTTCTCCTCTCCGAGCTCCTGCAAGTTTACCGTTTTGATGTAACTGAAATGACTAATGATCCATTAGTGTAGCAGAAACTACGGGTAATATCGTTCCTATTAATCGCATCGCTGCATTCAGTTTATAAGGAATGCTCCCCGTCTATTGTTCTCTTCATATATTCGGCAGTGTGAATGTCGTTAACGTTCATTTTCTAACCTTTCTTGATGTGTTTCCGCAAACCAATATAATTACTCGTGAATCGCGAACACAAGTAACCGGATCTCGTGCATGCATGGGTGTTGGGCGCGACCCGTCATCCTTGTCCATTCCGGATCACCGTAGGCTGCTGACAAGAGGTCTGGCGTTTCCGTCATCCTTCTCCTCTCCCAGCACCTGCAAGTTTAACCTTTTGCCGTAACTTAAATCACTAATGATCGATTAGTGTAGCAGAAACTATGGTTATTATCGTTCGTATTAATAACATCGCTGCATTCAGTTTAGAAGGAATGCTCCCCGTCAATTGTTCTCTTCATATATTTGGCAGTGTGAATGTCGTTAACGTTCACTTTCTCACCTTTCTCGATGTGTTTCTGCAAGCCCATATATTACTCGTCAATCGCGAACACAATAACTGGATCTCGTGCGTGCATGGTTGTTGGGCGCGACGCGTCCTGCTTGTCCATTCCGGATCACCGTAGGCTGCTGACAAGTGGCATGGTGTTTCCGACATCCTTCTTCTGTTTTCCCAGCTCCTGCAAGTTTAACAATTTGCCGTAACTGAAATCACTAATGATCGATTAGTGTAGCAGAAACTATGGTTATCATCGTTCGTAATAATCACATAGCTGCATTCAGTTTGTAAGGAATGCTCCCCGTCAATTGTTCTCTTCATATATTCGGCAGTGTGAATGTCGTTAACGTTCACTTTCTCACCTTTCTCGATGTGTTTCTGCAAGCCCATATATTACTCGTCAATCGCGAACACAATAACCGGATCTCGTGCGTGCATGGTTGTTGGGCGCGACGCGTCCTGCTTTTCCATTCCGGATCACCGTAGGCTGCTGACAAGTGGCCTGGTGTTTGCGACATCCTTCTTCTGTTTTCCCAGCTCCTGCAAGTTTAACAATTTGCCGTAACTGAAATCACTAATGATCGATTAGTGTAGCAGAAACTATGGTTATCATCGTTCGTAATCATCACATCGCTGCATTCAGTTTGTAAGGAATGCTCCCCGTCAATTGTTCTCTTCATATATTCGGCAAAGTGAATGTCGTTAACGTTCACTTTCTCACCTTTCTCGATGTGTTTCTGCAAGCCCATATATTACTCGTCAAGCGCGAACACAATAACCGGATCTCGTGCGTGCATGGTTGTTGGGCGCGACGCGTCCTGCTTGTCCATTCCGGATCACCGTAGGCTGCTGACAAAAGATCTGGGGTTTCCGTCATCCTTCTTCTCCTCTCCCAGCTCCTACAAGTTTAACATTTTGCCTTAACTGAAATGACAAATGATCGATTAGTGTAGGAGAAACTACGGTTATTATGGTTCCTAATAATCGCATTGCTGCATTCAGTTTATAAGGAATGCTCCCCGTCAATTGTTCTCTTCAGATATTCGGCAGTGTGAATGTCGTTAACGTTCACTTTCTCACCTTTCTCGATGTGTTTCTGCAAACCCATGTAAATACTCGTCATTCGCGAACACAAGTAACCGGAACTCGTGCGTGCATGGCTGTTAGGCGCGACGCATCCTCCTTGTCCATTCCGGATCACCGTAGGCTGCTGACAAGAGGTCTGGGGTTTCCGTCGTCCTTCTCCTCTCCGAGCTCCTGCAAGTTTACCGTTTTGATGTAACTGAAATGACTAATGATCCATTAGTGTAGCAGAAACTACGGGTAATATCGTTCCTATTAATCGCATCGCTGCATTCAGTTTATAAGGAATGCTCCCCGTCTATTGTTCTCTTCATATATTCGGCAGTGTGAATGTCGTTAACGTTCATTTTCTAACCTTTCTTGATGTGTTTCCGCAAACCAATATAATTACTCGTGAATCGCGAACACAAGTAACCGGATCTCGTGCATGCATGGGTGTTGGGCGCGACCCGTCATCCTTGTCCATTCCGGATCACCGTAGGCTGCTGACAAGAGGTCTGGCGTTTCCGTCATCCTTCTCCTCTCCCAGCACCTGCAAGTTTAACCTTTTGCCGTAACTTAAATGACTAATGATCGATTAGGGTAGGAGAAACTACGGTTATTATGGTTCCTATTCTTCGCATCGCTGCATTCAGTTTATAAGGAATGCTCCCCATCAATTGCTCTCTTCCCATATTCGGCAGTGTGAATTTCGTTAACGCTCACTTTCTCACCTTTCTCGATGTGTTTCTGGAAGCCCATAGAATTACTCGTCAATCGCGAACAGAAGTAAGCAGATGTCGTGCGTGCATGGTTGTTGGGCGCGACACGTCCTCCTTGTCCATTCCGGATCACCCTAGGCTGCTGACAAGAGGTCTGCGGTTTCCGTCATCCTTCTCCTCTCAAGCTCCTGCAAATATAACCTTTTTCCGTAACTGATATGACTAATGATCGACTATTGTAGGAGAAACTACGGTTAATATGGTTCCAATTCTTCGCATCGCTGCATTCAGTTTATAAGGAATGCTTCCCGTCAATTGTTCTCTTCACATATTCGGCCGTGTGAATGTCATTAACGTTCACTTTCTCACCTTTCTCGATGTGTTTCTGCAAGCCCATATAAATACTCGTCAATCGCGAACACAAGTAACTGGATCTTGTGCGTGCATGGCAGTTGGGCACGACGCATCCTCCTTGTCCATTCCGGATCACCATAGGCTGCTGACAAGAGGTCCGGGGTTTCCGTCATCCTTCTCCTCTCCCAGCTCCTGCAAGTTTAACATTTTGCCGTAACTGAAATGACTAATGATCGATTAGTGTAGCAGAAACTATGGTTATCGTCGTTCGTAATAATCACATCGCTGCATTCAGTTTGTAAGGAATGCTTCCCGTCAATTGTTCTCTTCATATATTCGGCAATGTGAATGTCGTTAACGTTCACTTTCTCACCTTTCTCGATGTGTTTCTGCAAGCCCATATATTGCTCGTCAATCGCGAACACAATAACCGGATCTCGTGCGTGCATGGTTGTTGGGCGCGACGCGTCCTGCTTGTCCATTCCGGATCACCGTAGGCTGCTGACAAGTGGCCTGGTGTTTCCGACATCCTTCTTCTGTTTTCCCAGCTCCTGCAAGTTTAACAATTTGCCGTATTTGAAATCACTAATGATCGATTAGTGTAGCAGAAACTATGGTTATCATCGTTCGTAATAATCACATCGCTGCATTCAGTTTGTAAGGAATGCTCCCCGTCAATTGTTCTCTTCATATATTCGGCAGTGTGAATGTCGTTAACGTTCACTTTCTCACCTTTCTCGATGTGTTTCTGCAAGCCCATATATTACTCGTCAATCGCGAACACAATTACTGGATCTCGTGCGTGCATGGTTGTTGGGCGCGACGCGTCCTGCTTGTCCATTGCGGATCACCGTAGGCTGCTGACAAGTGGCCTGGTGTTTCCGACATCCTTCTTCTGCTTTCCCAGCTCCTGCAAGTTTAACAATTTGGCGTAACTGAAATCACTAATGATCGATTAGTGTAGCCGAAACTATGGTTATTATCGTTCGTATTAATAACATCGCTGCATTGAGTTTAGAAGGAATGATCCCCGTCGATTGTTCTCTTCATATATTCGGCAGTGTGAATATCGTTAACGTTCACTTTCTCACCTTTCTCGATGTGTTTCTGCAATCCCATATATTACTCGTCAATCGCGAACACAATAACTGGATCTCGTGCGTGCACGGTTGTTGGGCGCGACGCGTCCTGCTTGTCCATTCCGGATCACTGTAGGCTGCTGACAAGAGGTCTGGTGTTTCCGACATCCTTCTTCTGCTTTCCCAGCTCCTGCAAGTTTAACAATTGCCGTAACTGAAATCACTAATGATCGATTAGTGTAGCAGAAACTATGGTTATTATCGTTCGTATTAATAACATCGCTGCATTCAGTTTAGAAGGAATGCTCCCCGTCAATTGTTCTCTTCATATATTTGGCAGTGTGAATGTCGTTAACGTTCACTTTCTCACCTTTCTCGATGTGTTTCTGCAAGCCCATATATTACTCGTCAATCGCGAACACAATAACCGCATCTCGTGCGTGCATGGTTGTTGGGCGCGACGCGTCCTGCTTGTCCATTCCGGATCACCGTAGGCTGCTGACAAGCTGCCTGGTGTTTGCGACATCCTTCTTCTGTTTTCCCAGCTCCTGCAAGTTTAACAATTTGCCGTAACTGAAATCACTAATGATCGATTAGTGTAGCAGAAACTATGGTTATCATCGTTCGTAATAATCACATAGCTGCATTCAGTTTGTAAGGAATGCTCCCCGTCAATTGTTCTCTTCATATATTCGGCAGTGTGAATGTCGTTAACGTTCACTTTCTCACCTTTCTCGATGTGTTTCTGCAAGCCCATACATTACTCGTCAATCGCGAACACAATAACCGCATCTCGTGCGTGCATGGTTGTTGGGCGCGACGCGTCCTGCTTGTCCATTCCGGATCACCGTAGGCTGCTGACAAGCTGCCTGGTGTTTGCGACATCCTTCTTCTGTTTTCCCAGCTCCTGCAAGTTTAACAATTTGCCGTAACTGAAATCACTAATGATCGATTAGTGTAGCAGAAACTATGGTTATCATCGTTCGTAATCATCACATCGCTGCATTCAGTTTGTAAGGAATGCTCCCCGTCAATTGTTCTCTTCATATATTCGGCAATGTGAATGTCGTTAACGTTCACTTTCTCACCTTTCTCGATGTGTTTCTGCAAGCCCATATATTACTCGTCAATCGCGAACACAATAACCGGATCTCGTGCGTGCATGGTTGTTGGGCGCGACGCGTCCTGCTTGTCCATTCCGGATCACCGTAGGCTGCTGACAAAAGATCTGGGGTTTCCGTCATCCTTCTTCTCCTCTCCCAGCTTCTACAAGTTTAACATTTTGCCGTAACTGAAATGACAAATGATCGATTAGTGTAGGAGAAACTACGGTTATTATGGTTCCTAATAATCGCATTGCTGCATTCAGTTTATAAGGAATGCTCCCCGTCAATTGTTCTCTTCAGATATTCGGCAGTGTGAATGTCGTTAACGTTCACTTTCTCACCTTTCTCGATGTGTTTCTGCAAACCCATGTAAATACTCGTCAATCGCGAACACAAGTAACCGGAACTCGTGCGTGCATGGCTGTTAGGCGCGACGCATCCTCCTTGTCCATTCCGGATCACCGTAGGCTGCTGACAAGAGGTCTGGGGTTTCCGTCGTCCTTCTCCTCTCCGAGCTCCTGCAAGTTTACCGTTTTGATGTAACTGAAATGACTAATGATCCATTAGTGTAGCAGAAACTACGGGTAATATCGTTCCTATTAATCGCATCGCTGCATTCAGTTTATAAGGAATGCTCCCCGTCTATTGTTCTCTTCATATATTCGGCAGTGTGAATGTCGTTAACGTTCATTTTCTAACCTTTCTTGATGTGTTTCCGCAAACCAATATAATTACTCGTGAATCGCGAACACAAGTAACCGGATCTCGTGCAGTGCATGGGTGTTGGGCGCGACCCGTCATCCTTGTCCATTCCGGATCACCGTAGGCTGCTGACAAGAGGTCTGGCGTTTCCGTCATCCTTCTCCTCTCCCAGCACCTGCAAGTTTAACCTTTTGCCGTAACTTAAATCACTAATGATCGATTAGTGTAGCAGAAACTATGGTTATTATCGTTCGTATTAATAACATCGCTGCATTCAGTTTAGAAGGAATGCTCCCCGTCAATTGTTCTCTTCATATATTTGGCAGTGTGAATGTCGTTAACGTTCACTTTCTCACCTTTCTCGATGTGTTTCTGCAAGCCCATATATTACTCGTCAATCGCGAACACAATAACTGGATCTCGTGCGTGCATGGTTGTTGGGCGCGACGCGTCCTGCTTGTCCATTCCGGATCACCGTAGGCTGCTGACAAGTGGCATGGTGTTTCCGACATCCTTCTTCTGTTTTCCCAGCTCCTGCAAGTTTAACAATTTGCCGTAACTGAAATCACTAATGATCGATTAGTGTAGCAGAAACTATGGTTATCATCGTTCGTAATAATCACATAGCTGCATTCAGTTTGTAAGGAATGCTCCCCGTCAATTATTCTCTTCATATATTCGGCAAGTGTGAATGTCGTTAACGTTCACTTTCTCACCTTTCTCGATGTGTTTCTGCAAGCCCATATATTACTCGTCAATCGCGAACACAATAACCGGATCTCGTGCGTGTATGGTTGTTGGGCGCGACGCGTCCTGCTTGTCCATTCCGGATCACCGTAGGCTGCTGACAATTGGCCTGGTGTTTGCGACATCCTTCTTCTGTTTTCCCAGCTCCTGCAAGTTTAACAATTTGCCGTAACTGAAATCACTAATGATCGATTAGTGTAGCAGAAACTATGGTTATCATCGTTCGTAATCATCACATCGCTGCATTCAGTTTGTAAGGAATGCTCCCCGTCAATTGTTCTCTTCATATATTCGGCAATGTGAATGTCGTTAACGTTCACTTTCTCACCTTATTCGATGTGTTTATGCAAACCCATATAATTATTCGTCAATCGCGAACACAAGTAACCGGATCTCGTGCGTGCATGGTTGTTGGGCGCGACGCGTCCTCCTTGTCCATTCCGGATCACCGTAGGCTCCTGAAAAGAGGTCTGGGGCTTCCGACATCCTTCTTCTCCTCTCCCAGCTCCTGCAAGTTTAACGTTTTGCCGCAACTGAAATCCCTAATGGTCGATTTGTGTAGCAGAAACTATGGTTATTATCGTTCCTATTAATCGCATCGCTGCATTCAGTTTATAAGGAATGCTCAACGTCAATTGTCCTCATATATTCGGCAGTGTGAATTTCGTTAACGTTCACTTTCTCACCTTTCTCAATGTGTTTCTGCAAGCCCATATATTACTCGTCAATCGCGAACACAAGTCACCGGATATCGTGCGTGCGTGGTTGTTGAGGGTGAGGCGTCCTCCTTGTCCATTCCGGATCACCGTAGGCTGCTGACAAGAGGTCTGGAGTTTTCGTCATCCGTCTTCTGCTCTCCCAGCTCCTGGAAGTTTAACCTTTTGCCGTAACTGAAATGACTAATGATCGATTAGTGTAGCAGAAACTACGGTTATATCGTTCCTATTAATCGCATCGCTCCATTCAGTTTATAAAGAATGCTCCCCGTCAATTGTTATCTTCCTATATTCGGCAGTGTGAATGTCGTTAACGTTCGTTTCCTCACCTTTCTCGATGTGTTTCTGCAAGCCCATATAATTACTCGTCAATCGCGAACACAAGTAACCGGATCTCGTGCGTGCATGTTTGTTGAGGGCGATGCATCCTCCTTGTCCATTCCGGATCACCGTAGGCTGCTGACAAGAGGTCTGGGGTTTCCGTTATCCTCCTTCTCCTCTCCCAGCTCCTGCAAGTTGAACCTTTTGCCGTAAATGAAATGACTAATGCTCGATTATTATAGGAGAAACTACGGTTATTATGGTTCCTATTAATCGCATCGGTGCATTCAGTTTATAAGGAATGCTCAACGTCAATTGTCCTCATATATTCGGCAGTGTGAATGTGGTTAACGTTCACTTTCTCTCCTTTCTCGATGTGTTTCTGCAAGCCCATATAATTACTCGTCAATCGCTGAACACAAGTAACCGGATCTCGTGCGTGCATGGTTGTTTGCGCGACGCGTCCTCCTTGTTCATTCCGGATCACCGTAGGCTGCTGACAATTGGTCTGGAGTTTCCGTCATCCGTCTTCTTCTCTCCCAGCTCCTGAAAGTTTAACCTTTTTTCGTAGCTGAAATGGCTAATGATCGATTAGTGTAGCAGAAACCACGATTAATATCGTTTCTGTTAATCACATCGCTGCATTCAGTTTATAAGGAATGCTCCCCGTCAATTGTTCTCTTCACATATTCGGCAGTGTGAATGTCGTTAACGTTCACTTTCTCACCTTTCTCGATGTGTTTCTGCAAGCCCATATAATTACTCGTCAATCGCGAACACAAGTAACCGGATCTCGTGCGTGCATGGTTGTTGAGGGCGATGCATCCTCCTTGTCCATTCCGGATCACCGTAGGCTGCTGACAAGAGGTCTGGAGTTTTCGTCATCCGTCTTCTGCTCTCCCAGCTCCTGCAAGTTTAACCTTTTGCCGTAACTGAAATGACTAATGATCGATTAGTGTAGCAGAAACAACGGTTATTATCGTTCCTAATAATCGCATTGCTGCATTCAGTTTATAAGGAATGCTCCCCGTCAATTGTTCTCTTCAGATATTCGGCAGTGTGAATGTCGTTAACGTTCGTTTCCTCACCTTTCTCGATGTGTTTCTGCAAACCCATGTAAATACTCGTCAATCGCGAACACAAGTAACCGGAACTCGTGCGTGCATGGCTGTTAGGCGCGACGCATCCTCCTTGTCCATTCCGGATCACCGTAGGCTGCTGACAAGAGGTCTGGGGTTTCCGTCGTCCTTCTCCTCTCCGAGCTCCTGCAAGTTTACCGTTTTGATGTAACTGAAATGACTAATGATCCATTAGTGTAGCAGAAACTACGGGTAATATCGTTCCTATTAATCGCATCGCTGCATTCAGTTTATAAGGAATGCTCCCCGTCTATTGTTCTCTTCATATATTCGGCAGTGTGAATGTCGTTAACGTTCATTTTCTAACCTTTCTTGATGTGTTTCCGCAAACCAATATAATTACTCGTGAATCGCGAACACAAGTAACCGGATCTCGTGCATGCATGGTTGTTGGGCGCGACACGTCCTCCTTGTCCATTCCGGATCACCCTAGGCTGCTGACAAGAGGTCTGGGGTTTCCGTCATCCTTCTCCTCTCAAGCTCCTGCAAATATAACCTTTTACCGTAACTGATATGACTAATGATCGACTATTGTAGGTGAAACTACGGTTAATATGGTTCCAATTCTTCGCATCGCTGCATTCAGTTTATAAGGAATGCTTCCCGTCAATTGTTCTCTTCACATATTCGGCAGTGTGAATGTCATTAACGTTCACTTTCTCACCTTTCTCGATGTGTTTCTGCAAGCCCATATAAATACTCGTCAATCGCGAACACAAGTAACTGGATCTTGTGCGTGCATGGCAGTTGGGCACGACGCATCCTCCTTGTCCATTCCGGATCACCATAGGCTGCTGACAAGAGGTCTGGGGTTTCCGTCATCCTTCTCCTCTCCCAGCTCCTGCAAGTTTAACATTTTGCCGTAACTGAAATGACTAATGATCGATTAGTGTAGCAGAAACTACGGTTAATATCGTTCCTATTAATCGCATTGCTGCATTCAGTTTATAAGGAATGCTCCCCGTCTATTGTTGTCTTCATATATTCGGCAGTGTGAATGTCGTTAACGTTCATTTTCTAACCTTTCTTGATGTGTTTCTGCAAACCAATATATTGCTCGTCAATCGCGAACACAATAACCGGATCTCGTGCGTGCATGGTTGTTGGGCGCGACGCGTCCTGCTTGTCCATTCCGGATCACCGTAGGCTGCTGACAAGTGGCCTGGTGTTTCCGACATCCTTCTTCTGTTTTCCCAGCTCCTGCAAGTTTAACAATTTGCCGTATTTGAAATCACTAATGATCGATTAGTGTAGCAGAAACTATGGTTATCATCGTTCGTAATAATCACATCGCTGCATTCAGTTTGTAAGGAATGCTCCCCGTCAATTGTTCTCTTCATATATTCGGCAGTGTGAATGTCGTTAACGTTCACTTTCTCACCTTTCTCGATGTGTTTCTGCAAGCCCATATATTACTCGTCAATCGCGAACACAATTACTGGATCTCGTGCGTGCATGGTTGTTGGGCGCGACGCGTCCTGCTTGTCCATTCCGGATCACCGTAGGCTGCTGACAAGTGGCCTGGTGTTTCCGACATCCTTCTTCTGCTTTCCCAGCTCCTGCAAGTTTAACAATTTGGCGTAACTGAAATCACTAATGATCGATAAGTGTAGCAGAAACTATGGTTATTATCATTCGTATTAATAACATCGCTGCATTCAGTTTAGAAGGAATGCTCCCCGTCAATTGTTCTCTTCATATATTCGGCAATGTGAATGTCGTTAACGTTCACTTTCTCACCTTTCTCGATGTGTTTCTGCAAGCCCATATATTACTCGTCAATCGCGAACACAATAACCGGATCTCGTGCGTGCATGGTTGTTGGGCGCGACGCGTCCTGCTTGTCCATTCCGGATCACCGTAGGCTGCTGACAAGAGGTCTGGTGTTTCCGACATCCTTCTTCTGCTTTCCCAGCTCCTGCAAGTTTAACAATTTGCCGTAACTTAAATCACTAATGATCGATTAGTGTAGCCGAAACTATGGTTATTATCGTTCGTATTAATAACATCGCTGCATTCAGTTTAGAAGGAATGATCCCCGTCAATTGTTCTCTTCATATATTCGGCAGTGTGAATGTCGTTAACGTTCACTTTCTCACCTTTCTCGATGTGTTTCTGCAATCCCATATATTACTCGTCAATCGCGAACACAATAACTGGATCTCGTGCGTGCATGGTTGTTGGGCGCGACGCGTCCTGCTTGTCCATTCCGGATCACTGTAGGCTGCTGACAAGAGGTCTGGTGTTTCCGACATCCTTCTTCTGCTTTCCCAGATCCTGCAAGTTTAACACTTTGCCGTAACTGAAATCACTAATGATCGATTAGTGTAGCAGAAACTATGGTTATTATCGTTCGTATTAATAACATCGCTGCATTCAGTTTAGAAGGAATGCTCCCCGTCAATTGTTCTCTTCATATATTTGGCAGTGTGAATGTCGTTAACGTTCACTTTCTCACCTTTCTCGATGTGTTTCTGCAAGCCCATATATTACTCGTCAATCGCGAACACAATAACCGGATCTCGTGCGTGCATGGTTGTTGAGCGCGACGCGTCCTGCTTGTCCATTCCGGATCACCGTAGGCTGCTGACAAGTGGCATGGTGTTTCCGACATCCTTCTTCTGTTTTCCCAGCTCCTGCAAGTTTAACAATTTGCCGTAACTGAAATCACTAATGCTCGATTAGTGTAGCAGAAACTATGGTTATCATCGTTCGTAATAATCACATAGCTGCATTCAGTTTGTAAGGAATGCTCCCCGTCAATTGTTCTCTTCATATATTCGGCAGTGTGAATGTCGTTAACGTTCACTTTCTCACCTTTCTCGATGTGTTTCTGCAAGCCCATATATTACTCGTCAATCGCGAACACAATAACCGGATCTCGTGCGTGCATGGTTGTTGGGCGCGACGCGTCCTGCTTGTCCATTCCGGATCACCGTAGGCTGCTGACAAGTGGCCTGGTGTTTGCGACATCCTTCTTCTGTTTTCCCAGCTCCTGCAAGTTTAACAATTTGCCGTAACTGAAATCACTAATGATCGATTAGTGTAGCAGAAACTATGGTTATCATCGTTCGTAATAATCACATCGCTGCATTCAGTTTGTAAGGAATGCTCCCCGTCAATTATTCTCTTCATATATTCGGCAATGTGAATGTCGTTAACGTTCACTTTCTCACCTTATTCGATGTGTTTCTGCAAGCCCATATATTACTCGTCAATCGCGAACACAATAACTGGATCTCGTGCGTGTATGGTTGTTGGGCGCGACGCGTCCTGCTTGTCCATTCCGGATCACTGTAGGCTGCTGACTAGAGGTCTGGTTTTCCGACATCCTTCTTCTGCTTTCCCAGCTCCTGCAAGTTTAACAATTTGCCGTAACTGAAATCACTAATGATCGATTAGTGTAGCAGAAACTATGGTTATCATCGTTCGTAATAATCACATCGCTGCATTCAGTTTGTAAGGAATGCTCCCCGTCAATGGTTCTCTTCATATAATCGGCAGTGTGAATGTCGTTAACGTTCACTTTCTCACCTTTCTCGATGTGTTTCTGCAAGCCCATATATTACTCGTCAATCGCGAACACAATAACCGGATCTCGTGCGTGCATGGTTGTTGGGCGCGACGCGTCCTGCTTGTCCATTCCGGATCACCGTAGGCTGCTGACAATTGGCCTGGTGTTTCCGACATCCTTCTTCTGTTTTCCCAGCTCCTGCAAGTTAAACAATTTGCCGTAACTGAAATCACTAATGATCGATTAGTGTAGAAGAAACTATGGTTATCATCGTTCGTAATAATCACATCGCTGCATTCAGTTTGTAAGGAATGCTCCCCGTCAATTGTTCTCTTCATATATTCGGCAATGTGAATGTCGTTAACGTTCACTTTCTCACCTTATTCGATGTGTTTATGCAAACCCATATATTTATTCGTCAATCGCGAACACAAGTAACCGGATCTCGTGCGTGCATGGTTGTTGGGCGCGACGCGTCCTCCTTGTCCATTCCGGATCACCGTAGGCTCCTGAAAAGAGGTCTGGGGCTTCCGACATCCTTCTTCTGCTTTCCCAGATCCTGCAAGTTTAACACTTTGCCGTAACTGAAATCACTAATGATCGATTAGTGTAGCAGAAACTATGGTTATTATCGTTCGTATTAATAACATCGCTGCATTCAGTTTAGAAGGAATGCTCCCCGTCAATTGTTCTCTTCATATATTTGGCAGTGTGAATGTCGTTAACGTTCACTTTCTCACCTTTCTCGATGTGTTTCTGCAAGCCCATATATTACTCGTCAATCGCGAACACAATAACCGGATCTCGTGCGTGCATGGTTGTTGAGCGCGACGCGTCCTGCTTGTCCATTCCGGATCACCGTAGGCTGCTGACAAGTGGCATGGTGTTTCCGACATCCTTCTTCTGTTTTCCCAGCTCCTGCAAGTTTAACAATTTGCCGTAACTGAAATCACTAATGCTCGATTAGTGTAGCAGAAACTATGGTTATCATCGTTCGTAATAATCACATAGCTGCATTCAGTTTGTAAGGAATGCTCCCCGTCAATTGTTCTCTTCATATATTCGGCAGTGTGAATGTCGTTAACGTTCACTTTCTCACCTTTCTCGATGTGTTTCTGCAAGCCCATATATTACTCGTCAATCGCGAACACAATAACCGGATCTCGTGCGTGCATGGTTGTTGGGCGCGACGCGTCCTGCTTGTCCATTCCGGATCACCGTAGGCTGCTGACAAGTGGCCTGGTGTTTGCGACATCCTTCTTCTGTTTTCCCAGCTCCTGCAAGTTTAACAATTTGCCGTAACTGAAATCACTAATGATCGATTAGTGTAGCAGAAACTATGGTTATCATCGTTCGTAATAATCACATCGCTGCATTCAGTTTGTAAGGAATGCTCCCCGTCAATTATTCTCTTCATATATTCGGCAATGTGAATGTCGTTAACGTTCACTTTCTCACCTTATTCGATGTGTTTCTGCAAGCCCATATATTACTCGTCAATCGCGAACACAATAACTGGATCTCGTGCGTGTATGGTTGTTGGGCGCGACGCGTCCTGCTTGTCCATTCCGGATCACTGTAGGCTGCTGACTAGAGGTCTGGTTTTCCGACATCCTTCTTCTGCTTTCCCAGCTCCTGCAAGTTTAACAATTTGCCGTAACTGAAATCACTAATGATCGATTAGTGTAGCAGAAACTATGGTTATCATCGTTCGTAATAATCACATCGCTGCATTCAGTTTGTAAGGAATGCTCCCCGTCAATGGTTCTCTTCATATAATCGGCAGTGTGAATGTCGTTAACGTTCACTTTCTCACCTTTCTCGATGTGTTTCTGCAAGCCCATATATTACTCGTCAATCGCGAACACAATAACCGGATCTCGTGCGTGCATGGTTGTTGGGCGCGACGCGTCCTGCTTGTCCATTCCGGATCACCGTAGGCTGCTGACAATTGGCCTGGTGTTTCCGACATCCTTCTTCTGTTTTCCCAGCTCCTGCAAGTTAAACAATTTGCCGTAACTGAAATCACTAATGATCGATTAGTGTAGAAGAAACTATGGTTATCATCGTTCGTAATAATCACATCGCTGCATTCAGTTTGTAAGGAATGCTCCCCGTCAATTGTTCTCTTCATATATTCGGCAATGTGAATGTCGTTAACGTTCACTTTCTCACCTTATTCGATGTGTTTATGCAAACCCATATAATTATTCGTCAATCGCGAACACAAGTAACCGGATCTCGTGCGTGCATGGTTGTTGGGCGCGACGCGTCCTCCTTGTCCATTCCGGATCACCGTAGGCTCCTGAAAAGAGGTCTGGGGCTTCCGACATCCTTCTTCTCCTCTCCCAGCTCCTGCAAGTTTAACGTTTTGCCGCAACTGAAATCCCTAATGGTCGATTTGTGTAGCAGAAACTATGGTTATTATCGTTCCTATTAATCGCATCGCTGCATTCAGTTTATAAGGAATGCTCAACGTCAATTGTCCTCATATATTCGGCAGTGTGAATTTCGTTAACGTTCACTTTCTCACCTTTCTCAATGTGTTTCTGCAAGCCCATATATTACTCGTCAATCGCGAACACAAGTCACCGGATATCGTGCGTGCATGGTTGTTGAGGGTGAGGCGTCCTCCTTGTCCATTCCGGATCACCGTAGGCTGCTGACAAGAGGTCTGGAGTTTTCGTCATCCGTCTTCTGCTCTCCCAGCTCCTGGAAGTTTAACCTTTTGCCGTAACTGAAATGACTAATGATCGATTAGTGTAGCAGAAACTACGGTTATTATCGTTCCTATTAATCGCATCGCTCCATTCAGTTTATAAAGAATGCTCCCCGTCAATTGTTATCTTCCTATATTCGGCAGTGTGAATGTCGTTAACGTTCGTTTCCTCACCTTTCTCGATGTGTTTCTGCAAGCCCATATAATTACTCGTCAATCGCAAACACAAGTAACCGGATCTCGTGCGTGCATGGTTGTTGAGGGCGATGCATCCTCCTTGTCCATTCCGGATCACCGTAGGCTGCTGACAAGAGGTCTGGGGTTTCCGTTATCCTCCTTCTCCTCTCCCAGCTCCTGCAAGTTGAACCTTTTGCCGTAAATGAAATGACTAATGCTCGATTATTATAGGAGAAACTACGGTTATTATGGTTCCTATTAATCGCATCGGTGCATTCAGTTTATAAGGAATGCTCAACGTCAATTGTCCTCATATATTCGGCAGTGTGAATGTGGTTAACGTTCACTTTCTCTCCTTTCTCGATGTGTTTCTGCAAGCCCATATAATTACTCGTCAATCGCGAACACAAGTAACCGGATCTCGTGCGTGCATGGTTGTTTGCGCGACGCGTCCTCCTTGTTCATTCCGGATCACCGTAGGCTGCTGACAATTGGTCTGGAGTTTCCGTCATCCGTCTTCTTCTCTCCCAGCTCCTGAAAGTTTAACCTTTTTTCGTAGCTGAAATGGCTAATGATCGATTAGTGTAGCAGAAACCACGATTAATATCGTTTCTGTTAATCACATCGCTGCATTCAGTTTATAAGGAATGCTCCCCGTCAATTGTTCTCTTCATATATTCGGCAGTGTGAATGTCGTTAACGTTCACTTTCTCACCTTTCTCGATGTGTTTCTGCAAGCCCATATAATTACTCGTCAATCGCGAACACAAGTAACCGGATCTCGTGCGTGCATGGTTGTTGAGGGCGATGCATCCTCCTTGTCCATTCCGGATCACCGTAGGCTGCTGACAAGAGGTCTGGAGTTTTCGTCATCCGTCTTCTGCTCTCCCAGCTCCTGCAAGTTTAACCTTTTGCCGTAACTGAAATGACTAATGATCGATTAGTGTAGCAGAAACAACGGTTATTATCGTTCCTATTAATCGCATCGCTCCATTCAGTTTATAAAGAATGCTCCCCGTCAATTGTTATCTTCCTATATTCGGCAGTGTGAATGTCGTTAACGTTCGTTTCCTCACCTTTCTCGATGTGTTTCTGCAAACCCATAAAATTACTCGTCAATCGCGAACACAAGTAACCGGATCTCGTGCGTGCATGGTTGTTTGCGCGACGCGTCCTCCTTGTTCATTCCGGATCACCGTAGGCTGCTGACAATTGGTCTGGAGTTTCTGTCCTCCGTCTTCTTCTCTCCCAGCTCCTGAAAGTTTAACCTTTTGCCGTAGCTGAAATGACTAATGATCGATTAGTGTAGCAGAAACCACGATTAATATTGTTTCTGTTAATCACATCGCTGCATTCAGTTTATAAGGAATGCTCCCCGTCAATTGTTCTCTTCATATATTCGGCAGTGTGAATGTCGTTAACGTTCACTTTCTCACCTTTCTCGATGTGTTTCTGCAAGCCCATATAATTACTCGTCAATCGCGAACACAAGTAACCGGATTTCGGGCGACCTGGCCTTGTGGTTTCACTTCCACAACTATGATGTGTACAGTTTTGCGTTTCTACGGGCTATATTGAGCGGCCACAGTAGCCTCGCATGAAAATGACGGCTACAGCAAGTGGTCTCAAACTTAAAGCTCGCCCAACGAGATGGCTGTGAAAGTTGCGAACACAAAACAATATCAACATTTGTACATTGCCGGTATTGTTGCATGTGAGTAATTTAAAAAAAAAAACGAAATATTGAGTCAGCTGTTAGATGGTTAAAAAGACAGTCACTCGCAAAGAAAATGTAATACACAAAAAAAAACTTAGGCAGTATGTAAGATGAAAGAATGAGTAAAAGCACCAGCATTGAATTTTTTAATGGGTTCTTGGTCACTAAGTTTTCGTAGGAGTTTATCCTCTTTTCTTACGTCTTCTGTACGAAAAATGAAATTACCTACACTGAAATGTGCTCTTTAAAGAACTATTGTGTATTCGGAATATCACTGCCGTGGCCTCGCGCCATACGTTTCAGTTCCCTTTGATCATGCGCTCGGAACAAGTGCCAATCGTTACAGCGCTTGCGTTGTCTTCTTTGTCGTCTGTGCAAAAAATTAGCCAGGTTGCTTTCAGGCATATATTTTACCATCTACCTACTAAAAAAGCAACTAGACGAATGACACAATGGCGAAGATTACTCAAGTGTGAAAGGAAGAGAGAGAGAGAGAGAGAATGTATGCGTATGTCATAGATGATATACATTTTTTGGGGTGTATTTTCTCCAAAAGGCCTAATGATTAATCACAACAGAGTGCATTCAATTTCATAGCGCTGTTAGAGCTTGTCTCTTTCCTTTATTATTACACGTAACAGCACTATAGTGTTGTAGCGTTAGGCGAAGCTTACATTCTCTTTAATTTCGATGTTTTTTGCACCAGCAGATAATTCAACATGCCACTGCATTAAGACTGTTTTCTTTTCACTAATGTTGCAGCAAAACAATGGTACTGCTTGATGTTAAGGTCATCAAATCCAATTAGCCTAACGAGCATTCTAACTCGTCGTCAGTGTGAAATTCGACATTCACTGATAAGAATCAGCCAACTCTTTCTTCAAAATCGCATGTCGTTATTTCTGCAAAACTTCTAAAAGGGCGTAACATTGATGAATTGCTGGTGCACCACAGCAAGATATTTTTAAGTAGTCATGTGCAACAGCGTTGCAGAAACTCTTTAAAAATACCTCTTTTTCGTTGCTGTCCAAGACGGCAATCCAGGTGGTGTTGGCCCTGGAAGCGCGTTGGTTCGGATTCTCGTTGCAGACAAGTGCTTGTGTGCTCCATGCCATGCCGGTCACGACCCTCTGGAAAGTCTCCAGTAGCACTTCGAGCACGCTGTCGAAGCGCCTTTGGGCCCAGTTTTCCGCACCCGTACTGGTTTGGGTGGAAGTGAATCCGCGTGCTCGTGGAGGCGGAAGTCTAAGGTGTATTTCCGGGAGACAGCTACAGCTGCGAAATTAAGTTTGATTACCTTCCCTCCAAGTCAGCGGGGTATCAAGTTGACATTGAGTGCAGCGATGGTTTCCGTCACTTTACCTGCGCGTATAAACGTGGATTTGACTTTCACAAATACGCATGCGCCACCTGAGCATTATACAACTAGTGCCGAAGTAACGCGGGCTGACTATAGCTACGCCCATAGGAATGCTGCGTCGCAAGGCTGGAATAGTTGGAACCTAACACGTTTATATTTCTTGCCTTAGGACCATATCGAACATTTGTTGAAGTGTCAGTAAAAAGAAAAAAACAGTTTCATTTTCATGAGAGTGAAAATTGCACGGTTTTTTCGCTTAGCAAGCGAGAAAACGTGCCAAAATGGAAACGTCGATGGCGAAGCCACCTTGAATTTTCTGCAACAATTGCTTTAACATCAGATATTTTGACGGCGCCAATTATGACCTACGTAGTTGCAAATAAATCAAAGATAGAGCAACCTCTTTGGAAGGATCCTTGGCCTTAAGATGCCAAGTTTGAGCAAACAGTTTTGAGCCAGTTGCACCAAAGTACGACAAATACACTTACTAACGTGTCACGACAAGCACGTAGGTTTTTCCGCAAAATTTAAAAATTGTCTTAATCACCTTTATTTTTACCTCTTATGCAAAACCTATTATGGTAAGATTAACGGCCTTAGAAACCTCAAAGTACAGTCTCCCAATTTAAACTGTTTCATTCTTTATCTTTAGTGTTCTTTAGAAGTTATGGGGCTCCTAGCCATAAGTGTGCGTGTTTTAAAACTACCTCGGAGGACCACGGGGCCCCAGTATAAACGCTATATGAGATGAACACTAAGGGTGTCGCTGGCCATCGTGCATATGTTAGTATCTAACCGTAGATTGTCGGGTAGTGTTATACAGCTGCAAAAAAAGAAAAAAAAACTTCGGGAGAATGCAGGCGAAATCAAGCTTCCCACTTGATAATACTTTAGTTTACATATGCGAGACGAGACTTCTTGAAAACCATAAAGAGTGGCTTTATGAGAAACATGCATCAACTTACCTTGACGTAATGAGCGAAGTGCACAAGAAATACGCTCGTTGCACTAGAGAATAGCGGTATTTTGTGTACGACACCTTTAGCATATGCGACGTCTCCTTTCTAGCACTTTCGACTTTCCCTGGTTCCATTCGCTCGGCTGCTGTTTAGGCACATGAAACAAGTAAGTTCACACTCGCAATGTGGCGACCTATACGTTTGGAGGCTGGGTGCTATGAGCGTTGCTTACGGCAAGCGCTTCGTTCATCTAAATCGTGTTAGCTCAATAAAGACTGTTGTTAAGGTCACCATAGTGGAAGAGCTCCACTTTGAACACCAAGGTTTTTTTTTTTTTTACGCACCCGGCGCGCTCTTGCATACATCGAAATGTGTACGCATTGTTCAGAAATCAAACCATCGACATGGTGTGCGTAGCAGCTCTTAAGTTCGTAGCGAGTAGCGAGTTATTTTTAAGTAGCGAGTGACTGAGTGGATGCAGTCACTATGACCAAAGCGAACGTTTCTGACCAGTACCAGTGCGACTAAATTGGTGCTATTGCCGGTACCAGTCAAAAATTGTGAACGAACCTTCATTCTTCATCTAAAAATAGCGGTGTTTCCAGGGTGCTTACTGGTGTTCAAGCCACTTTGAGTGACCCGCTCTCGCCAAATGAACGAAGGCACAGTGAAGCAGGTGGTGCCGATGACTGAGTAGTATACCTTGCGCCACCTTTTGCGCACCGAGTTAGACTGCATGTGTGCTTGAGCAACGCTAAGTGGACCCAGCACGGACAGCAAGTCCATGGTGATGCCAGTGTTGCCGGAAGAATCAGTCTTCGGCCCCTGCACGTATTGCACACATGATGCTCAAGCTTTAACCGAGACTGTACAAGGTAGAGACAAATCTGAGACCCGACCAACTGGTTACAGGTAATTTATAAGCAACCTTGGCTAAGTATACGCTGAGATGAGGACTATGAAGGTTTTTTTGTGCCGCCATGGTGTTTGTAGAATATCAGAAACAAGCGAATTAAATTTGAAGTCATAAGTGTTGTGTTAAGGCGTGCAAGAGAATGGTTTGCAATTGGGAAGATTACATTCAACCGAGTTTGCTGGTTAAGCTTCGGAAACTGCCAGAACTCAGCCTTCGCGTGACCGATAGCCCAGAGGAGGTGCTAAAAATCAATACTAAGAGAAATGCTAACACAGAAATCGGCCGGTGTTGCAACCTCAGATTTTCTGCGCTCAATGTTTTGGATGCATAAAGCCGTATGAGCATAACAGAGTGCTACAATCGATGTAGTCATTTGTTATTTCAATATCAAGCCGTGCTGTGACACCTTATCATTTTACAGAGATGTAAGAAGCTCAAACGTAACACATTGGAGGGGGGGGGAGTATGAAAAGAGATAAAAATGTGCCACGCCTGTTGAAGCACGTGTAAATGTTTGCCACTAGATTTTTAGGAGCATGGACCTCTAGCTCTAGTGTTCGTTCTAGACTCTACAGATAAAAATACGTTAATAAACATCACGGGAAAAAAGATAAATAGGAAAAAAAGAAAAGAGTCTGCCAAATGTGAATGGGAAGCACAATTAGTACTAAGAAGGGTCCGGAGCATCGCGTAATGGGGATTTCTTCACGCACTCAATGATCCCGATAATAACTAAACCACTTTTGTGCAACTGGTACTGCTTCACTGTTTATGCATATTCTGAGAGAGCTTGAATATGGGACCGATGGACTGTAACCACTCAGAAAAAGACTACGTTCCCTGCGCCTACAAATACAAGGTCCTAGAGGAGAAGACAGAGTTAAGCGTACCAAAGAAACCGACGTCGACCTGAAACCTTGCATGGCTCTTTCTTGTAGAACAGTGGTCGAGATCGCCAGGCAGTCTAAGAGAGTCTGAAGGAGGAGATGACGCTTTTGGCAAGCGGAAAAACAGGGATTCTCTGACGAGACACGAATGCCCAGCAAACGACAGGAATGTTCGTGCCACGAGGATTTCACTGCGCGTGCACGTGGAGCATGATGGTGGTGATGATGATACTGGAATGGTTGGAACCTACCTACCACTGAGGGAACTCCACGAAGAGTCAGGCGAATAATATTCAGAAAATTTTTCGAAACCACCTCTCATCACAGTGTCAAAAAAAAAAAGAAAACAGGCATGCGTGGAAGGCGCAGCGCTGTCACAGCGAAAGCAAAAAGAGCGGCCTTTCAGAGCCTTTTCAAAACACTCGTTGGGTAACTATTGCAAGCACACTTGCTTAATACCCACTGGGCCATTATTATATTTTTTTCGGTAGTAGGCCGGCATTCGTTACACTATTTTTCTGATTCTTCTGAGAAACGTGGTATCTGCCAGACATTTGCAAGAAATTTTGTGCCAATTGTACATGCAGTGGCTGACGACGATGAGAAATCATGTCTGAAATGGGTATGCGCCACAGTTAATAGAGTAACAAAAACAAACTGGCGCCAACACATTGAATACATAGCTGGAAAGAGTGCATGGGCCGTCGGCGTGTTACGTAGCATAAGTAACTATCGAAGAGGCATGAGAAGAGATACACTAATAATGGTATGTCGAATGTATGTTCATCCTATTCTGGAATTTGCATGCATGCTTTTCTCTGGTGCTCCAGCCTACAAAATTCGGCCTCTGAATTTTTTAGATAATCATTACGCTTATGACTTGGTCTCCCTGATACAGCTTCAACTAAGTTTTATACCTATATTCGAGAGTTTCTTCTCTTTCGTGCAGGTTACGTATCTTGACCGCTCAGACGTTTTTAAGAACTTATGAGTCACCACTCCAGCAGCCGCAGAACGTATTCATATCCTCTATGTAATTATTTTTGGTGCTGGATAGCCATAGATTCACACCCCACAAATTATGATTGCACAACGTTTACTGGACCCGCTGAATGTACGTATCGGCGAAATAAGGCCAACTAGCGATAATTCACCCCATGTGGATATTCAATTTGATGACAATTTTTTGATAATGAAAAGTTGCTTCCTGTGATGCAGGTTTACGACTGAATAAGTTGTTGCTCGGAGAGAAAGCCTCAGAGCTGAGAAATGACGAAGCCGTTTAAAGTAAGAAAAGAAAAGTAGAAACTTTAAGCATAATTAAGAGGGAAAAAAAGATATTGTGTTGCAATGTACAAACACCGAGTCTGAGCTGACAAACTAAAACATGTCCAGTAAGTTGTCCAGCTATAATGCTTATGAAAATCAACACCCACCGGTGGCGTTGATGGTGGCGGTGGCTTGGTGGGTTGAGGCGGCGGATGCTGGCGATGTCTCAGCAGGTGGAGTCACGCGCTGACCAGCACGGAGACGCTTGGCGGAAGACAAGGCAGCCCTTGCCTTAGCAAAAACTGCGGCCGCTTGCCGATGCTGGCTCGTTTTGAGGAGATGATCACCACGTGGAAGCTTCCACCCTCCACGGGTGGTTCGGGATTGGAGTCGAAGTTCGGACACCTGGGACGTGACCTTGAACAGTCACGGCCGGAATGAAAACCTGGGACGTGACTTTGAACTGTCACGGCCGGAACTCTGGAAGGCCGCGTACCTCCGAGTACAACGTGGGCAGCTGGAGCGTCCTGGCCTTGCCTGACTTCACGCGGTCGGGTCCGGAACCCGACACCGCAGTCGCGCGACACCCAGGATCTGCAATCCAGCCAGCTCGATCTCGTTCTTTTGTTTTGTTTTGTTTTGTTTCCCTGGGAGGCTGGCTCATACCCACTCAGGGGGATTGGCCAAGAAAGTGTAGTGCAGTTTTTCTGTAATCATTTTAACAATGTTTAATGAATTGGTATTATAATGAGATTGATGTAAAAATAAAAACAACATAAAAAGAGCAAACGAAAAAAAATCAAGTTGAGCAATTTTGAGATTTGAGGTGTTATGATTAGCACTCAGCTGCGTTTACTTCACTCTGCCCTAGGAAGTAATAACTAATTTTTTTTGATTGAAGATCACAATGGTATACGCTTGGTTGCCTGAATATAATTGCAAACGGCATTGAAAGCATCCCTGTTGCAATGTCCCAAAGCTGAGGCGCCAAAGCTTAGTGCCGTTTCCGCCGTTAATCTAAGGCCTATTTTTCGAAATGGCATAACTAGTAACCTTTTTCTAAGTATCTTGTAGCGGCGACAATACAAAAAATAATGATCTAGTGATTTTATTTCTCCGCAGAATGCGCAGAGGGGTGATGTTGTCTGACCAGCTCTGTGTAGATACAGGTTTAGAGGGGGGACACGACATCAAAATTTAGTAATTAAGACTTCGAGCTTTCTGGACTGACTCCAGTGGTGTTGCCATGGAAACATGAGGTGGTTATAGTCTGTCCGTGTAATTACTTTTTCTATCGTATCAGTGGAGATTGCTGATTTTCGATATCTTATTGCCGTGATATATTCAACATCTGGCAGTATGGACAAAACTGGCCCATCAAGTGCGGCTCGTGCTAACGAATCGGCCAATTCATTTAATCTTAATCCACAGTGTCCCGGAACCCATAGTAATCTCAGGAGTCTCAACTGCGGGGGTACTAATGTTTTGAATGTGCTTAGGATTCGAGAGTTCTCTGAAGCCGTCAGAGCTGCACAAACTGAAAGAGAATCCGTCATTATTACTGCGTTGTTTGGATTTGATGGAAGTTTTCGAAGAGCTAAAATAATCGCCAAGAGCTCCGCTTCAAAAAAAAAATTGCCCGCAGCTTCCCTCGGGGGAACACTGAGGAGGATGCAGAGCATATAATTGGTTAACGGGGTGTTAAAGTGTGACTTACTTGGGTCGATGGCTAAATTGGTTAACGTGGTTGTGAAATGGGGTGTTAAATTGCGACTTACTTGGGTCGATGGCTAAATTGGTTAACGTGGTTGTAGGAGGGGGTGTTAAATTAGTGAACACGTACACACGTATGCGAAAGGGCGGCGCCGGTCGAAGGGACGTCGATCATTGTGTTTGTGGATTCGTTGGCATTCATTTCACGGCGACTTCGGACGTCGACGCGCCGTACAAACCAACGGACGAGCGGCAACTGAGCGAGCGAGCGCCGACCTTGAGTATATATACAGCGCGACGGCGCATGCGCTGTCAGCTGTCGAATGTTCTCGAAGGAGAAGCGCGCGCGCGGCACAGATGGCGACGGCGCGACGGCGCATGCGCTGTCAGCTGTCGAATGTTCTCGAAGGTGAAGCGCGCGCGGCACAGATGGTGGGCGACGGTGCGACGGCGCATGCGCGCGCGTCAGCTGTCGAATGTTCGAGAAGCGGTGCGGACGGCGCACTACAAGGCGCGAGTATAAGATGCTTCCGCATCTAAAACTGGAGTAAAATCAGGCAGTCTCACTGAAAAGGACCAGTCAAGCAAATCAGACGCAATGCCTACACCTGCCTTTTGATTATTTACGGAAGCATCTGTGGCTATTATATTTTTAGTTTTTGCATGCTCCAAGTAATCTAATAATATGTTATTTAAAAATTTGAGGGATTGTAATTTGGCGTTTTGGGGGAATATATCATCATACTCAATAATAACATGACAATTCGAGTCATTAGTCTCAATTACATTTCTAATGTTCACATTTATACTTTGTAGATTTTTTTGTACAAACATTATCTGAGGTGTGTGAAACCGTGGCCAATGAGCAAGAAAGAAGGCGTCTGGGTTTGCGATAAAAGCATATTGAGATCTTCTTGCCGGTAAGCTATAAAATTTTAAAAATGCTTGTACGGTCAAAATTCGAAATCGACAAAGTAGTGTAGGCAGGCGCGCTTCCTGGTACAGTACGTTGATAGCCACAAATCTAGGGAGTCCCAGACACATTCGCAGTGCTTCTCGCTCCAAGACAACTAGAGGTTTCGTTTTATAAGCAGGGCCACCCGAGAATAATATGCAGCCGAATTCCATGATGGGGCGCATGTACATCTTGTACAACGTTATCAAGGTGTGCCTCCGTAATCCATATTAGATGCGGAAGCATCTTATACTCGCGCCTTGTAGTGCGCCGTCCGCACCGCTTCTCGAACATTCGACAGCTGACGCGCGCGCATGCGCCGTCGCGCCGTCACCCACCATCTGTGCCGCGCGCGCTTCTCCTTCGAGAACATTCGACAGCTGACCGCGCATGCGCCGTCGCGCCGTCGTCATCTGTGCCGCGCGCGCGCTTCTTCTTCGAGAACATTCGACAGCTGACAGCGCATGCGCCGTCGCGCTGTATATATACTCAAGGTCGGCGCTCGCTCGCTCAGTTGCCGCTCGTCGGTTGGTTTGTACGGCGCGTCGATGTCCAAGGTCGCGGTGAAATGAATCCCAACGAATCCACAAACACAATGATCGACGTCCCTTCGACCAGCGCCGCCCTTTCGCATACGTGTGTACGTGTTCACTCATTTAACACCCCCTCCTACAACCACGTTAACCAATTTAGCCATCGACCCAAGTAAGTCGCAGTTTAACACCCCATTTCACAACCACGTTAACCAATGAAGCCATCGACCCAAGTAAGTCGCACTTTAACACCCCGTTAACCAATTATATGCTCCGCATCCTCCTCAGTGTTCCCCCGAGGGAAGCTGCCGGCAATTTTTTCCGGTTACTTAGCTTGTGTAGTAAGCCTGAAGCCCGATGTGCTTTGGTAGTTATATACTCTATGTGTGGACTCCAGTTAAGTTTGTCATTATAAATGATTCCCAAATATTTTATAGAGTTTACTTGCTGGATGGGTTCCTGTTTATATAGAATTGAAATTGAAATTGGTTCTGCAAGCGGAAATGCCATGAGCGCGCTTTTGTTGACATTTAACGATAACGAAATCGACTGCAACCAAATTTCTAACATGTTAATATATCTTTGTAATTTAAGTTGTAGTGAGTAAATATTACAGTCAGCAGCAAAGAGTGCGATGTCATCAGCATAAATGTAGACAGTAACTTCTTGATCTGTTGGAATTGTGCTCATTAAAGCATTAAATAATATTGGAGATAAGACTGCTCCTTGGGGAACTCCGCGCGTTTGTTTAAATCTAGATGAGGAACATCCATCCTTGACGCAGTAGAATTCTCTTGATTTTAAGAATTCTGCCACCCACTCAATAAAATATTGTGGGAAGTTCAATCTCTCTAGCGTATTTAACAATATGAAGTGCTCCACACTGTCATACGCCTTGGCTATGTCAAGCGTTACTAAAGCAGCGTATTGCCTTCTTTTATGCGCGAGCTGTATTCGGCTCTCTAAATCAGCATGGGCACACCAAATTGAGAAATCACTACGAAAGCCAATTTGGTTCGGTTTTATTACTAAATTGTCTGTCATCCAGATACTTACTCGGCTATGAAGGACCCTCTCTACTAGTTTGACCATGTTAGATGTTAGAGAGATTGGTCTGATATTATCGACTGTTAATCCTCCACCCGAATTTTTTAGTATAGGAATCACCTTTGCTATCCTCCAATCCTGCGGCACCCATGAGTTTTTTAAGGAGTAGTTAATAACATTGGCGACGTCTCGAGGCGATAAATTGAACAGAATTTTAATCATGGCTACTGTGATCCCATCTGGGCCAGGAGATGCACAGGGTAAATGTTTAATCACGTTGGATACTTCAGTCTGTGTCACTTCTTCAAAGTCAGACCTTGTCGTAGACTTGTGCCAGTTGTTTGGCACTACTGAAGTGAATCTGCTTTCCAGACCTTTACCTATTGCCTCTAAGGTAGTGGTCATTTCTTGTGTCGACAGATTATCACAAACTACATTAACTGGTGATGGCAAGATTTTCCGAGCTCTCATATATCGGAACAGTGCTTTCATATGTTTAGGCTTCGACAGGTATTCATAATGTCTTTTGTCATAATCTTGTTTAGCTTGAGCTACCGTTCTTTTAAAGCCCGCAGCAATGAATTTATAATCAGCCCAGTTTTGTGGGGATTGATTATGTAAGAGCTGCTTCCAAGCTGCCTTACGTCGTCGGTGCTCTCTTGTACATTCATCATTCCACCAACGGCTATATACTCTTTTTGTGGATTCAACAGTAAATTCGGCTCTTTTGTAGGATCTTTTAATGACTGCGTTTATTTTCAGTGCTTTTTTATCATCGCTCTCTTCCGAGTGAATAGCCAGTGCTGACTTCAGGTCATTCCTAAATTTAGTGTAATTTACAAATACTCTTACATTTGAACAAGATGGAATTATCGGACAAGAAATTTCAAAACTTATCGGTAAGTGGTCACTGTTGGTGCCACAGTTCAGCGCTTTCCAAGAAGAAGTAGTAATGGCTGAACTGACAAAACTTAAATCTAAGGCCGACCTGTAGTGAGTACGAATAAATGTGGGGGTTCTCACGTTAAGGCACGTCAGGTCATTAGCGATTGTCCACTCCCACAAGCGTTTCCCACTAAGATCAGTTCTAAAACCCCAACTCGTGTGGTGAGAATTAAAGTCTCCAACTAAAACTTTGTCTTTGCACCATGATTTTGTAGCTAGATCCAAACTTCGTGTGTCTTGAACTCCATCCGGAAAATACATATTAACTAAAGTGAAAGGAGTGCAGTTGGGCAGTGTAAGGTCTACTGCCAAAATTTCCCATTCTGGCGACATATGTTTGTATGAGCATTTGACTTTCATACTAATTCTATTATTAATAAAGAGAGCTAGACCCCCACCTCTCGATGGACGGTCTAATCGAAAGGATTGGAAGTTATTTAAATGGAACAAATTATGTACAGATAGCCATGTCTTTTGTAATGCTATAATATCAGGAGCGAATTTAGAAGTCAAGTATACCAAATCCGTAGATGCAGAATGGATTGATCGGCAATTCCAATGGAAAATCTTAAGCGACCCTATGGTTTCGAAAGAGCTGCTTCCGCTATAGCTTTCTCTATAATGCCTTCCTTCAAGAAATCCCTCTTCGAAAGGCTCTCCTTTTCTTTCAGATACTTTTTGTTCTTAGTTTGTTTCGGTGAGTTAGTTTTCTTTTACACAGGGGATCTAGATCTCTTCAGGGACCTAGGGTCCAAATCCATGTCATCGGAATCTATTGTATATGTAGCTTTGTCCTCACTTACACTCTGTATATCTACTGCAGAGGGTGCTGTAGACGGAAAATACGAGGGTGCGGTTTCAGATTCCTCATTTTGGCTGTGGACGCCTATTGCAGAGGCTCCTGCTGGCGGATAATACGATGGCGCAGTTTCAGATTCACCGTCAGCTATTGGTCGTGAACTCTCAACATGTTGGGATACTAGGCCTGACTCTCCCGTTGTACCAAATATGCGAGTCATCTGGTTAGCCGAAATTTGAGATAGAGAATCGCAAAGGTTAGAAGTCAGTCGTTCCATGGCTTTTTCTAGAGCCTTTTCTATGGCCTCCGCTATAATCAGGGAAATCGACCCATTTATTTCCGAGAGATGTCGTGCTGCCACACTGGCATACCCCTGAGTTCTAGTCTGTATTTCCGCTAGGGCTTCTCGTCGAGAACAGCGCCTACGCCCTATAATTTCAAGAATTTGCATTTCTCGAGCCTTTGCTGAACAATCAGGATTATCTGCACAGTGTTGTTCGTTGCAGAGACAACATTTCTCTTCTTTAGCTTTGCAGTAATTTGTTTCGTGGTTGTCACCACACACTCGGCATCTGAGTTCTGACCAGCATCCTTTAATAGTGTGACCGTATCGCCAGCACTTCGTACACTGGAGTGGTCGCGGTGATAGCGGTTCCACTCTGTATATTAGTGGCCATGCCTTGATTTCGCTTGGTAGATTCGCTCCAGCAAAGGTTACAATTACCGACTCAGTCGGCGTCTTCTGCTTCTCTACTAGTCGTTCACACCTATAAACGGAAATAGCACCAGTCACGGCAAACATCTCTAATACCTCAGACGGAGTCAAGTTAACATCGACACCGCGAACAATACCTTTCACACATGCCAGATGCGGGGGAATAAAGGCGCTCACCGGATTGGTCGCGAAACTCGAGCACTTCAATAGGTCTTGGACACAGAGCTGATCAGATGAAAAACATAGAATACCACCTCTGCCGAACTGGCGGACCTCTGTGATGCTGTGGAAGTGAGACGTCGCAGCTCTAAGCTCCGCCTGAATCACTTTCGGATTCTTCATCCTAATGAAGCCGTCATTGCTAGGGACGAGGGCCACAGGAACTGCGGGAATGCCGTTGCGTAGAAACTGATCCACTGGTATTTCCTGTGGCGAAAGTGAAGCAGACCAGAGGCAAGCCCCTGGTCCAGGTGAAGAAAACTGCATCTAAGTGAACTTTCCGGCGCTAAAAGCGCTTACGTAGCTGTAAAAGCACTATAGGAACACCTAATAAAGACAAAGAAACTACAGCCACTACACAAACTTAGGCCAAAACCCTAGAGCAAGCACGACCAGCTACTTGCGTGTTCGAGCGTTCCGAAGAAAGCGTCCATCGAATGGCGGTCGCCTCACTTGTTCTGCTCACGTTCTGCCCCCGACACGTCTTCCTCTTCTTCCCTCTCGTGCACTGGCAGCCCAACCTTTCGCGCAAACTTCCTCCTCCTTTTGTTGTTGTTGTTGTTGTTGTTGTTTCCCTGTGCAAATGGCTCGTACCCAAAGAAGTGGATTGGCCGATTATAAGGTGCATTTGCCCTAAACTTTCAGCATTGCGTCATTCTTACAAATGTTTTGTAACTTAATTTTGATTTGAAATACCGATATCAAGTTTGCAGTAAAAAAAGAAGAAAAATAGTGAGACAGTAATTTAGCAAGAAAATCGTTTAGTCGCAGTGGTGTATTCTTGAACGGCGAATAAAACATCCCTGTGGCTGAAACCAAGTGTAGAGGCTCCACATGAAAGAAGATCAGGTTGTGATAGTTGCGAGCCCAGTCTTTCAAGAGGTGGTGCTAGTATGCTTTGCCTGAATAAATCAAAACGGCGACAATGTAATAAAAAATGACTGATCGTTTCCTCTTGATTACAGTAAATGCACATAGGGGAATTCAATATGCCTGATCTATGCAAGTAAAAATTGAGGGAGGTAACGCGGCAACGAAATTTCGTGATGACAACTTCCATCATCCTTGAATTAGTCAGTTCACTGCGCCTGGGAAATAACAAGTGTATGTACTCGGGAGAAGCCGTCAGTGCAGGGTCAGATAAATTTTGCCTGATTTTAAGTGTGCGAAATCGCACCACCGTAATGTATACTGTATGAGGGAAAATAGGAATAATTGGTGTCGAAAGGGATGCCTTCGCAAGAGAATCAGCTATTTTGTTTAACAACAAACCTTTGTGCCCTGGTGTCCAGATTAAATGAATACTTTGGAGATGACAGGGGATCAACGATTTAAAAAGTTTCACTGTAGGTGAGTGACCAGATGCGGACAGAGAAGAGCACACTGATAATGAATCAGTTATGACTGCTACGACTGGAATAGAAATATTTACCTTTCGCAAAGCTAACATTATTGCCATGAATTCAGCCAGAAAGACAGGAAGGAAATCCGGTAAGCGAAGTGAAAACGACCAATCAAGTATGGGGCAATATATTCTAACGCCTGATTTTTCGTGTGATTGAGATGCGTTCGTTGCTATAATGACATTTGTTGGCAGAGTACTTAAATGGTCCTGCAATAAACCATTTAATATGCCTGTAGGTAATAGCTTAGCGTGAGTTGGGAAGATATCATGGTAAACAATTTCTGGAGAATTTCGTTGCTCAGTTAAAGGAATCAGATCACGAACGTGTACATTTAGAGGCTCAAGTAACGATTGAACAAATACTATTTGTAGTTTGTTAAATTTGGGCCAATGCACGGAGAAGAATAGGTCAGGATTGGAAATAAAAATAATTTGTTCAGTGTTAAACGGTGCTTCATATAGTCGTAAAAAGGTCTGCACAGTAAGAATGTTAAAGCGACATAATAAGGTTGGTATTCGTGCTTCAAGGTATAACACTGCATTTGCAGTATACTTTGGAAGTCCTAAGCAGAGCCGTAAAGCCTCTCTTTCCAACAGAACGAGCGGCCGAAGTTTGTAGGCTGGCGCACCAGAAAAAAGAATGTAGCCAAACTCCAACACAGGTCGTACATACATTTTATATATAATCAAAAGTGCCTTTCTTCTCATACCTGATCTACAATTGCTCAACCTCCGCAATACGCCCATCGCGCGTACTGCTTTTGTCGCGATGTATTCAATGTGAGGGCGCCAATTTAGATGTTCATTATACATAAATCAAAGATATTTCAATGATTGTACTTGTGGGATATCTTGAAGCTTGTAATTAATAGATATGTGCACGGGATCTTTGAATGGAAAAACGAAAATAGCACATTTACCGGTATTCAGGTTCAACATCCATCCATCCAGCCAATGTTCTATTTTATTAAGATATGCTTGCAAGATGGTGTAGAGACAGTGGAAGTCATGTGCCATAGCAAAAAAAGCAATGTCATCGGCATAAACATAGGTTTTCACATCTGGATGAACGGGGATGGTACTAAGCAATATGTTGAATAAAACCGGGAAAAGTACTGACCCCTGAGGTACACCTCAGGTTTGCTTGTGCTTACAGGAAGAGAAACCGCCTTGATAACAATAGAATTCTCTTCTACTTAAAAATTCCGTCACCCATGCTACTATATAAGGTGGAAGTCCATGACTCCATAACTGATTAGTCAAGATAGAATACTCTCCACTATATATGCTTTACATATGTCTAACGTTACTAAAGCCGCAAAGTGCTTTTTGTGACAGGCAATATGAATACGACTTTCCAGATTTACATGTGCATGTCATATGGAATATCCAGATCTAAAGCCAATTTGGGAAGAACTCAACAGTTGTTTCTCGTTAATAAACCTAAATATACGACCATGAAGTACCCTTTCAATAAGTTTTACTACATTAGATGTTAAGGCTATCGGTCGTATGTTGTCTAAATTATAGCCTGCCCCATGTTTATTAAGCAATGGTATAATTTTCGCAATCTTCCATTCAGAAGGGATCTATGCTCTTCTAAGGGAATAATTGACGAGACCTAACAGATCATTCGGATATTCCCTGTGAAGTATTTTTAGCATTGTATTTGTTATTGCATCGGGGCCTGGTGCTGCATTTGGCAATCTTTCCATAGCCTGATTTAATTCGGAAGTCGATATTTCTGTGTAGTCATAGATGGTTGTTGTGTAAGCCGAATTAGGAAGATCTGTTGAGAACCTGTTTTCTAATTCTTTAGCCAACTGATTTAATGATTCCTGTAGTTCCTGTGAGGTGTAAACTACTGAGTCAACGTTTTCTGGTATAGGTGTCTTCTTCCTACCACGAAGGAACTTGAATAAAGCACGTTTGTTATTTGATTTAGACAGGCACTCGAAATGTTCTTGGTCATATTGCTCTTTCGCTCGCGATACAGTGCATTTAAATGTTGCCGCAATGAACTGATAATCCTTCCAATTTTTTGGACTCTGATTACATATAAGTCTTTTCCATGCAGCTTTTCTTCTTCTATAATCTCGTGTGCACTCATCATTCCACCATCTACTAGGTTGGGCACGTTTGGATGACGACGCAGCAATTACAAATTCTGAACTGTTCTTGGAGATTTTTAAAGCAGAACAGAGATTTCTGCCGAGGTCTTCATTTTGACCACTGGACACTGCCCTAATGTTGGAACGCAAGCAGTCTTTAAATTTTTTGTAATTGATCAATGTTTTCTCTGTCCTTTCAATAGATTTCACAGCACATGAGATTTCAAAGTATACAGGAAGATGGTCACTGTTTGAAGAAAAATCAATTGTTTTCCAAGATTTTATTGAAACACTTGGGCTGCAAAACGTGCGATCTAATACCGATCGTGTCCATCCGCGAATAAATGTAGGCTGTCTATCGTTTAGGCAGGTAAGGTTTTTATTAATCATCCAATCCCACAGAAGAGTGCCAGAAGGGTCTGTTCGAAATCCCCATGAAACATGATGTGAGTTGAAATCACCAGTCAGAAGGAAATCATTCTGGCAATTAGCTAAGGCAGTATCTAATTGTTGAGTATTATGCTAACCCGTTGGAAAATATGCGTTTATAAGTGAAAAAGGGTGGTGCCCTGGCAGACAGAAGTCTATTGCCAAAATTTCACAGTCTGTGGACATAGGCTGAAATGCTATGCTCGCTGTGCGGCAAAATTTATTCGAGACTAGTATAATTAGACCACCTCCTAGTGATGGACGGTCTAACCGAAATGCTCTAAAATTGTTTAAATGATAATTCTTAACAGGGTTAAGCCAGGTTTCTTGTAATAAGATTATATCCGGATATGACTGATTAATTAAGCAAAGTAAGTCAGTAGAAGTAGAAATCAAAGACCTACAATTCCACTGTAGTACTTTCAAGGTATCTATGTTGACGAGCGAAACACTTCAGCAACGGCAGCTTCTAAAATACTCTCCTTTATAAGTGCACTGGCATTTTCGCTGCCCTTTTTGGGTTTTGTGTTTGGGCAAGGAGATTTTAAAGGAGATCCAGTGCGCTTCTGACGCCCGAAATCTTGCCATACGTCCATTTCATTCTGATCCTCCGCGTGGGTCGACGTAGAAGGTACGGACAAAATTGGGGTTTTCTCCTCTCGGGATTGCCGCTGTTGGGCTAAATTCGGTATCTCTTCCACTGCACAAGGTGCCGACTTGGTCATCGGTACTGCTACTGCAGAAGCCAGCTGTGTCATCTGTGAGCAAAACACTTGAGATATGCACTCACTTACGCTCCTAACTATGTGTTCCAGCGCTTTCGACATCGCCTTTTCTACTGCAGCCTCAATAAGATTAAGAATCTTTGTCTCACTTAGTTGTTCGTGCCTCGACGCGACTCCGGCATATCCAAAGGCCCTATCCTTCACAACTGTTATTGCTTCTCGCCGCGAGCAACGACGTCTGTCCATGATTTCTAGAAGTTGCGTTTCATTAGACCTTGCGGTGCAGTTCAGATAATCGGCCGCGTGATTTCCTGCACAGAGGCAGCCCTTTTCGGTTTCGGCGTTGCACTCCTTCGATGGGTGGGTATCGCCACAGATGCGGCAACGTGAATTTGATTTACAGCCCCCTGCACTGTGACCAAAACGCCAAAAGTTTTGACATTGGAGAGGACGAGAAGCGAGACGTTCGACTCTGAAAATGAGCGGCCATATTTTCAACTCAGATGGACAGGAAGTGCCGGCAAAGGTAGCAATAACCGACTCAGTGGGGACTTTCTCACCGTTAACTAATCGGTTGCATCGGTACACAGCTATGACCCCAGCATCAGACAGCTTTTTCAGAGTCTCAGTGGGCGTTAATGTAGAGTCGACTCCTCGTACAATTCCCTTAGTGCACGCTAAATGAGGCGGGATAAATGCACTTACCGGGACCGAAGCAAATGTCTTGCATTTTAGGATGTCAGAAACGCACGAAGGATCTGACGATCTGCATACCAAACCACTTCTTCCGAACTGACGAACATCACTTATCAGCTGAAAGTGCGGCGTCATGGCCTGCAACTCCACCTGGATCGCCTTCGGGTTGTTGAGCCTAATAAATCCACCACTCGAGGGCACCAGCGCAACAGGGATGCTTCCAACACCACTGCGGAAAAATATTCCAATGGCAATTCATCATTAGGCCAGGAGGCTGACCAAGGGCTGTGCCCTTGGCCCGTAGATGAATTAGACATTAGCACTAATTCGATTGCTTAAAGAAGTAATATGCAACGTCAGCTAGTTTCAACAGGTCAAATTCACCCAAAGCTCAGCCAAACCACCGTCCGAAAGAGTCCGAAGGGATGAGCCCGGCTTCGCTTGACCTGACAGCATCCAACGACCTTGTTCTTCACCTCCTTTTTGCGGGCCGCAGTTTGCTTGCTTGTTCCTTTCTTTTGTGGCTCTCACCCACTAAGGGAGATTGGCCAAGAAGCCGGTGGTTAATGCAAGTTATTACCTTTAGATTTTCTAGACTAGGGGAATATGATAACTGTGTTTTGACTGTGAAATTAATTTGGCGCAATGTAAAAAAAAGAAAAAAGGGGGGGAGAGAAATAATAGAATTTGTTGTTGGAATCGTTTTATGAAATTCGCCTGAGAGTTGAATCATTGCAATGTATCAGCTAAATAATAAGTGGTAGTGTGGCTAGGAAAATTCGAGAGCTGATCGCTGACTCAGAAAGGTAATCTTCTTGTGTTATATATGAATTCGCAGAGAGCCCCGCAGATGTTCCTGTCGCTGTGCCCAATAAAGTGGCCCCAAAAGACAGAATATTGGGAGTTTAAGTGATATTCCTAATTTTTTGAATAAAATTTCGAAGCAGTTTTTCATGCATGACGTATCGCGCCAACGTCATCGTCTTTCCGCCACTCAATCGAGAAGCACCGCTGCCGTCGCCTCCGAGCACGTTGTACATAACACCATGGTGCCACCACACTTCACAAATACCACCACGTCACTATACTACACCACACTCCCCCATCCCACTCTAGATTATTTATTGCAATAACACTTGCAGAGCTTCAAAACAAGTGTAAATATTGCAACAGACGCATCACAGAGTGACGAAAAGTCAGCTGTTGGTATATTAGGCCCGAACTTGGATTGGTCATATTCACTACGACTACTTGATTTCAAACCCTCTTTTGTGGTTCAGTTTCTGGCAGTGGTATTCACTTTACGGAGGTTAAACGCGGAAATTTCATCGGATGTTATAATTACAGATTCTGTGGTGTCTCTTAGCGCTACACTTTCTGTTGGTGCTGAATCGCACATAATAAAGGCGTTTCGATAATCCCCTCCCCCCATTTTAGAAAAGTTAGATTAGTTTGGGTGTCGGGCCATAAAGGGTTGTTCTTAAATGAAATGGCCCATTCTTGAGTGAAGTCAGCAATGAATCGGCCAATTTTACCATGTTTTCCACCATCCGCAATTGTAACGGCTGCGCAATTTCGCAGGCGTACCATTATGGAAAGCTCCACAGGTACATCACTCACAAATTCGTCTGAATATCGGCCTTATTATATCCCTGGCGCCGATCCCCTTGTGAAAAACGTAAACTAGAAGTCGCAATTACGAGGCTGCCCTGTAGGGTGCCCAAACTAAATTTCTAATAACACAGGTCTGGTCAAACTCATTCTTCAATGTGAGCTTTCTGTGGCGAGTCAGAAACTATGGATCTTTACTTTTTAACATGTATACTATTTACTACAGCACGTAGACCCACGTTAGGAAATTCTTTACGTGCTATGGGAATGAATTTATCCACGCCCGTGATTCTGTCCTTTGGAGCCTCTATTTCTGGGCTTTCTAGTGTGAAAGTTTGCAAGGCAGTGCGGAATTATCTGAATGAAACAAAAAGACCAAAAAACTAAGATTATTATAATGCGTCGACACACGCATAACTTCTCCCTTCTTTTTCCTTTTCTAAAGTTAGGTTTTGATCTAGGTTATTATCTATTACTAATACAAAAGTTTATAGTAAGTACACATCAGTAATTATCACAATTTAATTGTAAAATTTGTAACGTTTTCAATTTGTAAGTTTCTTTACTCTAAACTCGAATAATACATTATAAGACCACTCGCTTATTGGCCGATCGCCCACAGTCGGTATGAGCCACAAGTGAAGGGCAACAAGAACAACAACAAGCTTTTGTAATAGGCTGTAGCATTAGATGGTCTACTCGTTACGCTGTTTGCATTGTGCGACGACTGGTTGTTATTTCGCTGTTTTAAAACGCTTTATAATTCGTATTAAAGAGATTGCTTTCCCGACATCAAGCCTTACTATGGCAAGTTAGCCAGCATGACACAAGCACCGGTGTAGCTCCACGGTAGAATACTGGAATGGCACCCAGCGGGCTTGGGTGCCATTTAGGTGCCAGTTTTCGTAAGAGATAATCCCGCTTTTTTTTTAGTTTGCCTTACGACAAGTAAACTTCACTTCACCGAAATGTGCTCTTTAACGTCCGAGTATATTTGTGAATTCGATCGCTATTTTCTCGCGCTATGCAATTCAGTTGTCCTTCTCCATGCGCACGAAACAAGAGTGAATGGCATTTAATACAGCGCTTGTGTTACCTTTCTTGCCTTCGATCTATGTACCCTCGTTTTAGAGTTGCGCTATTCCACTGTCTTCACGTAGTAAAAAGCCCAAGTAGTCAAGTTACCTTGAACCAACAGAGTGAGCAAGGAGAGGAACGCTACTGATGTGACGTTTACTCATGTGCGAAATCGGTAAAGTTTGCTCTCTAAAAGGACTGATGAGTGCTCACTAGAGTGCAGCCGACTTCGCAGCGCTGTCAGAGCTTGTCTGTTAATTCTAATCATTCACAGAACGTCACTAGATTGTTGTGTCAGTATTAGAGTACCATAACTTTCTTAATTTTGATGCTTTGCGTCAGTGGCTTATTTAACGTGCCCACTGCACCAGGAGTTTTTTTTTCTGTACACTAGTCACCTGTTAGAAAAAGAGCAAACTGTCAGTGATGCGTACGTGAGTGTTTATCACATTTCTTGTTATAAATTGTCGTTCATAAAATAATTTACCTCTTTTATTTTTCAGAATCTAGTTATGCCTTTCTTCAAAGTTGACCACGAAACTCGCTGACTAAAAAACAAACACAGGCTTGCGCAAACGCAAGCAAAACGACAGAAAGCACGTGTAATACTCGCATTACCAAGGTTGACCTTAATATCAACGTATTGTTACCAAGAAGCTTTCTGCGGTGCTGTACGTGACACAGTCTGTCGACGACACAGACTGGCGACGCTAAAGAAATGCCGGTGCCGTATTAGGTTTAATTGCTGCACGTTTATATCTGTGCCCCAGTAACTATGGTGCAGTTTCAAAGTGAGAGGGCTTAATGCGTTTTTAAACTATGTTGGAATTAGTTTGTGTACAGTCCCTTGACTATGGGACCTCCTTTTGATTAATACAGCCTTGTATTTTTATCCAACTTTTAATGATAAACTTCTTATGCTGAGGATGACTGGGCCCGCAGTACACACACTAGAAAATGTGCACAGTAAAGATGTCACTGCCTGTCAAGATTATTTCAGTATCTAACCATAAGGAGTCGACTAGTGATGTACAGCTGCAACGAAAAAAAAAATCATTGGCTAAAGTGCCTTATGATGGGAGCAGCGAAATAGCGCTTAGAATTTGATAGGTGACCTCGTTGGATGAGCTGCTTTTGCCGCCACCTCGCACTTGAAAAGACACATCCTGTCTGCTACTCTTCTTCTGTCAAAATGGCTAACTTGACGAGTGGATGATTGATGATTACCCACGTTTTGGCCCTTGTCTACGTTACGCGCTCGCTTTTTGAGTAATCTTTGTCTGTCATGCTCGGAAACAGGACGCCAGATTGCAATTTTCCCGCTCTAATGACCAAACACATGTGCCAATCGTCCGTTTCAGCTGCACCTACGTAACCCAAGGGCAGCATCACGATCATCTCTGTATGCACAAGAAGGCGAGAGCCTGCTGCACAGTTGGTAATGCAGTAAGCTGTGCTATGGGAGACCAGACTTCTAGCGCCATACACCGAGTGGACATACCTACATATCAAAGGCGCTCTACCACACGGCTAAGTAGGAGGGGTGACGATCACTTCCCCTGCAATTTAGAATGCCTGGTGTGGTAAAGTGCGATGCCGCAAACTGCGGCGTTCTCTCAAGGTCACGTCAGTATGTCTAACTTTTTTAGGGTGGTAAACAATTACGACATCGGCGCATTACAAAGTTCTAGAAGAAGCAATGAATATGAAAGGTTTATCCTTTACTAAATTTGTACTTTTCAAATCACCCTTCACTCCGCCCTGTAATATCGTCTTGTCTTTACACGTTCTGTGCGATTGAATAAATAAATGGCAGGTTTTCATGCCTAGAAACTTTATTCACCACATTACGCTATTTTCAAATGTCTTTTCGTAGTATGAACATCCACAAAATTTAAAAAAAAAGTATTCCCGTGTCTGTTTTGCTGCATCTGTATTCCCGAATACCCGATTCCCCTTTTTCCAAAACTATCTCTCCGAAACCACGTTACGCCAAAGGGGAATGTATCTCAGTATCTGTATTTAGGGCCTCTCAATAGAATTATTTCGTTATATGTATTCCGCTATACGTTTCCAAGTATCTCTGCCCAGACCTGGTTCGCACTCGCTAAACTATGCTGACCTACAATTTCAGAGTATGGGCGCTAGCTGGGAGCGTTGCTTAAGGTGAACGCTTTGTTACACTAAATCTCGTGGCTCCGGAGCTTCGAAGAACAGTTATCAAGCTCGCCTTGGTTGACGTGCTCCATATTAATAAACTTCAGTTCATTCCAGTGTACCTGGAGCACACGTGAGTCCATTGAAACGTGGTGGCCTCCTTCGGGAATCAAACCACCGACATAGTGTGTGTGTTGAGAATTGAGTTAGCTTGTATTACTCTCAACTGACTGATCGTGACGAGCAAACGTGAGTTCCATTTGGGTTTGGTTTGGTGAATCAGCGTTCTTTTGCTTGTCTGCAAAAATATTTTTTCTACCATTCTTATATTATTTTGAAACATAGGGCAAAGGTAAAATGCTAAATAGATTGGTATAGCTACGGGGCCCTTACAGTCTAAATTGGCCCATTTGTCAGTCACGTGGCTTTTATAGGTTATTATGGCGCTCGGTTGCTGATCGCGGATTCAGTGATGACTGTGGCGGTTGCATTTTAATAAAGGCGAAATTATCAAGGCCTGAGTACTGTGCGAAGTCAATAAACGTTAAAGACGCCGCATTGTCAAAATATCTGGAGCCCTTCACTATGGCGTCTTTCGTAGTCAAATTGTGATTTTAGGACGTAAAACCTCGGGTACCATAATTATTACTTTTTTAATGGAGACCACCTTCTTACGTGGGGTGTTTGAACTATGTACGAAATTCAGTTGAAAAATAACGAAACCACGTTCTCGGGGATGTACAACCACTCTATGGAAAAGCGTTGTACTTAGTCACTTCTGCTTCCAGAAACAGTGACAACGAGTTGTGCAATGCGTACTCTTACCAGCTGGTCGTGGACCCCGCATGAAAAGCAAGCCCGTGGTGATGCTATCGGCACCGCAGGGTTGAGGCTTCGGTCTCTGCGCATGGGGCACACATCATAGCTCAAGTTTTAGTCATGGCAGTATAGAGTACTTAGAAACCTGAGTCCTGATTTATTAGGCACATAGCACAGCCTTGGCTAAGGATGAGACAATGACTTTGAAGTGAATGTCATTAGTGGGACATACACAAAGAAAACCAATGACGGTTAAGCCCACCTTCTGGGAACTTCAAACTTACAATTGTTAAGTGCTGCTTCTTCTGAAGACTATTAATCAGTGAAATGTCTGCCTCCTCCAACTCCACCCGCTTCTTTTTTTTTGCTTTTTATCATGGAACACATCAACCCTTTTGACTCACGCAATTTGTCACGACTTCACCCTCACCCTCCTTCACCCCCGTAGCACCTGAGTTGCCCTCTTCTTATCTGTTGATGGGAGGAGAGGGTACGAAGCATATACACGCTAGTACTAAAGAAACCAGTTGTATCCAACAAGTACACTCGTCAAAATGTGTGCTCGAACACACAACCCATTTTTATGCCTTTTTTTATCGCAAGCTTCAAAATCCCCCTTCCTGTGGTTTTTTGTTCAGCTCGAGGTAAGGTAAATTGCTCAATCGCGCAAGCAGATCTTCGGCTTGCAGTAGTTTTTGTGGAAAACGAATGTCTTGCGAATTCGACAGAACGCAAAAGACGCTGTCCGGCTACTTGGTTAGAAATCACAGTTCGTACAACGTAGTGCATCACGACTGGGACAGACAAGCACTGCATGTGTGTCCTCCTCTGTTTCTGTCGTGGTGCGCCAGGCCAGATGGATGTCACAGAATGCTACACTTGATGCGCGTATCTTTAGTGGGGTATCAAGCAGAACCGGAGCACTCTATCACCGTAAGAAGGATGCGAGAATCTAAAACATACAATAATGACGGATGCTGAAAAATAAGACAATGCGGCACGTCAGTTCAATCGCATGTAAAACTTTTCCCCGAATTCTGTCCCATGCACTAGCCTCTGTTGTGTTGGTTTCCCACGTGACAGTTTTGAGCCTTAAAGCTTCAAGTGAAAAATCACTGATAAAAAAAATGAAATGAAACAGTCTCCCAGATGGGAGTGTTGAAATACACCGAGGTAACGGGGACCCGCGATGCGCCATAATCAGGACCTCTTCACACACGAAGGGAAGGCAGTAATAAGTTAGTGTCTATATTGCCGCCAGCCGGGAGACTATATCAGTCGACTGAATGCCGGCAGTTCTTTCTTATAGGAGGGTTGTAAGTAACGTGGTTAGCTTAGGTGAGCTTAGGTTAGGTTAGATTCACGTCATTCACGTCACAAACGAAACACACTCGATGTTTTTTTTTAACGCTTCGGCTACATCGGCAAATGCTTAGAGACCGGGTCAGCTCCATCGCCTTGGCTTGGCCAATTGATGGGAAGCTCAAGTCTTTGACCCATCTTGACAATGGTGATCAGTGTTGCTCAATGTCAGAGAGCAAAAATAGCTAAATTGCCAAAAGCTGGAAATACAATTGGACGATAATAAGTCGCTGGTTTGTGGTGTAATATGCCAGCTGCCGGTACTACACGTTCAGGCCATATGCTGCCGGCGCATGCATCGCTGGCGTGACAGGCTCACCAGAAATGGGTGGAAGATAAGTCACATGTTCAATGGCAGCCAATAGGAAAAAAAAACGCCGGCTACTTTTTTTCAGGGATAATATGCCAGCTGCCGGCACTACAGGCGCGTCCCAATAATAATTAAGCCATTTTTCTGTTGTGCCATTTCACTGTTAATGAAGACTTGGAGTGAGCTTGAAAATGGTACTAATGGACTGTAACCTCTCATAAAAACTACGAATCCTGCACGTATAGAAATACAAGTTACCGAAGAAAATAATTGTGTTAGGCTTACCGGAGGAACGAGCGTCGTACCAAAACCTTGCACAGCTGTTCCTTTTCGTAACCCAGTTGTAAAAATTGACGGGTGGTCGAAAAGAGCCTAAAGCAGAACGGGACGCTCTTGACAAGCGGGAAGAACTGGGATCCTCCTACCAGACACGATGAACCAACGAATGATAAGAAGGCCCATGCCACGAGTATTTCACTGCGCGTTCATAATAATCATCATGATAGCAATAATTTTCCTAGAATCATTGGCATCTACCCTTTCTGGGAGAGAGTCTAAAATTTCTTAGACTAAATTTTGTCCTGAAATTTTTAATGGCTTTAGGTGGTCACAGTGTCAGTAAAGATAATGTGTGTTATTTCTCTTCATCGCCATCGTCTTCTTCCGAGTGGCGATCCCCAAGCGCACCACGGGTGAGTAAAACATGCTAGAGCCCATTCACATGCACTCCTAGTGGCTAACTGTGATGTAAATGTAGCACACAGTGGAGAACGTACGGTTTCATCGCTATTGGATTTGAATATTTCTCAAGTAGACATGGCACTGTCAAGCACTGTTGGGTGGGAAAACAGACACCACATGAGCTAGACCACGCAAACAAGTTGCCATAACTGTCAAATGGCATCAGAAGAGCGATGATATCTGACTATTCTGGTACTGGGAAGCGTGCGTTCGGATGATCGTGCTATGGGCATTCTACTGCGCCGTTTCAGACGCTCACAGGCACTAGAAAAAAAAGACAATGTTCCTTTTCTGAGCGATAAGAACATTCCAAGGAAGGGAACGGCATGGTGGAGTTTTACCATATGTAGACGTAATACTGTGGTAAAATTCCGCCACCACGCATTTTTTCCAAGCAAGTCACGATAAAATATTTTTACCGATGTGACTGAGTAAAATTTTTGATTTCGTAAGCATGTTGTAATGTCAGATATTTTTAATCATATTGAATGGAAAAGAAGGATACGCTTGACTTCTGCAGTAAATATGATCAATTCGTACTGGGACTAGTTTCGGAAAAATCGTGCTGGCAGAGAAATTCAACGAAAGCGACTCTAAAACTTTTCAAGTATGCTTGCGAAAATCACTAATACTATGAATACAGAATGATAAGTGTATTAGCTTTGACTTCCAAAAAAATCACAGCATATCCACGGAGTAAATGATGATGAATGGGGCGAAGCGCTGGAGGGTTTCATCGCTAAACCATGAACAGTCCGCAAATATCGCCCCCTACACCATCAAAGACGTGACAAACATGTGTATATTTATACAAGAAAATTTGTGAATCGTTTTATTATTACGAATAATAAAGTTTCTTGTACACGTCACTTCCGTTCCCCCTTCACTATTACGGCTTTATGGTTGGTGATGTGGTGGATAGGTGATGGGGCGTTGTGGGATATTTGTAAGGACGAAGTAGTGGCAGTTGGCAATGGTGGAACTACGGGTGGTCACGTACATACATACAAGGGATAGACAGACCCACACCTTTAGGAGCTTCGCCCCTAAAATGCCATGCCTGCGCGGAAAGCACAATTTCTTGAACCCGTTGCGAACTCTTTTGTGGATAACTAGTACAAGTACCTTTGCAAGGTATACCCACTACTCCAATAACTGATTCGGCAACTGATGTCGATGATTTATTATGGCCGGGTCCTTTGTAATGGGTTGCTAGCATTCAACGACCAACTCTAAATAGAGTTTATATTGTTCGATGCCTCCCTGCATTTCCTTTGCTTTTATTTCTCTGTCTCTGGTTACACAATTCAAATTTTGTGATGTCTGATTGTTATTGACTCTTCTGCCCCGTTATATTGCGCATGTAAAAGCGGCTCCTTCCCAACATAAGACTTGTATAGGGTTCTTGAGCTGCGAAGTTTCGAGTTCCCTTGTAGCTGCAGTGGTAAAATACAGGGGCTGGCTTGGAGATTACCGGTTTCGAACTCCGTTCCGACCCAGTGCGTTCTTCCTTTATTTTTTTGATACCGGTTGCGGACACCAGCAAAGGCGAATGTAGCGATTTACAGAATGCCTACAATTGTCGCGTTGAAGCAGAGCCGTCAACAAGCGAAGGGTACCAGAAGATGAAGGTGCTGAAGATGAAAGTATTCAGTTTGAACGTAACAATGAATGATTGGATAATGATGATAAACGACAATAAATATGATGACAACCACGTTAAAATAGCACTGTGGGCAAGCAAATTACTTCTTTTCATGAAAGCGCTTCAATTTACTGAGATGAAGCATTCTCAAAACGGCTTTTAACATACATATCATTATTTCAAATATTCTACCTTTGGAGAACTCCTCTTTAGGTCAGTCACCGGGATCTCTGTGCCGCGGTAAAAAACTTTTTAAGGAATCAAGACGGTTTTGATCTCAAGTATCTGAATGAGCATCAACAATTTATTATAACTATTCTTCGATTTATTAGTCATACCATTCTCATATCATACTTCTAATTTATTTCTTTCTTTGCCAATACCAGAGTTGAAGTGCGTCATATGTAGAATCTATCATCATCGTCGTTATCATCATCATCCTGAAATTGAGCCTTGAATGGCGATAACGACATTGATGATGAATGTAACTTATAAGAGGATTTGCTTGCGCGAGTGGGTAACAATGGATGATGAAACCACTCTAATGAAAGCGCTGAAAATGAGAGATGAGGCGCGGCTGATAGCGATAATCAGTGGTAGTAGAAATGATGAGTCAACGTCATTAGCAAGCGGCATTATTTCTCATAGCATAGTCCTTAATTGTTCACTTACATTAACCGCTGGCTTCTTTGCCGATGCCCCTTTGTTGATGAAAGCCGCAACAGAGGAACCGCAGGCAAGGGGCCACTAGAGCGTTTAAGATGTGATGATGATAACAATAATAATGACGAACAACTTGTACTCATAAAACGGGTGATTATGAAAAGAAGTGATGATGATAAAAATTATGCGTTAAAGCAAAGTCATCGGCAGGTAATTCCCATGGTCGAGGGTGAGTGTTACACTAGGTTATCAACCATTATCAATCGTCAAATTAGACATTTCGCTTCGTGGCCGCTTATCGACGCTCGCCTCTTCTCCCCTAATCTGAGGGAAACAGTGTCGCCATTGAAGGTCTTGTTAAAGTTAATGGTATATACATGCGCCGTTTGGTGCCTCGGTTCTATTTTCGCCAGCTAAGTTGGCCAGATTGCATTGCTCCGCGGTGATTACCAGTGGCCGCTTTTCCAAAATTTCAAAGTGGCTATGAACTATTCGTAGGAAGGGCTTAAGTTTGCCTCTTAGGCTCAGTTGGCTGTTACCACTGGTTAAAAAGTGAATTGTGTTATTTCTATAATTACTTCCTTAATTACTGTTTGTACCCATCTGAAGATGCCTTCTGCCACAGGAAAGCAATGCCTCAAGTATCACGCATACACCTCGTTTCTGTTGTTTTTAAAGCCTCTTGGACATATTTCTTGAAACACCTTGTATAAAAGATGAAAATATCGAGCAAGATGACTTAACAATGATGCAAACTTTTAGCATATTTCCGGATATAGCTAATGGTCTTTATGTAAGTGTTCACGGGCATATATAAGATATGATCTTTTTTTTCAACTGTTCCTTCTCATTGACGAGTATCTATTTCACTTATCGTTGCTTCATGGAAAGAATTCCGTGGTTGAACGGTTAACCAAGGCTTGTCCTGCGCTTGCAGCAACTACCATGGAAAGCATGCCTCGACGATGCGCCACGCTTCGGCGAAACTGCCCGACAAACAGTGGCACGGGGCCTCCATTTCTCTTCGTATTGCCAGTGCGGGTGCCTTGTCACAGGAGTTGAGGCACGCGCAGGCTAGCGACTTTTGCGGGCAAGCGACAGGAGGGCATGGGAGAGAACCAACCTACACAGTGCATGTTCTTGTTCCCTTTCACCTTCTCTTGTGGCGCATGTCGGTTACTATTACGACGCACGTGCGAGCAGGAAGAGGTGAAAGTCGACGTGGGCTGAAATGCAAGGTCAAATGCGTGCATGAAGTCATTTTCTTGGGTTTGAACACGGAAGAGCAGAGCTGTATGTAGCTCTAAAACAGGGTCGTCAAAGTCACCTTGACCAGCGGGCCGCAGTCCTGAAATTTATCCCCGCAAGACCAGCGACAGTGAAGAAGGTTGAAGAGGGAGGAAGAGGTTGTCAAAGCAATATGAATTCCAAAGCTGCAATTTGAAGAAAGCCTCTCACATATCTCAGATATAGATCATTCCTGAAAGCAGTTGTCAGGATTTCAGAAACATATCGATATGTTCTTAAAATTGACTAAAACCTGAACGTCGATGGCGAAATATAGAGTTCTTGTTCCATGGTTATGTTTCAACACTGACAGCATGGGGTGCCTCACAAAAGTACTTGAGACCAGTCCCATCCCTGTAGTTACTCTAACAAAGCTTTATTAGTCACAATTTGCGAGTAAATATTGCAAGCACCATATAAAAAATGAACAAACATTTTGTTCCTTGTGAAGCGGAGGCCCGCTTGCGAAACATCCGTGGGCCGCAAGCTGCCGGCGGGATGCGTGGTTTTTTTGTTCGTACTTTCCAGCACCTCTAGGGGGCATGGAGAGCGTTTCAGTATGGCGAGACGAGAGGTGATGGAGGCTACCCGAAGGCGTGCGCAACTGGAGAATCAGGCGGCTTTCGGAGCTATCATTGATGTCCAAGAGCTATCATTGATTTTGGCAATAAAACACAGAGGTGTATTGTCGAAGGAGAGGCAGCGTTTAACGCTAGTCACGTCGTATGCTGTGGAATACGGGAAACGACAAGCGCGGCCGTCCATGTCGAGTCCCTCTGCCTGCAAGCAAGCACACTGAAAGCGCCCGCCGAATACCATATAAGTTAAAGTTTGGAACCGGTGCCGTAAAGTTCAATATTTCTTATTAAGTTTTGCACACTCTGTACGATATGCGAGAATTAAGAGCGAACAGAGCGGTAGCGCTGGTGTAAACAATGCTCCACACGGGCGTTTATGGCGAGATGTATGGCTCTCCGCGCGGGCTTAGCTGCGAAAAGAGTGTTCAAATGACTCGAGAGACACGAACTCAGGGAAACAAGGGTGATTCAGGAGATAGGAACGCTACACATGCGATTGCTTTTCGTTCGTAGCCCATCTTTCACCTTGGCGCAGCACGACTACGACGCGCCCGCACCAACGTATACCATCGCAGTCTTGCGGCATCCGAAAAATGCCGTGCTGTGGCGCTCGCTGACTTGGAAAGTGCGAATACCCCTGCTCTAAAATAAGAGACACCTAGTTAGATATCCTATCTGCTCTGAAATGAGAGACATTGAATTACATATCCTATATATACTCTCAGCCAGGTACCGCTTAAAGTGTTGACTACAGCTAGGAAACCGGACATTTTTCATCGGATTTCCTAAATATTGTCATCATTTAAGCAGGACCTTATTAGGAGTGTACAAAGAGTGAGAATCTACACGCCACCGTTTTTTTGACAATACACGGTATTTTCATCGAAATACAATCACAATAAGAACTAGAGAACAGAAAACTAAATGCGCCTTAAGCGCATGCAAGGTTCCTTGAAGTCCACTGTGGGAAAGGGGCGCTCAGATTCCATGCCCAAAGGCGCTCGCGGGAGCAGCATAGTTCCAGGCCATGTGCCCAGCCCCGTGCCGCTCTATCTGTTTGATCATGCGTTATGGCTGGCGGCTCAGGTGCGGAGGAATTCGATAGCGCCGCCAGCCAACAACGCGATCCAGTGCGTAGTTGTCAGTCAGACGCGGCACGTCCTCCTGCTGGATTCCAGAGCACCGAGGGCTGCTGGCAAGAGGCGTGGAGTCGCCGTCCTCCCCTTTCTCCCCTTTCAGCTTCTGCAAGCGTAGCCTTGTGTTGTAACCGAAGTGACCCATGGTTGTGGAATACACAACGCAAGAGCGAATCGCGTTTCGTTTCTTCCTCTTTCAACATGGTACATAAGCAAAAGTTGTACTTCCATTTGGGTAGCAGAAAACTACAGCTGTTTGCGTTCCTCTGAATTGCTACATTCAGATTATACAGAATGCTCCCCGTCAATTGATACCTCCATTTTTTCGGAAGCGTCTCCGTCGTTAAGGTTCGCTATATCACTTTTCTCGATGTGTTTCTGCGTGGCCTCATAATGACGCCTCAGTCAGGAACACAAATAACTGGATCTTAGATGGCGGGACATTAATAGTTTTGCTAGCACTTCATATAGGACGTGTGCAGATATGCGTTACGGCGGGCTATGTTCAGTGGCCATGGCAGCTCCAAAGGAGAATGAAACCGTCAGAAAGTGGTCCGAAAGAAAAAGCTCCACCAACGACGCAGTAAGAACGAAATAAAAACGTCTACTTTTCCGGTATTTTTGTATGTCTGGGATATACAAGACTAAATACTAAGCGAGGTCGTACATGGTCAAGGAAGACAAGAAATAATTGAGGAAAGCTTTATATACACAAGAAACGTACGGAGTGTATCGAATGAAAGTTTGAGAGCACCGGACAAGCATTGATTTCTCACGTGCGCTTTTTCGCTGTCTTTTGTTGGAGTTAGTTCCATTTTAATGCATCTGCTGTACAAAAAACTGACCATTTCGCCTAAATGTGCTTTTTGCACATCTAACTGTGCTCTTTCATATCTAGGTATATTCGTGCCTCTCATAGCAATGCCCTCGTGCCACCCATTAGCATTGTCCTTAATTCTCCATACGCATGAAACCAGTGCCAGTTGATGCAGAACTTGTGTTGTACTCCTTGCCTTCCGGGTAGCCACTTGGGCAAGGAGAGGTGAGCAAAATATGTGACGATTATTGGAGCGCTAAAATGAGAAGGCGAGAGCGAGAAAAAATTATGCCCCAGATAATGCAGATCGTTTTTAGTGTCTAGTCTTCACAAGGCATAATGAGTGCTCATTATAGTGAACCCGACTTCACAGTGCTATCAGAGCTTCTCTTACAATGAATAGGTAACACCACCACTATATTCTAGTGGTGTATCGGAGTGCGACAATTTTATTATTTCGATGTTTTTCCACCAGCAGACTACAGCAAGGTCCTAGGAGGGAAGCTCCAATTAGTCCAACATTGTCCCGGGTCAGGCATGACAGGCAGTATCATCCGAGCATTATGATAGATGGCGCTGTCTCATAGAAGTTCGCATCTAGTTTGTGTTTCGCGAAGTATTACGGCTAAGTGGCGTTAGCCGCCACTCGACCTAAAGGGTACAGCCATATTAATTCATCAATCTATCCATCAATCCATCCATCCACCTACAAAGTGTAGTTGAGTGAGGATATTCTAGATGGCGCTGTGCGTCTACTCTCTAGTTGGCTGCTGCGCGGGCTGTGCCTGGATGCGCGGGGAACGAGTGTCTCTCCGAGTCTCCTGGATCGTTGCTGTACGTGTCGTATTGTTGGTGGGGCATGGACAAAGCGGAGCGGCCGGTGCGGAGGGCCGCGGTGGCTCGCGCTCATCGCCAGACAGACAGACGCATGGAGGGACGGATGCACAGATGGACGGATGTATGGACAAACGGATTCTTCGCTGCATTCATTTATCAATCCATGGATATAATGTGATTTTCTTTTTTTTTACTTTAATTGCCTATAGTAAAAAGATGACGACGCCAGGGATTGTTACGTCAGCGCTTGTGGTGTTCGTTGCCATAAATTGTAGTTCATAAAAAATAGTATTCCTTTCTTTGTACTATTTAGAATCCAGGCTGGTCTATGTTTAAGGGTGACTACGGAACTAGGAAGGTAAAAAAGCACAGCTTTCTACAAACGCAAGCCTAAGCCTAATGACACAAGGAGTTTCGTATGCTCGCACTACCATGTCATTCGGAATAGCAACATACTACGAAACCTTGTCTGTCACTGCGACACAGTCCCTTTAAAAGGGACCCTCGACACAAATTAGCGTGCAGTTTTCATCACTTCTCAAACTGTCGAATGCACCGATATCGTAGCGCGTGTTAAGACCAAATACAAAGCTGTTATAATTTTATTTCTGTGAAAAAAAAACACATGCTGTTTTCAGAGTGGAATGATATATACAGCAGCTAGAGAGTCTATGCCCATGATAATGTAGATCGTTTACGCAACAAGTCACATGTGATTGTTTTAACAAGCTATAGGGTGGTAAAGAATGTAGAAGTGCTACTTATACTTTCTCGCATACAATACGATTTTCGTTTTAAATATCCAACCTTGAAAATAATTCTAAAACGATGATATAGGGAGGCTGCGCGTCTGCGAACCCGAGGCATTTCACTCTCTCGCTGACCTCAAAGGCTGTTTCCAATCACCCGTACGTCTTGTAGATAACACCCGCGCTGTGGTTGGAAACGGCCTTCGACTTCAGCGGTAGATTGAAATGCGAAAAGAAACGTTTTATAGCTTCACCTGCTCGAGTTTTGAACTTTGAATACTATTAACATCAGTTTTGCTGCACAATTTTTCATAAATGTTCTTGTGTTCATCTAGGCAATAATTACTACACGAATTCCATCGCTAAATAACGTAGCCTAAAAACTGTAGCAGGGCCCCAATAAACGAAGTATGCATGTGGAGCACATGTCTATTTATATACGGTATGGCATCTTAGCTTTATTCGCTTTATTCGCTTGGAACGTCTGTTGGCGACCTCACACTAACAGCGCAAACCTGAAATTTTGCACATGACATGGGAAGGTGCGGTGCGTACAGTATTTGTTACTTCCATTCTCTGCACTCTCCCTGATTTTACATTTACACTAATTATTTCCACTTATCTAACCAACATCCTACTTCATCGCCAGTGTGATATACTTCTCTCTTCATTTAAAATAATAATCAGCCACCTACCCTCTCCCCCCTCCCCCAATGATCCAGCGTCGTAACTTCAGCAAACCTTCTCAGGACCGCTATATAGATAATTTACTAGCCACAGCGCAAAGGCTTTTGGGGAGTGCGAGTGTGCAACACCGCTGCAAAAGCGTTGCAAAAATACTTGTCTCACCTTCCCCTTCAGGATGGCGATGCAGCTGGTGTAGGCACTGGCAGTGCTCCGGAACGGAATCTGGAACTGGGTGGGTGCTCCCGCGCAGCGCCATGCCGGTCACGACCCACTGGAAAGTATGCAGTAGCAGGTCGAGAACAGTGTAGAAGAGCTGTCGGGTCCAGTTGAGCACGTAACGGTAGCAGCCGAAGCACGGTTCCGCTTGTACTTGGGGCTGAAGTCTAAGGCCACGAAGTATTTGCGGTGGAGAGCTGTGCGAAAACGATCAAAGATCTTTCCTCTAAGACTATGTGTTTTTTTATGTTTTAACTGAATGCACCGATGAATTCCATTACTGTGCATTGAAATGACGTGACAGCAGCTGTCACGCAAACACGCACGTTGACAACCCTATGCTGCTTGCGGCCAAGTAACACGGGCATAATGAAGACGCCAAAAGGAATGCTGCATCGCATGGTTTGATGCAGCCCGTATTAATTAGTTGCTGCGTCACCATGGCGCAGTTGAGACAATGAAGGGGCTCCTCAGCGTAGTGAGTGCCTTTTAAAACCACCTCGGAGGACCACAAGGCCCTTATTATACACACTATAATAAATGAATCTTAACTGGTTCGCTGCTCATCGCGATTATTTTAGGATCGAACCATGAGGCATAAAGATTCAGGTAGTTCAGCTTTAACGAGAAAAAAAAAAGAAATCCTTAGCGCAAGTTCCCGATGATCGAAGCAGCGATATCACGCTTAGCATTTGAAGAGCGAGCACTTAGTATGGGCCCCTTTATGTCGGCACCTTTTTAATCAAAAGATGAATTCTGTCTGCTATACCCTCCCTCTGTCATGATCGCGTAAAAGGAAGCTCGTTTCTGATGTTCCGCCCTGGTAATCGGACACTAGTGCGAATCTTTTCTTTCAGCAGCACCTACTCAACCATATATTTCGGTCGCATGTCATACTCTTTGTAGCGCTCGAAAGCGAAAGCCTGCAGTACACTTGTAATGCATTAGGTTATATTATGGAAGACAAGACTTCTTGCAAGACATACCGAGTGGCAGAGGAGAGAAACACGCATTGATTTACCTTGGCATACTCAGTGAATTGCATTGGAAGTAAGCACGTTAGGCTATCGGTATCCTATGCACTACACCTTCAGCACATGCGACGAATCTGGTCGTGCACTTTACACTCCTTCTTTTGATTTTGCGCCAGTTTCACTCCCCTGGACGCCGTCCAGCCACTTAGAGCATGCAAGTTCGCGCCCGATATCTGCTGACCTATATGTTGAGAGGCTGGATGCTATAGGCGGTGCTCGCGGTGCGGAGAATGTTTTGTTAAACTGAATCGCGCCGCATTCATAATGACTGCAGTAAAGGTCACCTTGGTCGACGAACTCCAAAATAATAAGCATAGGTTATCTTTATTGCACTCGGAGCGCTCCTAAATTGATCGAAATGTGGCCGCCTTCTTCGGGGACCAAACCATCGAGATGGCGTGTGTGGCAACAATTAAGTTAGCTTAGAGTGCTCCCAGCTAGCTGATCGTGACGAGAAAACGAGTTTGATGTGTGGTTGTTTTTGTGAATCCGCGTTCTTTTGCATATCTGCGAAATTTTCGCTACAAATGTTCCATCAATTCAAAACACATTGCGCAAAGAAAATACGAAATCTATGGCTACAGCGTGTAAGTCTTGCTAACTATATTTCAACAGTCACTTCAAAAACGGTAACTGAATAGTCATAAAGTAGTGAGCACGTCTGTACATGCGTTGTTATAGCGGTTATGGTGATAGGCTGCTGACCCAATGGTTGTGCGATTGGCCCCGACCACGGCGGTTGCATTTCGATAGAGGCATAATGATAAAGGCCTGTGTAATGTGCAATGTCAGAGCAGGTTAAAAGGTACCGTATGGCCGAAACATCCCGTGAACTCCATCAGGGCGTTCTCATAATCGTATAGTGGTTGCGGGAGGTAAACAACCCAGATATTCATTTTTATTATTTGTGAGCACCTTCTTTTGTGCGATGGTTTAACTACGTAGATAATTTGGCGGGAAAAAAGGCACCTTCGCTATAGGGTACGTACAACCACTTCATCGAACAGAGTTGTGCTTAGTCACTTCTGCTGCATGAAACAGTGACAATGCAGTATGCAATTCGCGCTCTTACCACCTTGTCAGTGGCTCATCCTGTTTTAAGATAAGCGGGGAAAAAATTAAGGCAGCTTTATTTTAGTATTTCTAAGCAAAAAGAAAGTGAGAGATGGACCCCTTTCTCTGTTTCTCTTCATTTTTCTTTCTTTCCTCCTGGTTTTCTTTCTCTATCTAGTTTCCCGTTTGTTTCTGTGCTTTTCGTTCATTTCAATTTATTTCTATTTCCCTACCTTGTGCTTCTCTTCCTTTCTCTTTATTTCTCGCCAGCTGCTTTTTTCTCAATTTTCATACGTGGATTATATGTTTATGCTGCCATAGCTAGAACCGCAATGTCAGCTATTTAGATCACCATCAAGGCCCTCGAAGAACAGGAGGAACAAGACTTCTCCTTGGCACCAGCGCGTGCTCAATATGCTACAGGTGCCACTGCTATATGTATTTTTGAATGCGTTAAAATAGTTAATCAGAGCACTTGAGCTAATGGACAAAGGGAATTCTTTTCGTTGAGAGCTCGCGCTGTATATGCAACAGCTATGTATGTTATATCTATGTGCTTTTACCTGTGTTACGCCAAGCGTCAACGACAGCATACTACAGCCTCGCCCCTGAAAGTGCTCTCAACAAAACTTGAATTTCAGTGAGATGGCGCATAGCTGATAGGAATTCTGGGCGCAAAAAAAAGAGACATTCACATAAGTGCCCTAGAAAGGACATGGTTCAAGCCTGTCGTGGTGCCATACGTTCATAAGGTTGTGCACGACGTGAAATAAAGTAGCAAAACTGTTATAAAGTACCGGTGGTGTGCCCCGCTCCAAAGACGCTGGCCCAGTTGCGCTCGTTTCTTTCTCGTGGTGTAGAAAAAAAAAGAATGTCAGATAAACATCGCCAGGCCTGTGCAGAACGCGCAGCACAGTCCCAGCGATAGAGCATGAAGAGCGGCTTTTCAGAGCCTTTTCTAAACACTTTGTGTGTAAATACTAGAAGTACACTTGCTGGTTACCCACTACGCCATAAATAATAATAAATTTTGTGTTATAGGCTGGTATTTACTATGCTATCCTTCGTCAATCTTTGGAGAAGCGTGATATCCGCTCAACACTTGCAGCGGACTTTGTGTTCCATTCAGTGGCTGACGATGATGAAGAATTACTCAGGAAGAGGGTATGCGCCACAGTTAATATGTGATGAACAATTTTTTCTGGTGTGCTTGGGCATTGGACGACCCAATAGTTACGCTATTCGTATTGTGTGGCGCCTGGTTGTTTTTTGCTGTTTTAAAACGTTTTATTACTCATATTAGCAAGATTCCTTTCCCGACATGAAACCTGCCTAGGGCAAGTTTGCGAACAAGTCCCAAGCACCGGCGTGGCTCCGCAGCAGAATACTGGGCTGGCATACAGTAAACTCGGGTTTTTATACCGCTATGTCATCACGTGCCTTTGGTGTTTTATTTGAGAATTTTTTTATTTCTTGCGATAGCGGTTAATGCAGACTGGCGGCGGCGGACAACTGCGGCGCCACGCGTGACGAGCGTTGTGATCTCATAACAGTTTTTGCTCTAAAAGCATGGCGTGAAGTTCGTTAATTGCTGCACGGTTTTTTTTATGAAATTCTGTTGACATGTGGTGAGTCATATGTAGGCCAGATGAGTCAATGCATTCATGACCGTATAGTGGATCATTCACACTTGAGCATGGGGGTACTACTTGGCAGAGCATTCAGCAAGTTGTGGGGTGCGGAGCCGAAACTGTGAAATGATTATGGGTAGAGGTAAGATTAAGTTTTCAAGGGAGTTGGTTGAAGTGTATCATATCGAGAAGCGAGGGGGCATGTGTGTCAGTGACACATTGATGAAGATTTAGAAGGTGGAAGTAGAATACCTCAATAAGTGTTTGTAAGTGAAAAAGTGTTGGACTATATGTAAGCAAATCACCGTGAGTGCATGTGTGCTTTTCTTGTTATATTTACCGGTTATGCCTCAAATAAAGTTAGATGAAAGTATCACCCGTCCCGTCCTCTCCTTTCGGTAATCTGATTTTCGCGCTCAAATTTCCCGTCAATTAAAGTGCTCCGCCCTTAAAAATTAAGAACGCCAGATGATGCACTGGTGCCATTCCGGCAAATACTACTCACATTTGCGACAAGCGAACAAAATTGACTTCAGACAACGGATGTTTGCATTTGTTTGTGCACATTTACTTGCATACTGTTCGCATTCCCACAGCCCCCTAATTTAGCTGACGTCATTTTCTTGTGCGGGTGATTGGTTTAGTAGTTTTCCACTGCAATCTCTGCACTGAAAAATCGAGCAGCATGCGAGTGAGGGGAAGCAGTCACTTTGAGACCAAAGCCTATTTTTGCGACCAGTCACATTGTGACTAACTTATTCGTTCGACCGCTACTAGTCACAGGTGTGAACTAATCTTCATTCTTTAGTGTATAAAATGTATCGGAGGGTCCAGCGACACATTTTGGGACGATCGCTTTCGACGAAACTGTCATTTCAACGTGATTTCGCGAGATACGCTCCGATTTTGCCATTTGCCAGCCTCCATGCAAACGACTGCTTAGCAAACGGGACGATTTCGGTGAAGCTTGTTTACTGCTGAACTGCAGTGGATGCGCATCTGTGTGCCAGACAAACTCGAGGATAACGTCCCAACGCAGATATTTTAATCCTTCACAGTGAGTGAAAAACATCCTGTATAACTTCGTGCTTACCGGTGTTGCAGCCACTTGGAGAAACGTGCTTTGTCCAGACCAATGAAGGAGATGGTATCGACGACCAAGTAACCTTTCTTGCGCCACTTCTTGCACACCACGTTGAGCTGCGTGCGTGCTTGAGCCGTGCTAAACGGACTCCAGGTCAACAGCAGGGCCACGGGGATGCCACCGATGCCGGTGGGTTGAGGCTTTGGTCCCTGGGCGTGTTGCAATTATCATTGGTCGAGGCGTAGCCGACCCCGTACAAAGCAGTGATAGAACTGAGCCCCGACTTATTGCGGACATAGTATTAACAAACAACCTTTGGCTAAGTTAGACAAGAAAATTACTGTGCAGGTAGTTTATATGCCACTACGAAGTTTGTGGATTAGGACAAGCAAGCGAAGAAATCCAGTTCTACAGCGTTACATTATGGGGCGGAAGAAAATAGATTTGACTGTGGAAGTTTACACTCAACCTAGTTTTATTCATTAGACATCTGAAATTGCCTGAATTTTCATCTTACCCTAACTAAGAGCCCAGAATAAGAGCAATGAAATGAAAGGAAAGAGACACACTAAGGAGAAAGTGGCAGGTGATGCCACCTCAGAATTTCGGCACTTAATGTTCCCGAATAACAAGGGTGAAAAAAAGTTGAGGGCCCAAAAAAATGAAGATGTAGGGGAAAATGTAGCACATTTCAGTAATAATACTTCCCAAAGTTGATACATATAGAGTTGTTAGGTACACAAGTTAAGTGGTAGCGATTATTAGAAGAAATGACATAAGCAAATATTTGGATATTATATGTACTTTTGCAAACAGATATTAATCCAAAAGGATCAGAGAATGCACGTTAACCACAGACTGTGACCCCGTGTTGCGTGCGCATGAGGGTGTGTAAAAGAGAGCCCCCCCCCCCCTGATTACGAGAGAAGGGGGCGCAAAAATCTGCTCTTTGCTTTGACTCAGTTATGGTTGCGCAGGTTTTTCGACGATAATGGTGGCGGAAGGTCACGGATGTTCCATACCGAGGACAGCTTGCTTACCATCTTTGTATCAAGACAGCGGGCGACAAAAAAAGTGTCATTGGGAGAAGCTCGTCATGGGTTCATTTTATTTATTTCTCCATTGTCAATCATGTGGTACTTTGGACACAACCAATAAAGAGGTGGGTGGAGCGCTGCGATGAAAATTTGCGCTTAATGAGGAACCCTGTGCGTGCCTCTGACTACATAGAGACAGCAAGTGCTTTTATAAGCAGTTGTTTTGGCAAAGCCGCACTGCAGTGCTGAGCTTGGCAGAACACTCTGGGCTAGAAGATAAGGGAAAGGTGCGCGGCTGCTACATATACGCATCTATTGCGTACAACGTTTTATCGCATAGTGTATGTTCAAACGAAAATTAAATAGAACTGGCAAACGAAATAAAAGTAAAAATTATTCTACTGTACACATCGAGGCAAGATAAATTGCTCAAATCTTTCGCGGAATGAGATCTCGGGCTTCCCTTTCGTATTGTGGAAAATTATTATTTCCCAAATTTGACAGAACACTGATGCCAGGCTATTCAGTAAGAATTCATGAGCCATTGGTGTGGTGCTTCACGAAAGGGTCAGACAAGCGCTGTCTGCTCAGTCCTTTTTTATCCCAGTGGTGGTGCGCAAGGCCATGTGAATTTGACAGAACGCAATACTCGAAGCACTTATATTTATGTTGATATTAAGCCATGCCGTGGGACGCGTCAACTCAACCCGATTAAAACGAAGCCATGCTTCTACGGCACCATTAAATAGTTATTGTAAATTTGGAGTCGGCTTCAATATTACACCAATCAACTGTGATCACTCAACAAAAAAAAAGACTATGGTCCCTGCGTCTACCAATAAAATCATGGAGAAGATGCAGTTAGGCATGAACTTAGCTTGTGCTAGCGCAGCACATATGAAAATGAAAAGGGGAAAGACGACAGAGACATCTAGAAAGGTAGGCGCTAACCTTTCTAGACGCCTCTGTCGTCTTTCCTCTTTTATTTTCATATGTGCTGCGCTAACACAAGCTAAGTTTAGGATAACCGACTCGCCCGAGCCATAATACAATGCAGTTAGGCTTACCGGCGAAACGTGTGTCGAACCAAAACCTTGTATGGCTCTCCCTCGTCGTAGACCAGCGGTCGAGATTGACGGGTAGTCGAAGAGAGCCTCGAGCAGAACACGTTACGCTCTTGGTAACAGGGAAGAACGAATATCTTCTAACTAGACGCGTTGGCCCAGAGAACGACCTGGAAAATCTGTGTCACGAGGCTTTCACTGCACGTGCACGTTGGCCACGATGACGATGGCGATTATACTCCTGAAATAATTGGCCCTTACTCCCTTTGGGAGATAGCCCGAAATATTTAATGGCTATAAGCCGTTACAGTGTGAATTAGAATGATGTGTTCCATTGTTCTTTGTCACCATGCATCGTCGTCTTCCTAGTACTGATCTGCAAGCGCACCACGGTGAGCAAAATGCTTTCATTTAAACCCACTTATATTGACGTAACTGATCTAAACATAGCGCACAACACAAATGTAACTTAGAAGTGTGGCAGCTTCGGCTAGTTCGTATGGCATGCCGATAGTTATAGCGCGAGAACAAAACGACGGCACAGAGACAAGAAGGACACGCATTGTTCTCGCGCTATAACTATCGGCACAACAGAACACGTACACTTTCACCACTATTATATTTATTAATTTCCAAAGTGGACTTGGTGCTAGCCCCGTCAGGCGAGTACTGCCGGGCGTGATAACAGACACCACGTGGGCTAGAACAAGCAGACAAGTTACTCTGAGTAAAGTGATATCAAGGTATCTGAAGAACGATGATATGAGCTAATTCTGGTGCTGCGAAACACGTGTTTGGATGATCATGCGACGGGCCTTTAAAATCAGGCTGTTGCAAACGCTGGCAAGCAGTACAAACAATAAGACTCCGCACGTTTTTCGAGCGAAAGCAACGTTACATGAAAGAGAAGAGCATGCTGAAATTTTACTATGCATATTGCTGCCTTAAAATTATGCCATCACGTAGCTCTCTAAGGAAATTATGGACGGATTATTTTTACCGGTGCGGCTGCACGATGAAAATATGTAGACTTCTAAATTTTTTGAAGTAACCATGTTGCAATCCCACATTTTGAACCGTATCGAATGCTAACAAAGAATACATGGTAGTCTTTTAACGCTAATATCAATAGTTTGTACCTTGACCAGTTTCGCTAAAGTTGTATAGGCAGAGCAGTTTGAAAAATCATCAAGAAAGCTTTTATAGTATACTAGACGACATCACTAATACATTAAGTACAGGAAGACGAGTGTTCCAGGTCTGACTTCGAAACAGGAAGGTCACATAGACCTCGAGTACGTTTGTAAACTGCTTGGGAAAAACCAAACAGCTGTACTAGAATAATAAACGCCTTCACTTGGCACTATGGTACAGTGTAATTACAGTGCCTTATAATAATATTAGTAGTAGTAGTAGTATGTTTATTTATGTCAATGCGCAACAACGATGTGACCCTGTTGGGCACAATCAGCGCAAAGAACATCTTCCTGAAGCTCTTGCAAGGCGGGAAGTAAAAGAACAAAGGAAACAAGTTAGAACAGCAAAGATACAGAAATATGAAGTAAACGAAACATGGCGTCTTAGACAAAAATGGAGCTAGAACGCGGAAACGTATACCCAAACGGGACGTCAAACTTTTTGTACGCAGAAAAGTTAGCAAGAACTGATGAGCCTGGTTGTATTGAGCACCACACCTTTTTGGGAACAGGCAGTCTTTAGGCTTGCACGCTAGAGTATATGATCAGTGGATAATGCTAAATTAGCATACACACCTCAATTGGCTATGCACGTTGCGTAGTAAATGCGGGACACTTTAATGGCGCGTTCACAATGAGCATTCCAGCCGCCGAAAGTGTGCCACATCCGATTCGGCGGCGGTGAGATCCGCTAAAAGGACCCTCTCCGCGCCGATCATTCTCGGACCAATTATCGCGGCGTCTGCCGCCGAATTGGTCGCCGCGGACCAATAGGAGCACTAGTCAAGAAATTTCGAAAAATGACAGCCAAGCCCTACTCACTTCTTATGTCGCAGTGCACGTAACTAAACGTTGTCAAAAATGGAAGTTTAAACCACTATGTGCCTACTTCGCGCCTCTATTTCGTGGAAGAAATGACCGAGCTTGACGTTGGAGTGGCCGATCTTGTTGCGATCTTGCACAGCAAGACGAACCCATGAACACTGCTGGCGTCGGAAGGTTTTTCTGCTCTTCATGCAATACTAGACAGTGACTTGCCAGAAAACTAAGCAGTACTGTTTCTGCTTCCTTCCTGTGTGCGAGAATTATCAAAGTCTGGACCACCGAATAGTGTAGTGGCGTTTGCGAGACACGACAACAACCGGGTGACAGCGCACCCATCCGGCGTTCGCATCGTGGTAGATGGCATTTTCGGCGGCGCGTGGTGCGCCCATTGGGAACGACGCTGCGTTTCGGCGGCACTGAGGAATTCAGGCCGCTGTAAAAAGCAGATGCTTCAGTGTGAACTAGGGGCAAGAGTGCCCGAGAGGAGCCGACAAACGTACCCGGCTCACTGTCATACCGTCAATGATGGTGCGGAAAAGCGTAAAATATTGTGTACAGAGCTAGCTTGACGCAAGACGATGTTGTGTGTGGGCGTCTCAACTATATGGACATGTATGCAACGTGACATTGTCGCCTTAAATCATCGCTTAGTCACATTATGCAAGTAAAGCTTCTTAATGTCAAGTAATCTCACAGCTTGTAGTGGGCTAGTCCTGTACTTTAAAATTGTGAAAAATGGACGCTTTGGTTGTGGATACCGTCCGTGTTCATTGACCACGAAACGTGACCTTATCACTTGGTCACGTGCATCTTGTTGTTGTCGGATGTTGGCGCCTGTCACGGGATTTTCCAATTCACGGTGCGCATAATGTTTTGGCGTTGAAACGGTTAAAATAACCCAGGATGCACCCACCGCACTGGCTTAGAAGGTAAGGCCTCAACCTGCTAATTTCTAGGGCACGGGTTCTGTTTAAGGTCACTACTTGAGCATTTTGATTTAACTTATATACAACGCCAGTGAACCTATATGTATCTGCACGGTAAATAACTACAGGTCGTCTGAATTCATCTGGAGCTCCAACCACCTACTGCATGCCTTATTATCACATAGTGGCTTTGGCTCGGGAATTTCCAGAACTTGTAAATTACTCGTGAAAATGCGCAAATATTCACATTTTTTTGACATAAATATGGCAAAAATTCTCTTCAAATGAGTTGAATGTCTGATATGTGTATTTCCTAGAAAAGTCACAAAATAAGAAGAAACAGTACCATTTATTGATTTTACTTTAAAATATCTGATCAAAAGTACATGCTAAGGCTGCTGCGCATAAATGTTTTTTGTAACGAACGAACGAAAAATTCTCATGCAGATCAATAAACTGCGTGGCATGCTGACAAGGCGAAATACGTGCAGCAACACCAATGAAATGGAATAAGACCAACGACTCATGTTATTTCATGCTGCATATTGCCTCTTCGTTTTTCATACATCTAAGCATTGTTTACGTAACATCTATGAAGGTTATTACACTGTATATGTTGAAAGAATGAAAAAATTATGTAGGACAGATCTGTGGAATAAAGATTGCTTTAAAAAATTGCGAATCTTACACCGAGTTTCTCATGGCTGGGGCAGAGCAGAGCTTGTCGGCATTTGTCTGGTTCGGGCTTGTCTATAGATAGGCACACGTGCATTCTCTTGCCGATGCATGAAGTGCTTCCGTCTTCACATCGGAAATTACGAGAATTGGCCGGGTGAAAGCAGCTTCCATTGCGATTCACTTGGAAATAACAGCTTCTAGCAACATACTTTTCATAATCGGATTAATTGCCTAACTGACGCTAAATAACTTGCATAATTTGCATATTTGATGCTTCATAGAGATTGGAATACATCTTAGTCCGAGTTCGTCTGGATATATTTTGATAGAGTAATTAGTTAAATAGGAGCAGCTTGCCCAATAGAGGTTTCGTTTTAAATAGGTTTCACTTTTAGTGAACGAAGGCTTTATTCGTTCTTAAGCTTTATTAGCCCTAACTTGACCTTCTTAATTGGTCCTACTTTAGATTACCTCGGCTCACTTTGCCGAGCTCGGTGTAAATGGGCAAACTGTAATCTAAGCTCAAAAAATTGAAGGCTAATTAGGCGTTGATTTGTTTAGCTTATTTGTGCTTAGCCCATTAGGCACTACCATTCTCAACTGAGCTTAATAAGCTTGGCTTAACTAGACACAACTATGCTGAACTTGATTTGACGTGGCCGCGTCGTCTATAGGATGATGATTTCTTGCCTAGACTATGAACCAGACAAACGGCGAGAGTAACATCTCAGCTGTGAAAGAAACCACTCCTGTCGACTCGGTGTCCTGAACAGAAATCTAAAAGGGAGCGCGAAGGTAATATGCGCGCATGCTTAGTTCTCAATGACAGCAGAAAAGCATCGCACATGACCAAGAACGTGGCACGACCAATTTGACCGTGGCACAACAATGCGGCACGCAGTAACCGCGAAGTGAAGTATTGTATACAACGTGTTCATATTCGCGATGTTTCACTTACCAAAATGAGAATGCGTAGCCTTCGCAAGTCGCCCCTTCTTCAATTATTTAAATTTTTCCAAACAATTGCCTTTTTAACTACATACTCGACCTTGAACGTCTACAGGAAAAGCCGAATATGTGTTTTTGCGTGGTAGACTACTTGATTGCCATGCAGCATTCCTGCGTTCCATTTCTGCTGGGACCATGACATTTATTTTCTGTATTCATCGTGTGAACGAATTTAAACTACCAATGTCAGGTCTCGCCCAGCCTATTTAGAAACAAACTGTCTATTCCCTCTGGCTCATAGCCGCTTACCGAGACAATAATTTACGGGTATGTGCCATACGTCTCTGGAGGAAAGAGCTTGACTTCGTGCGTGACGGGATTTTCACGTAAAAGATTGATTTGAAATGTTACTCTAGATTCAGAATTTTTCATAAGAAACATGTATGTGTCGATTTCTGTGAACAAAGAGCAGTACGTGCGCATAGAAAAGTAGCGTGCTTCACAAATCGCTCGTTAAGCTGTGTGCCCGCAATTTTTTCAATAATTTCACTCTAAATTCATAAGTTTTAAATTGTTTGCTTCTATTCGAAAAATATTGGTTTATTTTGTTTTTATGTAAGTTTTTTTTCTCTGCGAACCACCAAAGTTTTGTAGGTGAGTTGGCGCGGCGGCTTGTACGTTTCTGGCCGCCAAGCATACTGACTTCGTGTAAAAAGTTGATAGAACGCCGAATAGTTCTAGGACCTGCTTTAGTTTTGAGTGGCTCTACACAAAACATCATGTGCATTATAGGTAAGACCTTTACAATATATTATTACGACGTGTATGTGCCGGATTGATAAGAGGGAATAGAAGTGTGGACTTGAAAAGAAGAAGATCTCTCGGCAGTTTTATCCGGTGCGGCCTCGCCATCCCAGCTTCCGTTCAATAAACCCCCGTACCCCTACTTCAGGCGTAACAGAGTGGTGGAGGTGGAGGTAACAGAGTATACGTCGACGAACCACGGAGCCACAGCTGTTCGAACTTCGCCGGAGCCGTCGTATTGCCGGTCTGCCACCGACACCAATTGCCATGGCCGAGAGCGAAGGTCACGCCTTCTCAACCACACAAAGGTCAGTGCCAGCTGCACCTCGATATCACTATATGGAACCCCGCCCGTTCGCGGGAAGAGCAGGAGAAGATGTGGATGCGTGGCTGACACAGTACAAAAGGGTGAGCCGGTACAACTGCTGGGATGCCACCGACCAACTGGGAAATGTCGCGCTGTTTCTCACGGAAACAGCTCTGATGTGGTACGAAAACCACGAAGATTCCTTAACAACGTGGGATCGTTTCACTGAAGAGCTCAAGAAATGCTTCGGCGACTCTGATTCAAAAAAGAAGAGCGCGGAGCGCACGTTGGCTCAAAGAGCTCAGACTCCTGGAGAAACGTGTACCACCTACATAGAGGAGGTCCTGATGCTCTGCAAGATCATAGACCCGTACATGACTGAAGAGGACATGGTCGGCCACCTTCTGAAGGGTATAGCAGAGGACGTCTACAACTTTTTGATAGGCAGGGAAGACCTCACTTCCGTCTCCGCCGTCCAACGCCACTGCCGTACTTTTGAGAAGCTAAAGACCCGTCGTATTGCCCCGAAATTTGGTAGGCTGGCAAATGTAACAACGGTCGCCAGCGTCGACGTGAGCCCGCCCGCCGACCTTGCCGCTACTATCCGGACAATAGTGCGGGAAGAACTACAGCGACAAGACACACTGTTCCACGACACCATCCGTCATACGCCTACCTGTTCATCCTACTACCCGGCCCCGTTCGCTCCTCTGCCACCATCAGTATGTGTGACAGACGTTCGCGAAGCTAGGGCTTCGTGGCCACGCCGAGACTCATTCGCGTCTGACCAGCGGTATGACCAACGTCTTCGTCCCGGCCCCGCCCCACAGAGGCGCGCAACTCCCGTTCAGCAATCTGCTCCACCGCGTTCGGTTAGGCGACCCTACACAGCCCAGCGCTCTCAGCAGTGGTTCGGCGAGCGACCCCTACCCATCTGCTACAACTGTGGCGTCGAAGGCCACATTGCCAGGTACTGTAACTACCGGCAGCCGCCGAGGTACGACTGCCCACCGAGATCCCACCTGTCCGACTTTGCACAAGCACCAACGTTCCCTGGAAGCGCATCTTACGAGACACCAAGGCCGCTGCGAAACCGTTCTCCAGCCTCTGACCGCAGTCTGACACCCCCGCCAGCCCCTCGCTCCAATCGGTCGCCGTCTCCTAGGCGCCGCTACCCTTCGCCGCCTCCGGAAAACTAGGCAGCGCGGCCGCTGGGGGTGAGGTCGCTGGTGATTCGCTGCAAGAAGAGATACCTCCACCGGTGCTTATGTTTAAAAACAAAGTGCAAGTTTTTGTTGATGGTGTACATACGATGGCTTTGGTGGACACTGGAGCCACCGTGTCGATCATGAGTGCTGCGTTCAAAGCTCGTTTGGGAAGAAAGGTGACCTTTTTGTTGGAGAAAGCGATAACGTTCTGTGGCGTGGGCGGCAACTCGTTGTGTCCGATTGGTGTTTGTACCGCGGCAGTGTTACTGAGTGATCAAGTGTTTGTGACAGAATTCACGGTTCTGTCGCGGAGCACTCATGACATCATTCTAGGCATAGATTTCTTGCGAATGTGCGGAGCCACTGTAGACTGTCGAAATGGCGAAGTTATCATAAGTGACGCTGTTCCTCATGGACTTATCGAGAATTCGGGTACGGAAAGCGGTGCGCTCCGAGTCTATGAAGATACCGTTATCCCGGCCTTCTGTGCTGTGCGCGTTCCAGTAGCTTCTTCGCATATTAACGACAATAAGACCAGTTTCGATGCGCTAGTGGAGCCTTTCCATCTAAGTTGTATAAAGAAGAACACGTTGGTACCCCACAGCATAGTTTCAGTGAGTGAAGGTCGTTCAGACCTTTGGACAACGAATTATTCAAACGAACCGGTGCTGCTACCAGGAGGACTTAAACTAGCGTCGTTTAAAGAATACTCGCCAACAACAGTAGCTGTCCTCAGTGACGTTCGACGGGATGAACAAGTGACCGCCTGCTCAGACAGTTCGAAAGTTTTACCTATGGTTGATAAGGCGCTGACTGCCGACAAGCGCAGAATGCTTGTCGACGTTTTGTTAAAGTACTTGCAAGTTTTTGATTTCTCCCAGAGTGACCATACGCCTTCCATTCCTCCATTTCGTATACGCCATAGGATAAATACAGAAACAGCACAGCCAATCCGACAAAAACCGTACCGAGTATCGCCGTCCGAGCGCAAGATAATAGACAATCAAGTGCGTGAAATGCTCCAGAAGGGCATCATTCAAGAATCATCGAGCCCTTGGGCAGCTCCTGTGATCCTTGTGAAAAAGAAAGACGGTACCTGGAGATTTTGTGTCGACTATCGCCGTTTGAACTCCATCACGAAGAAAGATGTTTATCCTCTTCCACGAATTGATGACGCCTTGGACTGTCTCCATTCGGCGTCATACTTCTCGTCTATCGATTTACGTTCAGGCTACTGGCAGATTCCCATGCATCCAGCAGACAAGGAAAAGACTGCTTTCATAACTCCAGACGGACTTTATGAATTTAACGTGATGCCGTTTGGATTATGTAATGCTCCTGCCACATTCGAAAGGTTCATGGATACCATTCTGCGTGGCCTAAAATGGAACGTCTGTATGTGCTACCTAGATGACATCGTGATCTTTGGGCGCACATTTCGTGAGCACAACGAACGCGTGGACATTGTTCTGGAATGCATTAGAAACGCTGGCCTTGTTCTTAATTCGAAGAAGTGTCATTTCGGCGAGCGACAAACCTTAGTACTTGGGCACCTTGTGAACAAAGATGGGATCAGGCCTGACCCGAGCAAGACAGCAGCTGTGAAAGCGTGCAAACCACCTCGCTCAACGAAAGAGCTTCGCAGCTTCCTAGGCCTGTGCTCGTACTTTCGCCGATTTATTCCCGCATTCGCCGACGTTGCCTTCCCCTTGACCAGTCTGCTACGTCAAGGTACTAGCTTTGAATGGACACATGACTGTGAGACGTCTTTCAACCAACTCAAGTTCTTACTCACATCGCAGCCCATTCTCCGGCACTTCGACCCTTCGGCGCCGACCGAAGTTCATACTGACGCCAGTGGCATTGGCATAGGTGCAGTTCTAGTACAACGACACAGTGGAAAGGAACATGTCATTGCGTATGCCAGCAGAACTTTAAGTAAACCAGAACGGAATTACACAGTGACTGAGCAAGAATGTTTGGCACTCGTCTTCGCTGTACAGCGATTCCGTTCATACCTGTACGGTCGTCCCTTCCAAGTGGTCACAGACCATCATTCCCTGTGCTGGCTTGTAAGCCTCCGAGACCCATCTGGCCGCCTGGCACGCTGGGCCCTCCGCTTGCAAGAGTATGACTTCACGGTGTCATACAAGAGTGGCAGGAAGCACGCTGACGCTGACTGCCTTTCGCGGATGCCGCTTACTACAACACTTTGCGATGCCGACAATTTCGATCACCTAATTGCGTCAGTGACTCCAGTATTCCCGGACAAGACCACCTTTGAAAATGAACAGCGGAAGGATGTCAGCTTGGAGCCATTATTTGCTGAAGCACGAGCGTCCACTTTGGCCGGACGCTTTTGCGTTCGTGAAGGATTACTTTACAAGAGGACCTTCTCGGCCACGGGTTCCCGCTTCTTGCTGGTGGTGCCGCACACACTCCGTTCCTCCATTCTGCGCGCCATGCACGACGACGCAACTTCGGGTCACCTGGGAATGACGCGAACACTCCTTCGTACACAGGAGCGATTTTACTGGCCACGCATGCGCCAGTCAGTTGAGCAGTACGTGGCCAGTTGCACTCAATGCCAGACGCACAAATCAGTCACGACTGCTCCGGCTGGACTTCTACAGCCTGTGACGCCTCCCAGCACTCCCTTTGAGCAAGTTGGCATTGACCTCGTGGGCCCTTTTCCACGCTCGGCAAAAGGCAACCGTTGGATTGTAGTGTGCGCCGATTACCTGACCCGCTACTGCGAGACGGCCGCCCTGCCATCTGCGACTGCTGGCGAAGTATCCTCCTTTCTCCTGCACTCTATCATACTGCGCCACGGACCTCCTCGCGTCATAATAAGCGACCGCGGCCGTCAGTTTACGGCAGACGTTGTTGAGGAACTACTCCGTATGTGTGGCTCGGAACTTCGTCATTCGACACCTTACCATCCACAGACGAATGGCCTTACTGAACGAACGAACCGGACACTGGTGAATATGCTTTCAATGTACGTGGCGTCCAATCACAAGAACTGGGACGACGTCTTACCGTTCATCACGTATGCCTTCAACACTGCCCAACACGAAACCACCGGCCACAGCCCTTTCTTCCTTCTTTACGTTCGACCCCCTCGTTATACCCTGGACACTATCTTTTCGTTTTATGACAATGACGATCCTTCATTAGCTGAAACACTATGCCTTGCAGAAGAAACTCGGCGTCTTGCCCGTCTGCGTACTATAGCATCGCAAGACCGCTCAAAGCTCCGCTACGACAGCAAGCACCGCCACGTCACATATGAACCGGGAGACCTTGTAATGGTGTGGAAGCCTATCCGCAAGCGTGGCTTGTCCACAAAACTTCTCGCCCACTACACTGGCCCATTCGTTGTCCTTGAGCGCCTCAGTGCAGTAGATTATAAAATAGCACGACTGACAGCTAGTGGGAGACGATCAACCAAGACCGAGGTTACCCATGTGGCTCGCCTCAAAGCTTTTAGACTGCGGGACGATGCATGAAACGCGCGGTGCGCTTCGTCTGCGAAGGGGGAAATATTACGACGTGTATGTGCCGGATTGATAAGAGGGAATAGAAGTGTGGACTTGAAAAGAAGAAGATCTCTCGGCAGTTTTATCCGGTGCGGCCTCGCCATCCCAGCTTCCGTTCAATAAACCCCCGTACCCCTACTTCAGGCGTAACAATATGTAAGTGAGTCAGTAAAACAACTCTCATAGGTTCACTATCAACACGAGTTAACTCAGCGTCACCTGGCTAGGCCCACTCGGGATGGTCAGGGTTCTCGCGGGCCCTCTCGACGGCCATGGTTTGAAAAGGGAGGTCCTGGGAATTAGGTGTAGAATCGATTCGCTGAATTTGGGACGTAGATTAGGCGATGAAGATACACATGCTATATCTTCGACTTGATTAGCGGAAGGAGATGTTCCAAAATAGAAGAGCAGCGATGATTAGCGCGTTGAAGCAGAGCCGTCAACAAGCGAAGGCCTGTTGAAAAGTGCTGCTGCTGATAATAAAAGCATTCATTTTTAGCGCAACAATTAACACCTTGTTAATGACAATAAACGAAGATAAAGATAACGAGAATCACGTTGAAGTAGCGCTGTGGGCAAGCAAACAGGCCATGAATGGTGTTAACGATGCGAATGATGAAAGCATTGAACATAAGGAAAAAGGCGCTGATGATGGCAGTAATGAATGATGAAGCTGAAAATGCTCAGTGCCATTAGCGAGTGTCAAGGTGAACGTTTAAGATGGTGGTGATGATTATGATGTTATGAATAATAATCATGTTTAACTTCTGAAGGGGTTAGTATGGTAAGTAGTGGTGACGATAAAAATTTTGCGTTGAACAAGGAGTGTTGGCACGTAAATTTCCCACGCACAATAGAGAAGCCTGATGGAACTAGTGTAATTGGTGTTCGCAGCGCACACATAGGTGGGGATTTGTTTTCTCTTAGAACTAATATAATGCTAAATTTTGCAGGTTTTCGATGTGTTCCACTAGAATGTCATTACATACACGAAAAAGAAGTACTTCCTTACACAACTTTATTTGTTGTGGGAAAAAAAGGGATAAAGGAAAAATATACCACTTTCAAGAATAAATTATTAATCTTTTCCTGAACAATGGAAGTTATACCGGTAGAAAATGTTGACAGCGATGAGAAAACAGGGGAATTAAGTGTGGGGTGGCATGTATACGTTGCCCTACTTGGAGATGGTGATGACGAAATTATGGTTGCAGATTACGTCTTCTAATTGTGATGCGCGGTTAACTAAGCCGGCAGCGCGAAAAAACAGCTATTATGGGATTATTTGACACTGCAGTAAAAAAAAATACTTGTACAAACATTTGTCCTTTCACCGTTATATTAAAGATGGGGAAACTCGGACAGGATGACCTCATATTAATTTTAAACTTGTAGCTTGTTCCAGATATAGTCAGTTTTCTTTCTGTAAGCTTTATTGGCATATATAAATAACAATATTTCAATTCAGCAGTTTTCATTGACGTGTAGCTATTTTCCACCTACCTTTGGCTTGCATTCTGAATTCCGTGGTTGAACGCTGTTAAACCATGCTTGCCGTGGCATAGCAGCAACTGCTCTGGAATGCATGCCTCAGAGATGCCCCGCACTTAAGCGCAACAATTCAACAAGAAGTGGTACGCTGTACCCATTTCCCTTCCCCGTTTGCGGCGCGGTAGTCACGTGACAAGAGTTGAGGACTATCCGCGCGCCGGCTTGCAGAACGAGTGAGCAGTAAAAGAAGGAACAAGCGTGTTTTAGCTCCAAGATCAAACGCATGCATGAAGTCGTTTTTTTTTTGGGTTTGTACCCGAAGAAGTATAACTATATAGCTTTAAAATTGTATCACAGTCGCCTCGGCCAGCGAGCCGCAGTCCTGAAGCTTAGCCCCGCGAGGCTAGAGACAGTGAAGAAGGCTGATGAGCTGGGAAGAAATATTCGAACAAAATGTCACCCGAAGCGGCCATTTAACAGTAATCATTTCTGAAGTGCATTTGGCATCAGGGTTCGAGAAAGATATCGATACTGACTTCCAGCTTGACTCAAATTATAATGATACTTGTTAAGTAAAGATATTTCTCCGCGGTTATGTTTCAACATATACCGACCACGTTGAATGCCTCACAAATGTGTTTGAGACAAGCTTCCTCGCTGTCGCCTACTCGAAAAGATCTTTATTAATCGCAATATATTCGGTAAATATTTTACTACTTGTGCAGCTGCGGCCCGCTAGTGAAACATCGGCGGGCTACATGCGGCCCGCACGACGCGTGTATCCCATATCATATATACGAAAGGTAAGAGAGAAGTATCCGAACAGAGTTTTTTGGCAATAAGCGCTTTTGTTCATTAAAATACGTGCAAAAACATCAAAGAATGAAGAAATTATTACGCGTTGAGTACGTGTTAACATCCGCAGCCCGAAGAGGGTGATTAGGATCCACGCGCAAATACAATTGCTTGAGCAGCATCTGCCACCTTCCTAGCCGTGTGCTGCTCGATCCCTTTCCTAATGTCGGGAGGAAAGTAGTTCATCAGGTGCAGGGGAACTCGGACGCGTGGCGGCCCAACAACGGGATCTCGTGCGTGGTTGCTGGGCGCGACGCGTCTTCCTGCTGGATTCCGGAGCACCCAGGGCTGCTGATAAGAGGTATGGAGTCTCCTTCCTCCGTGCTCTCCCTCAGCTTCTGCAAGTGTATATACCGTTTTGTCGTAAATGAAGGGACCCGTGGTCACTGGGTACACAATGCGAGAGCAATCAGCGTTTCTCTTCTTTTTTTCTCTCTTTCAACATTCTGCATGGGCACTGTTTCCCTTCCTTAAGGATTGCAGGAAACTATATGGCTGCTTAAGTTTCTTAGTATAAATGCATTCTGTTTATGTAGAATGCTCCAAGCCAATTCTTCCCTCCATCTCGGCAATACGAGCATCGCAAAGGTTCGCTATCACACTTATGTGTTTCTGTAAGCCCTTAAAATTACGCCGATGGAGTCAATTGCAAACACAAGTCCCTGGTTCTCGGGTGATGCGATATTAAGGTTATCGCTAGCACTTCACATTTGCTCTGGCATGTGCAGGTCTGTGTTACGTACGACGGGCTATACTGTGTGGTCACAACAGCCTCGCATGAAAACGACGCCGACAGAAACTGGTCAGGAAGAAAGAGCTCATTCAAAAACGTGCTGTGAAAATTCGCCCAGAAAGAACAAAATGATGTGTCTACATTTTCGCTATGTTTGTATGTCTGTGATATACAAGACTAAATACTAAGGGAGGTCGTGCATGGACAAGTGAGACAATAATTGATGGAGGAAAACAATACATACGCAACTAATATGCACATTAATAGGACGAAAGACTGAGCACACAGAAGCAGCCAACATTTCTTTAATATGTGTCTTTCTTTCCGAGTTACCGCAGGAATCGATCTTGTTTTTGTGCGTGTGCCGTACGAAAAAAGAACTTAACTTTGCCTAAATGTGCTCTACAACTCCTAAGTATATTCGCTAATCTCGTCACTATGGCCTCGTATCATGCATTCAAGTTATTCTCCATCCACAGAAAATGACTGCCAGTTCATGTAGCACTTGTGTTATATTTATTGAGTTCTGCGTACGCTCCCTTAAGTTTGCGCTATTGCAGTAGCGTCATCTGCCAACAAGCCCAAGTTGCTTTCACTCATATAAATAATTCACCATGTACCAACTGAGTGAGCAAGGAGAGGTGCGCAATAGATGTGACGATTAGTCAAGCGCGAAGAAAATAGGTAATGTAGATAATGCAGATTGTTTTCAGTGTCCAGTCTTCACAAAGCCTGATGAAAGTGCATGCGACTTCACAGCGCTCTCAGAACTTCTCTCTCACCTGTAATCATTCAAGGAACATCACTGTATGTTAGTGTGAGTACATGAGTGCAATTATTTTAATAATGTCAATGCTTTAGCCCGAGTAGATTAATGAAGTTGCTCACTGAAGTAAGTTTTTGTTTGTTTGTTTTGCTTGTCTTGTAAAAACACAGTGGCGCTAGTTGTTTACGTCAGTGTTTTTTCAATTTCTTGTTATGAATTGTAGTTCGTAAAGTATTGTTTTATATGCTTTGTACATTTTAGAATCTAGCGTTAGCCTGTTTTAGGTTAACCACGAAACTTCGAAAGCACAAAAGAAACAGAGGTTTTCAGAATGCAAATCAAATGGCAGAAGACATTTGCGATGCTGGCATTACAAGGTATACCGTGGCACTGCGGTCAACAATAACTACGAAACTTTTTGTGCCACCATGACTCAGTCCACCACTTAAGCGAAGTACACATGTGGAGCGCATGTGCAATTATATGTGGTTAGGGATGCGAACGTGATCCACTTCGAACGTCTGAAGGCAAGCTACCGCTAAATATGCGGACCTAAAAATTGAGAGATTCTTCAGCTACACCTTTTAGAAGTTGAACTCGATAGCAATATCCAGTCTCTAGCTCGTACTTCAAGCACTTAGTGCATGAAATCTTCTCGAACTTTCCACGCACCCACTATACCTGGCCTTAGTGAAATATACGCAGTAACGTGTGTGCGTTATGTAGTGGGTGACTGGCTTTAACTATGAAGTCATAATGATAATCACATGTTCGACGCCCAATGCCAAAGTACGCATGTTGTTATTACTGTCATATTTCATGATGTATTGTGAAGCATATATACAAGATGCGTGCATTTGTGAACCGTGAAAGTTACGTTCAGTGCATTTCCATGCAGTGGACGTAATTTTTTCCTTCGTTCACAAGTAGAGGCGTTGCTCTGTGGTGGAAGACCCGCTTGCCCCACGAACAACCCTGATTTGAGCCACACTGGGAACTACACATTTTTATCCTTTATTTTATTTACATCTTTAGATTTTTTTGATCACATAGAAAATGATTTTTTGCTCGCAACTAATCACTCCGACGCCAGAATTTCTGCCGAACGGGCTATTTAACGCTATGGTGGGAAAATTTCCGCACACGAGGGGCGGACACGGTGCGTACAATATTTGTCTCTTCGATTCTCTGGAGTGTCGGAGGTCTTAGGTTCGCACTCATTAGCTCCAGCTAGATTAACCGACATCCTACTCATTCGCCTGTGTGGTACCTCACATCTCTTCATTTTTTTCCTGGGATCATCCGCCTTCACGCCAAGTATCACGCGTCGTCACTTCTACAGAACTTCTTTTGAAGACGCCACATATAATTTCTTGTCGCACGCAAAAGGCCATTAGGGAGCGGGCATGTATGTGCAACGCCGTTGCAAAATCATTGCAGAAATACCTCTTTTTTTTATGTTCAAGACGTCGAAGCAGCTGCAGGTGTAGACCCTGGCAGCGTGCTGGCTCGGATTATGGAGCTGGACGGCTGTTCGTGCGTGGATCAACATGTTTGTCACAACCCGCTGGAAGGTCTGAAATGCACGTCACGCACACTCTCGAAGCGCCACTGGGCGATGTTGCCAAACACTTACTGGAGGCGTTGAAGCACGAGTCCACGCACTCGAGGTGGCTGAAGTCCAAGGCTACGGCGTATTTCCGGTGGACAGCGGCGAAAAAAAATGATTACGTATATATTCTCTACTGGACTGCTTTGTTTTTAAATTGAAGCTGTCTGCAGGGACATTGCCCTTTATTTTAGCTGTGAAGAAATCACGTTGCCAGGATCATCACGAAAAAACGCGCGGCGGCTCAGTGGCATACTAGTTGCGCTGAAATGACGCGGGCAAAAGGGTGACACCTAAAGGAATGCCGCAGTGCATGACGGGATGCAGCACGTCTGTGCCCCATGGTTCGGACGCAACACGTGTATATCTGTTGCACCGTTACTATGGCGCAGTTCCTAAAAAAAAGGGGTTCCTCGCGTTGGTGGGCGTTAATTTCCTCGGGGCCACGGGGCGCGTCATTACACCCTGCTTGCTGAACACTGAGGGCGTCACTGCCCCTGGTGATCCTCTCTGTATCGAACCATAAGGAGTCGAGTAGTGCTGCACAGATGCGAAAAGAAAACTATCAGCACGAGTGACCGATCATCTGGGCAGCGCAATTGCGCTTAGTATTTATAAGGTGAACAGTAAGGATGGGCTGCTTAATGCCGGCTCCTGCCGCTTCAAAAGATGGATCCTGTCTGCTATACTCTCTCTCTCTGTCAGGCTCAGGAGAAAGACGCCACGTGTGTCATTTTTTTGAATGCGCTCGTCCTCTTTGTTCCCTTAGTTCATAGTTTCCTTTTTTGCACTTCAGCTGTTTAGGGCATGGAATACCAATTTGCCCGCTCCCACACCTTGCCTCAGTAATATTCTCGCTCTGGTGAACGAATAATTAAGCAAATCTTCCCTTTCAACTGCGCCTACTAAACTTACTCATACCCTCTGTAGCACTAGACGGCGAAAGTCTGCACACTTGGTAAGGCAACAGATTATGCAGTGCGAGACCAGACTTTTTGCGCGAACTACCGAGTGACAGTGTGAGAAGTATAAATGAGCTTACCTTGTCGTACTTTGCCAATTGCATTGGAAGAACGCACGTTACGCTACGCGGTAACGATATCCTATAAATCAAACTTTCAGCACATGTTACGAATCTTTTTTGCTCTTTACACTTCTTGTTTCGACTTTTTACTCGTTCTATTCTCTTTGCCGGCGTGAAGACACTTGAACAAACAAGTTAGTGGTCGCTTCTTGCTCACCTACGTGTACAAAAAATGGATGTTATAAGCATTGCTTACAGTGCGGTGAACATTTTGTTCAACTGAGTCGCATGGCTCTGAAGCTTCGAACGGACTGGTATAAATGTCTCCTTGATGGGCGAACTGGAGATTGAGCATGGGTTCCTTTAATGCACCTGGAGCGCACTTGAATACCTCTTAATGTGGCCGCCTTCTTCAGGAAGAAAACGATCGCCATGATGTGCATGCCAACAGATAAATTAACTTGGAGTGTTCTCGACTGTCTGATCGCGACGAGCTAGCGAAAATTTGATGTGTGGTAGGTTTGGTGAAATCTCGGTGAAATACTTTTCGCTACCATTCTTCCATCACTTCGAGATCACATGCATAGATGAAACGCCAAATCTATTTTATAGTATGTGCACCCGTTACGTTAACAGCTATTTTCAAACTGGCGCTTGAAAAACAGTAAAGGCTCTGTTACACTCTACAGTTTCCAAAGAGCACGTGCGCCGACGTTCGTTTTGTCACGTCACGCCAGCGATGCCACGCCAGGCGCAGATCTACGCATTCTAGTACACTGTATCGCAGGCACGCGTCACGTACATTGGCTTGACGCATGCGCGTTTGAGTGCGCTCGGCGTCCCTCCGTTAAAGTGTACTAGAAGTGTTCGTCAACCCGCCGCCGTGGTCTAGTGACTCGGCTGCTGACCCGCAGGTCGCGAGATCGAATCCCGTCTGTGGTGGCTGCATTTTCGATGGAGGCGAAAGTGCTGCAGGCCCTTGTGCTCAGATTTGGATGCATGTTAAAGAACCCCAGGTGGTCGAAATTTCCAGAGCCCTCCACTACGGCGTCTCTCATAATCATATGGTGTTTTTGGGACGTTAAGCCCCACATATCAGAAGTGTTCCTCTGTCACGAACAGAGGCATACTTGGGGCAAACGTGGTGCTGTCCTGGTAACGTCGTTGGCGCAAAACGAAGCATGGCGCATTTCGCGCCGGCTGCCACCGGGCCACGCCTTGCGTCGAGTACTCGCGTTGTGCTAGCCTCGCTGCGCCCAGCGTGCACGCACGTCGACGTTACGTCGGAATATATCGGGCCCTAACTGAATAACTATAAAATAATCATCACATTTGGCCACGTGGCTTGCTTTATGATGAAAGCAACATGCTAGAGGCGCTTATACAGCGTGATGTCAGCTCACGCTTAAGAACACCGGATGGCAAAAAGTTCCGCCGCCCTCCGCTCCGCAATTCCTTACTATCACATTTTGGTTATGGAAAGGTAAACCCCGGATATCAACATAGCTTTTTAAATTAGTATGCACTTTCTTTTGTGGAATGGTGAAACTACAAACAAAACTTGGCTAAAAAAAGAAAAAAAAGGTGTGCCATTAATAAGAATGTACTTCCACTCCATGGAACGGACTTGGGTTTAGTCACTTCTGCTTCACGAAACAGTCACAAGGCGTTGTAAAAGGCGTACCACCTGGTCAGCCACTCGTCCTGTCCTAAAATGAGCGGGGTAAAAAATCATAGCAACCATGGCCGAGTGGAGGCAAGTGTCATAGAAATGTGGAATCGGCAGCCTTCTTTGTTTTTCTTCAGCTTTCTCTCTTTTCTTCTCGCTTTTGTTCTTGTTCTCTCTTCGAGTCTTTTTCTGTTTTACATTCATTTTTACTTCTATATTCCTATTTATTTTGTTACTTTATTTCCGCATCTTTCTATTTATTGTTTGCTTCGTCCTTTCGTTTTTATACAATGTTTGCTTGTCGTATTAACATATAGTCATAGTAGTCGCGTCCACACTTTATACCATAATTAAGGCGCTCGAGTAACAAAGGAAGAAGGCTTCTCTTTGGCATGAGTGTGGTGTAAAATGCTACCATTGAATATGGTAGTGAGTACAAGAAGTGTTCAGAGTGGGCCCAATGACCGGTACCGCACATGCTTTGAGGTGAGGCGCTGCGTGTGGAGAATACTGTGCTGGAGCCGTGGTCGATGTTGTTAGTGTTATACGTTGCGTGGGCTGCGAGGCTTCTTGCTAAGCATTCTTTCAGGATGCGGACCGCGTATGGCATGGACAACGGTGAGCGACTCTTGTGGTGCACTCGCAGGTACCGTAGAACCCCGCGTCTGTCGAATCGTGAGTTGCGGTGCATCCAGCCTATCCTTCTCGATCCCAGCGCCATTCTCTGTCCACATCCAACGCCTCAAATTGAACCTGTCGTTAGTCCTACTCAAAAGCTTCTGCTACGCTCTAGCTACGCTAAATGTATATTTGCCTCCGTTAAAATTATCATCAAATCTCTCGAAAAACACAAGGAAGAAAACTTGTCTTCGGCGCGAGCGCGCGCTCATTGTGCTACAGTTATAGCTATAGTTTTGCCTGCGTTGCGCCAAGCTACGACAATTGCATAAAACAACCTGGCTTCTTAAAGTGCTGACGAAAGCCAGTTGACGAAGAAGAAAGCTAGCTGACGCACCGGCGCCATTCTGAAAACAAGAGGACCATTCACACCTGCGACCAGTGACCAAAAAGCTACTCCAGCCGACGCATATTCGCACATGTTTACGACTTGCTACCAATGTAGCCACAAACAATTCACGTCTGCTCACATATAGTTGGCCTTGTCAAGCCCCGTAAATAAGCAGCCATCGTGTCTCTGAACTTGTGATAGGTTCAAACGTTCGCCACTGCAGTCGCGCTGCTGAAAAACTGAGCAGGGAGTGCAGGAGCCAGAGGAGTCGCTTAGCAACGAAACCGACCATTTGAGACTGCAGTCGCACTGTGACTATAACTTTGTCGTGCCACCGGTTCTAGTCGCAGGTGTGAACAAATTATCCTTCTGCAGCGTATAAAATGGCGGAGTACCGATGGGCGCATTTCAAGACAAGTATACTTTAGACGAAACCGACACCTTCGCAGGATTTCATGAGATATGCTCCGATTTTGTCAACCTCCATGCAAACGACTGCTTAGCTATATATAACAGCAAACTTCCAGTGAAGCTTGTTGACTGCTGCTCTCCAGTGAATGCACACATGGGTGCAAAACGAACTCGAGGATAGTGTTCCAACGCCTGTATTTCAATCCTTCATGTTGCGTGCGAAAAATAATGTATTAGCGCCTGCTTACCGGTGTTGCAGCCTCTCTGAGCTGCTCGTTTTTTAAAGACCAACAAAGAAGACAGTGCCGATGACCGAGAAGCCCTCGTTGTGCCACTTCTTGTGCACCAAGTTGAACTGCGTTCGTGCCTGAGTCGCGCTGAGAGGACACCGCGCCGACAACAAGCCCACGGCGGTGCCATCGGTGCGAGAAGGCAGAGGCTTCGGCCCCTGCGCGTGTGGCAAACATCATCGGTGAAAGTTTGGCCGAGATAGTACAGAGTAGTGACAAACCTTAGCGTCGTTTTATTGATGACATGAAATTACCAAAACAACCTTTGGGTAAGTAGTAAGAGTATATGACAATGAAGGTCGCTAATGCGCCAACACTAAGCTTGATGAGTATGACAAACATGTGAATAAGATTTCAGGTTATACAGCGTTACGTTAAGAAGTGGGACAAAATTGGTTTGAATGTATAAGTTTACTCTCAACCCAATTTTGCTGATTATATTTATAAAATACAGATATAAATGGAGAGGAAGGGCAAGGACGTTAACCAACTTCTAGAATTCCCAAAAGCTCTGTCTTGCCGTGACTAAGCCCAGAGTATACGTGAAAAAAATACTATAAAGGGAAAAGCAGAGAAGAAGCGGCAGTCAGTGCCACCTCAAAATTTCTCCATCTATTCTTTCAGAATAACGAGCCATAAAAAAGTAGAGGTCTGAAAAAAAATTAAGATATAGGAGAAAATGTAGCAGATTCATGAGTAATAACAGTATCCCATGTTGATATATACAGCGTAGTTCATGTTCGCTCAAAAATAAGTGGGAGAGATTATTAGAAGAAATGACGTAAGCAGCTATTTGCGTATTACAGGCATCTGTGGGAACACTCATCCATAAATGGGGATCAGAGAATGCACATTAACTACACACCATGTCCCCCTCGTGTGCACGCACAAGGAAAGCAGAGCCAACGTTTCTTCTCCCCCTTTCCCCCGTCAGAAAATAACATGGGAGGGTGGGGGCGCGAAGGCTGCCTGATACGTTTAGTCATCTATGGTTTCTCAAAATTTTGACGATAATGGCTGTGGAAGGTTCCTCATGTTGCATGCCGATGACTGTTTAATCACCATCTTTGCAACACAAAAGCCGGGGACCAAAGACAAGTCACTGGAGAAGATGTTCATTGGTTCATTTTATTTTTTCATTCGTCGTAAGACATGCGGTCTTTTGGAAACAACGAATAGAAAGAAGGGTAGGCTCTGCGATGAAAATTTGAACTTCTGTTTACGGATTTTTTATCGCAAGCTTTCATCTTCCTCTGGGGTTTCTTGCAGCTCAAGATAAGTTAAATTTCTCAAATCTTTGGCGCAATGAGATCTCGGGCTTCCCGTATCTTTGTGGAAAGTGTATTCCTGGCAAAATCGACGGAACGCTAAGGCACGTTGTGGGGCTCATTGGTTTGAATCCATAATAAGTTTCGCATATCGCATCACGACAGGAACAGAGAAGTGCTGCGGGTGTGTCCTCCTCTTTCTATATCATGGTATGCTACGCCATATGAATTTCCCAGAACTAAACTTGATTCACATATTTATTTTGATATCAAGCCTGCTGCGGCACGCAATCGTCTTTGCAAAAAGGCGACTTCTAAAGCGTTGCATATTGGAGGCTGCTGAAATGAAGCGATGATGTGTAGTGCCAGTTTGATCGCGCGTAAAAGCTTGCCACAACTTCTGTCACCTACACGGGCCTCTGTTGGCTTGGTTTTTCACCTGACACGTGGCAGAATATTTTAGAATCTAGCGAGAAAGAATGAACGAAAATTATAATAGTGTCTCCCACATGGGAGCGTGAAACACGCCGAAAAATAATGGAGACCCGGCCAGCGGTATAATCAGGGCCTCTTGACGCACGAAGTCCACCCAGTAATAATAAAACCACTGTTCTACTGTGCCATTTCATCGCAAATGCCGGTTTACAGAGAACTTGAATATTGCACTGATGAACTGCAACCACTCAGAAAAAGAGTATGGCCCCTTCGCCTACATATGCAGGGTAACGAAGAAAAAGATGGAGTTGAGCTTACTGTAAAAACAGGCTGTGTAGAAACCATGCATGGCTCTTCCTCGTCGTGGACTACAGGTGGTCGAGATAGACGGGCAGTCGAAGAGATTCCGAAGCAGAACGTGACGCTCTCGGCGAGCGGGAACAGCGGGATCCTGCGGCGTCAGACGAACGACAGGAAGGTCCGTGCCACGAGGCTCTCTCTGCACATGCACATTGATCGCGATGATGATGATAATGACCCTGGCCCGAATGGCACCTACCTACCCGCTCAGGGAGATTGGCCAAGAGTTGGGCGAATGATAATATTCTGAAAATTTTAGGCACTGCTAGACGTCACTCTGTCTATTGGAATGATGTGTTCTATTGTACATAGTCGCCAGCGTCGTTCTCAGAATGGAGATTCGCAAGCGAACCGCGGGTCAGCAAACGAGATACTAGCATTCATTCAGAACCACTCCAATTTGCGTAACTTTGATGGAAATGTAGCACATAATTGATAATGTGCAGTTTCATCGCTAATATGTTTGTCCGTTTTTCGAATGGACTTTACGTATACAATACGCTTTACTGGCATGCAAACGCAGGGTCTCTGGTTGTGGCATTTATATGCGTTGTTACGAGAAAAATGAAACAGCTATTGGTAGGCGCCAGTACTTGATTGTCCAAATATTTTTAACCCGTTCTAGTTGCTGTTTAAGTTATTTTCTCAAATTCAATTTATTAGTAACATAAAATGCAGCTCAGTCTCCAGGCTTCAGGAGTATATGGTAGCACGAACGAAGACAATACATTCGAAGCAGGCAATATTTCAATACACCTTAATTTGTTATCCCTATTAAACATTATTCGATAAAAAGGTGGAATTAGGTAAATATCTAAACACCATAACGTATTCGCCCTGTACTGTCAAGCCTTTTTGTAGTCAAAAAAAGCTCTCGTTCAGAAGTTCGTGATAGGTTATTTGCGAGTTCGGCGACGGCTCGGCTATCATTGTTATGCCGTCGTATACTGCTCTCCTTGATAAAAACTTCAACAACCTTGCTCTTATGCAGGCAACTCCGGGAAATTATGAAGATTCACGACGGTCACCTTTTGGGAAGAAGAGTTCTTGCAAACTGTCTGCCTATTCTAGCTAAAAGTTGCATCGCAAGTGCTTTTAAAGTGAACACCTTTTGCTTTAACATGCAAGTGAAGTTTACTTCTCGCCAACCGCATTCGCATTCTTTCCGTGCTGTAAAGGATGAACCGTAAGGCTTCGATCCTGTGCCACAAATTGTCATTGACACGTGAAAACTGGTCAGTTATGGGAGCTTTTTACCATTGCAAAAAAAAGGCCATGCACATACGCTAAGTTGACAATGGCGACGTGTCGTAAAACATAAACACGCACACAAAAAAGACAATGTTAACTTAGTACTCAACATGAGCGCGAACTTTTTATTTGATGGAAACATGAGACTACTAAAGGCTACATGAGACTACTAAAATAACTAAAGGTGGTGGTAGCATGCGGAGAGCCTACAACAGGAGAATAACCATCTGCGTTACGGTCTCGATCCCATCTATCGCTTAACTCCAAATTTCAATGTAAAAATGACGCTTCATCATCGGTCGAGTGTAGTGATGGCGCTGGTCATGCAAACACAGGCGCAAAAAAATTGGGGGACCCTTAAGCTTCTATGAACGTGATAACGATATTCTGTCCATAGTACGTACTTCGAACCCGCACTGCATGAAATCTGTTCAAACTAGCTATGCACCCACTGCGGCTATAGAAGTTCAGAGAATAGGTGTCTTAACGTGTGTCTCTATTGTAGAGGGTGACCGGCTTTAAATTATGAAGTCATTATGACAATCACGTGTTCTGACGCCCGATGGCAATGTATACGCTTGTGTCATGCATTATTAGTGTGATACTGCCCGGCCGCGGTTCCAATGGAGGCGGAAATGTTGTAGGCCCGTGTGCTCAGATTTGGGTACACGTTAAAGAACCACAGGTGGTCGAAATTTCCGGATTTCTCTACTAAGACATCTCTAATAATCACATGGTGGTTTTGGGACGTTAAGCCCCACATATTAATCAACCAACATACGGAAATTCAACCATGGATTGTAAATGCGATCTTGTACTCTGCGATGCCCTTTTTCAAACACTGGGTGCATGTGACTTGAGCTGCCAATGCGAGCCCAAAACTTTTGAATGCGAAGCATTTCTTAGCAAATTTCGGTGCCTTTGACCGCGTCTATCTATCTATCTATCTATCTATCTATCTATCTATCTATCTATCTATCTATCTATCTATCTATCTATCTATCTATCTATCTATCTATCTATCTATCTATCTATCTATCTATCTATCTATCTATCTATCTTTCTATCTATCTACTTATCTATCTATTGCCACGCACGACTTTAGCTCTCCTGGCCGTTTCGATAATGATATTGATATCAAACTTGGTGTGGCGTAACATGACTCTATGAAGAACATAACTGACAAGTGATAACATAAAAATACTGGTATGTATGTCATGAATGTCATGATTTACATTTAATGGTCTTGCTGCTCTTGCGGTGGTTTCATTCACATGACATGTTGCAAACTGGTGTGGTATGACTGAATGCATGGCGAACATAAGTGACAGACCCTAATGTTGAAATCATGACATGCATGTCATGTAAGTGATGACTGCAAGCTACGCTCATAGCGTGCTCGTCGTCGTTTCGCTAGCTTCACATATAGCAAATTTGGCATATCATATCAATCAATCAATGAAATCTTGTTTAGCCCTTCGCGTGTGATATTGCGCGAAACACCAGGCCGCATTTATGAAGGCAGATCGCCACTTTTATCATATATTTTTGTTGATGCTATAACTTCATATAAAAGCTTTGAAATAACGCCACTGAGGATCTTCATGTTCTTATTAGCCTTGACTATCTCCTCCAGCGTATCAACGGTACAAGAAAGGTGCCTTACAATTCTCATGCTCAATATCTGAAACGTATCATCTTCAGATCAATCCGCATGATAAGTGGTGTTTAACGTCCCAAAACCACCATATGATTATGAGAGACGCCGTAGTGAAGGGCTCCGAAAATTTCGGACACTTGGGGATTTTTAACATCCACCCAAACCTGAGCACACGGGCCTACAGCCTTTCCGCCTCCATTGGAAATGCAGCCGCCGTAGCCGGGATTTGATTCCGCGACCTGCGGGTCAGCAGCCGAGTATATAGCCACCAACGCGGCAGGGCTCAGTCCGCATATTTTGGCTTGCTTCCAGGTGCAAGAGTGTAGAATTCCAGAGCAACGTCGAATACATCTTCACGATGTTTCTTTCTATACAGCAAGACCGCCCCTGCTTCCACACACACGCAGAGCTCTCGGGTTGCATCTGTGGTGCGTCACAGTGGAACTATTTTTTATCTAGCAGACATTGCTCTGTGCTGAATGAGAGGTGCATACGCGGATGTGTCCTTGCTTCCATCACTACCAAACTCGTTGACAAACCACCTTCGTTCACAGCGTCTATCCCCAATAACGCATAGCTCTGCCACGCGAGCGTTGCACTCAAACTTGAGCTTGGGTTCCCTATAGCAGCAATGAACTCAAATGAACGCCTAGGGTTAAGCTGTGCGACTCGACATCCACACGAGGGAAACAGTGCGTGGATTATAGCAGAAATGCAGATAGCTATTGGTTAAAAACTGGCTCCATGAATCAAGCAGGTCAAGGGCGCATGACATCACTACAATGACGTTAAGCTACTCGCCTATACATCCATAATTAGACCGCGACTGGAATAAGCCTGCACTGTCTGGGATCCTCACACAAAAAGTAATATTAATGCTCTTGAAATGATACAGCGTAAATCCGTTCGATTGATTTTTTCAAGCTATCGTCCCAGTGACTCGCCGACAAGATTAATGGAAGAGCATGGCATTCCAACACTTCAATCACGCCGTCAAATTCTAAGGTTAAAGTTTCTATTCTTGCTTAAAAATAACAAACTTTCACTTAAACCCGAGGAATTCCTTCAGCCACTCACTTCCCGACAAACACGGCATAGACACCTCGAATCTCTGACTCCGTACAGCGCTCGAACTAATATTTTTAAGTTTTCCTTTTTTCCGCGTACTATTACAGATTGGAATAAACTAACTGAATCGGCTGTGACCAATATTCACTCCTTTGAACATTTGGAATTCTGATTGCTTTGTTTTGCAACTTCGATGTACTCTTGTGTATGTGTACGATATATTTACAACAGTGTACCACGTGTATTGCGGATTTTTGTAACTTTGATGCATTTCTGTATTTGTTCAAACTATTTTAATCAGTGTATCATGTGTATTGTGCCTAAATTTTGTTTTTCTCGTGATGCCCCTCCTGCTTGGGCCCTTCAATGGGCTTGCAGTATGTCTTCAATAAATAAAAATAAATAAATAAATAAATGGTAGCCGTGTTACTATTGCGGTAACAGGTGCGTGGTGAGCGACCGATCTCTTGTTTAGGTAATTACTTCATTGATATTATTTTTAACGACCCAACACTGGTTCTATGAGAGGTGGTGGCACGCTCCTCTTTGACAACTTGGCTTATGAGCACGCTCGAAAAGCTCCGTGCATTTTGCATTCACTTATAATTGACTTCTTCGCTGCACAGAATTAACTCAGCTGTGTCCACCACAATAGATCAGTGGTTACAGGGCTCGGCAGAAGGCCCGAAGGCCGCGGACGTTACCCGGCCACGCCGGACGCATTTCTGTGGAGCCAAAATGGTAGAGACCCGTGTATAGTGCGAAGTTAGTATACGTTAGAGAACACCAAGTGGACGAAGTTTCCGGTGGCTTATTATAATCATGCCGCGGTCCTGGGACGTAGAACTTCTGGCATTATTATTATATTATTTTATTATTATTATTATTATTATTATTATTATTATTATTATTATTATTATTATTATTATTATTATTATTATTATACACCAATCTTCGGCTAAGTAACCTAATTATATAGACATCGGTAGTTGTTGCGTGAACTGTATTGAATTTTGAACTGCAGTGTTTTTGTGACATGCAGAAGTTGCCATCAGTAAGAATCACTTGTGTAGATGCACAAACACCACCACGAAAAAACACCATGAATCATAACATGAAGGGAGAAGCTGAGGTGCTTTTTCCCCCGCTGTCTTTAACGAAATACAGGACACATGTGTGTGGCGTGCATCGGTGTTCCCGGCTGGCACGAGAAAGTCTCCGCAAACGCCTCGCTGTTCCTAAGTGGCACGTTGCACCGCATTGGTCCAGCTGGGTCCCCGCACGTGCTGTGGCACAAAATCAAGAAAAAGAGCTGCCGCTCCGAAAGCTGAGGCAACTGCGAATCCGGGTCCGTCGCTGGTGACGAAACGTTTGACCCAGTCGGCGAAGCGGCGGACAGGAACGCATGCCACAAAGTGCTAGTGGCCGCCGTCGCCACAACAACGTCATCCCTCGTGGCTTGGTCCGAAACAATCGTCTCGTCGGCAGTGTAGACGCAACCTATTCGTTCGTGCAGTTTTTCCAGCGTCGTGCTTTTCCATCTCTGCTGGGCGGCAAAGAAGTGCTGGAAAAGGAGCCGCGCTAGTACAGAGCCGACTCTAGCGTAGATGGCGTATGCGGGTGCGTCCACCATAAGGAAAGGAAACGAAAAATGGTATGGTGCCAGTGTCAGCGGCGGATTGGCAACTTCTTCTGGGACGAGAGAACCATTCTTGGGCTGGTCTTTTTCAGATGATAAAGAAGGTGCATTCTCTGTCGTGCCCGAGGCAAGCGATAGTGACGACAATGCTGCCAAGTTCCTGATCGCGTCGTCGGTCATGTCAGGCAGCCACTCCTTTTCCCCGGACTTGCTTAGCATTGCGAGTAATATCTCGGCGCGGTCCACCTCCGGCAAAGTGGCGAGGCCCTCCTGGAACCAACTGTTTCTTCTGACCGTCTCATGGAAGGCGTCCTTGAGTCTTGATCCAGCTTGTGTCGCCTGTTCCAGAACCTTTTTGTCGGTGGTGCTCTTCAAGTAGTTCGCGTCGAGGGCGTAACGAGTGACTCCCGAGAAGCCGAGGCAGAATTTCATCTGCTCATCCATAGCTCTTTCGTCGCCCCCATGGAATTCTCGAAGAATGTGAGCATTTGTGTAGGGCAAAAAGGCTTCCGCTACAAACCAACCGTAATACTCCTTCAGTACACGTTCACCAAGCGTGCTGTGAAGCTCAAAGAAGGCTTCGAAGAAGCGAATGCCATATATGGTCACATTGGCGCTGGACGTGTTGAAACGACGTTTCAGCTCCCGTTGCCACGCTTCCGGTGGAATGGAGGGCGCCGTCTTGTTCAATTCGCTTGTGTGGGTTCGAAGGATTTTAGGTGTTCCAATAAGCGACCTACCAAGTTCCGGAATCACGCTCTTCTCCAGAGACACGGTTTCATTATAGGTAATGCTCCTTCTATACTTCTCATTTTTAAAGTATTCTTTAAAGACGTGGAAGTACTCTTCCCGCTGCTCCTCGTCCTTCTCTCTCCAAATGTGCTCTGCGAAAACGCCAAGCGTGATTGACCTAATCATCAGGTGGCCGCCTCCTCTAACCGAATTTGTGAACGCAATCCGAAAAAGAACTGGAATGGGCCAGGTCGACATTGCAAATATTGAATGCAAGATGTCTGTGCGAGAATCCACGTGAGGCCATGGCAGGCCCGCCTCCACCATCACTTTCCGGATTGACTCCACGTAGCTAACCTTCTTGTCGACGACACTGTAACAAGCCGCGAACATTTTTGTCGCCTTTTGCTTGGGCGTTTGACCCGATGCGGGCACCGGCTGAAGCAAAGCTTGTCGACTTAGTCTTCTCTGGTAAGTTGTCAGTGCCTTGTCTGACACGCTAAGCTTGCCGGGATCAGAGCTCCAAGATCCACACACATAGGTGTAAAAGTCCTCGCACGGTGCCACGCTTGCGTTCAGAAGGCTAGAGACTAGGGCATCGTGTTGCAAGCAAGCCTGACTCGCACATTCCGTCAGCAGACGTACTGGTACGCGCTTGAAAACATACAATGCGACACATGCGCTAACGACGATAGCTGATGCCAATACGGCAAGACAAAAAGCAATCATTAGGTTTCTGAAGCGATGATCGTGCCTTTCCACAATGATCCGCCTGATTGGGCCACTAATTTGTGATTTTGTCATCTGAAAGAGAAGCAGAAAGGGGGATACATTTAGACACAAGTTCAGCGAAATATGAATTTGGCATTATCTATTACACGTAAAGAACTAATCCCGTCAGGTATTCTTTGAACAATGCCTTTGAACGAGATCACTTTGAACAGAACCATGCCGCAGTCACGCGTATACAATAAAAAACAGAAAACAGTGATCGAAAAGGGGACGTTGCACTTGCGACGAAATTTCGTTAATGCGCAACACATATTTTTGGGAGAACAATACACAATATACACAACACAAAAATAACACAAAACAGCGTCAGTGTAGTTGATTTGTCTCCTATGAGATCCACCAGCAACAGCAACCATCATTATGTCAAAGACTATACGAAGCGTGCATGCACCTGCAACTTTCCTCGCGCACGTGTCATTTTTGTTCTTTCTCTCTGACATTTCAGTTACATTTTCCTTTATCTTTGTTTTGCACTGTTTACTCCATCCTCGTGGTCAAAGTGCCCAAACAACTTAAAATTTGTCATATAAAAAATAGCTGTTAAAATTTATAACTCCAGTTACCCTGCTACAAGCATCCGAGTAGAAGTTGACAGAAATGTAACTTTTTCACGTTGCAATCTACTTTTTTTTAGTTCCGTACACATCGCTGGACAGCTCCTAATCTCTGCTGCTTGGGCTTGTTTCATTATTATTTTTTTCACAGACGAACTCTCGATCTTTCTTTCTGCCTCATCGAACTCACGAAAATATATGTCACTATTGTACGCCAAACATCCCATTCGGAGATGAGTGCGTCGTCATTCATCACGTGAGGGCGCAAGTAAAAAGAGTCGCCCATCTCTGCGCCTTACACAGTAACTGACCCCACTCCCGGCCACTGGCGTTTCCGCGCTGGTGAACTCTCGCTGCACAGTGCTCGGGTAGTACTCGAAGATAGGTGCCATCTCGCTGGAAGGTAGTAAGCCTTCGTGCGACGTCTCGAAGAGCGCGTCGTATGGCTCGATAGACTGCGGCACCGAGTGGCGCTTGGTGCAGGTGGACCCGTCCGAATGCCGCTCTCGGCATACATCCTCGTCGCGAAGTGAGACCTGGCCACTCGCGGACGCCTGGCTTGCCGGATTCGACGCAGTTCCCGACTTCATGGCGCTGGACGATGCGGGGCTGTGGGGGATGGCGCTGGCTTGATTGACGATGGCGATGTGCGTAGTTATTGCGATAATGATGGTGATGACATTGACTGCTAAACTGCGCGCAAGAAAATATAGTCGTATAAAATCGTGAGAGGTACGAAACATGCGTTTTGGGCGTCTTTCGAGGCGCATCGTTGGTGCGGCAAGCGTCTACAATACAGGCGAGCCATGCGACGTCGTGCTCAGTACGTAACGTGGGCATAAATTATCAATTTGTCAAATGCCTTCATCCTACATTTGCTTGCTCAAAACGTTTCCTGGGAGAAAAGCAAATTCTCTGAGTCGTTGCCACGCGAAAAAAAAAAGGAATCAACTTAATTTGCATAAATGGCGTGGTATTCAATGTGCGTCCACATGAGAGGTGACCCTTTTGGCCCTGGGCCACGCAAAAAGTGACATTATAAAATTTACATGAAGAAACAACTCAGAAAGCAAGAGAGAGAGACTTTACATAGAATAAACGTTAAAAATATTTGTAAAGCAATAAAAATGGGTTAAACTCTTGCATAACAATTCAAATTTGTTCTGGTCATGTTAACAATATAGCTGTATTGTCTGATTGTGCATTCCCACAATAATTGCAGTTTTACAGCAAAATCTGTATATGGCTAGGAGAAAAGAAGAACCCTTCGCCAGCGGTATCACGAGCAGTTGCTATTGGCTGTGTTATCAGTAACGTCGTTCGCAGCGTCGGGCTCAAGCACGCGTGCCATTGGCTGCGTTGTGAGTGACGTAGGTCGTTCAACCCGACGCAGCCATGGCAACACGTGCAGATCAGTTTCTCCTGAAGCCTTCCACATGAACATGTCTCGGACATTCTAGAAGAGCTCCGATAATAAAAGGTGAGAGAGCTCGCATTCACCGGGCCGATGGTGCTCTCCGTGCCCAAAAACAGGCCCGGGAGGCAGAGTGCCGGCCGCAACTGCGCACTTATGATCCGGCAGCATGGAAGCCGCACTATAAATCGCAAGCGGGAAAGCAAGTGCCGGTGATGGCCAGATCCTGCAAACCACGCCGCTGAGTTATGTCAAACGCTTGCAAAAACGCGGCGTTGCGGCGTGAATGTGTTGATTGCAGGGGCGTGTTTGCCGGGGCAAACGGGATTTTCTCCAGCGGCACATTGGCTTCGGCTGCGATGCCAGCGACCACCTGGGGTTCGAGAACAAACACTGAGGTGAACGCATTGTGAAATGAATTTAATCGCTCATTACACTGCGCTATGACCGTGATCATGTGAGGCACAATGTGCGGCACGTGAAATAAACACTGCGCTATAAACCCAAGCCAAACGTGTGCCTAATCTCATTAGGAAGCACAAACGTGTAACCAATAATTGTGAAAAGCTTCAGTGTTATGTCGGGTTCAACGCACTGCTAAGCACCGAGGCCGCTTATTTTAGCTTTAGATTGTTAATCATACGTACGGTGTGCTTTGGCGGTGATTTTTCTTTTTGTGGGTTTCTTTCTTTTTTCTTTTCTATCTTTTGAATTATTATGTATACTTCAAAGCCATACTGCAAATATTCAAGACACCAATTCTTGCCTAGTACCCCAGAGTGGGTACAACTACAACGACAGCAATGAAACCATCATCATCATCATCATCTGCAACAAGAAGAAGAAGAAGAAGAAGAAGAAGAAGAAGAAGAAGAAGAAGAAGAAGAAGAAGAAGAAGAAGAAGAAGAAGAAGAAGAAGAAGAAGAAGAAGAAGAAGAAGAGACCGACAATCTCTCAGAATGGATATATGTGCCACTGTTTCCAGGCTACATACAAACAAAAGCAAATCATGTGCATTGTGGGTGTCGATTTCATGCGATGCTGTGAGCGGATAGCCAACGCCGCATTTTTACCACCTTGAGCGATGTTAAGAGGTCGTTTGATGTCTTCGTGCGCTTCGAGTAGTGGTATCTAAATTGTATCTTACCATACGACGTAAAGTCGGCCTTCATTTGAGCACAGCTGCTGGTTTTATGGAAACGGGGGCTCCCAGCTGCCTGAGCAGCAGAAGCTCACGGTTCTAATTCTGATCAATCCGAGCGCATTCCGCTGTCAATAAAATGGCTACGCTCACATGCGCTTTGCTGGGCATTCAAATGCGGGTCAGATTTAAAAGGATTTGATTTGATATGTGGGGTTTGACGTCCCAAAACCACTATATGATTATGAGAGACGCCGTAGTGGAGAGCTCCGGAAATTTAGACCACCTGGGGTTCTTTAACGTGCACCCAAATCTGAGCACACGGGCCTACAACATTTCCGCCTCCATCATATTTAAAAGGAGACTTCCAGCATTACAGCTTTAATGTTCCCACAGTTGCCTACGGTGGCTGAATTGGAAGGATGAATGCGCGCGTCCTCACTTTTCTCGTCTTTCGGATGCGTTTAGCCAGCGCAGTTAATAAGCCTTTAAAATGAATCTTTACCATCTAGCCCAAGTTGGTGATCTACTGCACAACACTGTACACTATTATTAAGTAGGGGTTTTTGGTGCCACCATGGTGCGCTTGTACCCGTTACCGTTTCGTATATTTCAAAACGATGCCAACCGTGTTACGGTGAACGCATGCGTAGGAAAACGGTTTCATTGGTTCACTCACAATTTTTATGAACTCGGTAATTCACTTCAAGGAGTACAAAAAAACAACGCCAAGTCTGCGCGGAAGGCGCAGCACAGTCAGAGCGTATGCGGGAAAGACAGCTTTTCTGGAGCCTTCTTACAACACTCTTCGGGTAACTGCTACAAGCACAACTTCAGGGTACCCACTACGCCATAAATCATCCTAATTTTTCGAAGTTGGTTGGTTGGTTGGTTGGTTCCTCAACACCTTGGCACAACCCACCTAGGGGGATAGGCCATGATTGGACGGTGCCTTGCTTTTTAAATTAATTCACTTCTTGAAAGAGAGGGTTGGATTAATTAGGTAATATAGGTATTAATAAAAAGGTGTTACATTAAAATAAGAACCGAAGTAACGAGGCATATTCACTATGCCATTATTCGTCCTTCTTCAAAGAAGCATGGCACCCGCTACTCACTTGCAAGGAACTTTGTGCATTTTTTTTTATATTGTGGCTGACGACGAAGAAGAAGACTGCCTGAGACTTTTATACTGGGTTGGAGCATTTGACGACCCACTCAATATGCAATTCGATTTGTGTGACGCCTGGTTGTTCTTCTGCTGTTACGAAATACTTTATTACTCACATTATACGGAACCCCAGGTGGTCAAAATTTCCGGAGTCCTCCACTACGGCGTCTCTCATAATCAAATGGTGGTTTTGGGACGTTAAACCCCACAAATCAATCAATCACATTATACGGAGATTCCTTTCCCGATATGGACCCTCTCTAAGGTCCTTTTGCCAAGGAATTTCAAGCACCACCGTGGCTGAGTGGTAAAATACTGGGCTGGCACGCAGGAGACCTTGATTCAAATCCCATTATGACCTGATGTTTATTTTTTAAGTTTACTTTGCTCTATAGTCATCAAGGACACAGGTGGCGGTGGATTACTACGTGCCACAAAAAAAAACTTGTGATATCATAACAGCTTCGGCTGTAAAATGAGAAAACATTTATTTAGTCGATAAATGTGGCAACACTCATGTGTCTTACGTAAAATCATCTAAAAAAAGACTAGAATTAAAGTGCGGAGGGGGCCCTGCCCAGATGACCAACGCCCTGCAGCCCACCGCCTTCATGACTGAACTAAGAGTCTCGCTCATACAATCTGCAAAGTTTTGCGAAGACAGCGTCACCAACAGTCTGGTTGATGACGTCAGTCTTGAGTACGCACCTATTCGTACATGCGTGTGTACGTCTGCATGTCAGGGAGAAATGCCGTGGTCTCTTACAGCTTTGCACGACTGCAGTGCTTCTCAGTGTGTACTTAAAAACCCTTGCCGACCATTAAAGAACGAAGGGCGCACGGTAGTGACATGTGACGCATAACTTTACGCATCGACAAATGCGGTAGCAGGGTATACCATAAGGTGTTCTGCCAAAACGTATAATATCGTCATGGTGAGCTAATCTTTGCTGTACGATGTTTGAGTGTCATTAGGACAAACATTTAGCTCATATTATTCGCATTAACTTTTCTGCCCAAAATTTCTTAGAACCAACCTAAGTAAAATCAAGATTATTTTATCTGGTACACATTACCTGGCCCACATGAGAGTATAAGATTTACTATGGCAGCAAACGTTCATAATTTATATCAAATGTATTGAATATTTGTGAAAAAAAATTATCAGTATTCATCCCCGTCTAGTTATAACGTGCAAAAATATTGCATATACGTGCAATAGTGCATATAGTGCATAACGTGCAAAAATATTGCAGTCCGAGGTAACTTTAGCCAGAGTTTAAACATATGCCGGAACACGCAACTACGACGCGACTAAATGCATGTTGCTCACTGTTGACTGTGAGTTAGTCAGACTATTTTATTGTGTTCTCATATATTGTTTAATTAGATATGTTTAATTAACTAACATTTGAAGGAACAAAATTGATAAAAAATTTCAATGAGAAAGTTCCAGATCGGTTTGCAATACGTCTAAATATATAGTTTTGAACTTTATATCGTTTAAGTACTAGTGCTTTTCTGCTAGTTACCAGTTTCCACGAAATACAAAATACCTTGTGACAAACCCTCTCGTGCGTCAGTGCGCACGATGATTGTAGTGCTCCCTAACGTTCCCCGTACGAACGACACGCTTCGCTCGCACCGGTTCATGATATCGATAAGCAGTCCCAGCGGTTGTCATTTTTGTTCCCGATAGCAAAATGCGTTCATCGTAAAGCCACCACCATCGTTGCGACCCTGCCGAAACAGCACAATAGGGCAAATGCTATGGTCGTTCATACGCGGAACGTCAGGGAGCTCTAGAATCATTGTGCGCACTGGCGCACGAGCGGGTTTGTCACGTGGCATTTTTGTATTTGGCGGGCATTTGTAATTTGCAGAAAAACACTAATACCTAAAGGATATAAAGTTCAAAACTCCCTAATCAAACGTTTTACAAACCGGTCTACAACTTACTCATTGAAATTTTTTATCCAACTTTGTTCCTCCAAAGATTAATTAATTAAACATATATAGTTAGACAATATTTGATAACACCAAAAATAATTCATCTCCAGGCAACAGTGAGCAACATGCATTTGGTCGAGTCGTAATCACGTGCGCCGGCATATTTTTAAACTCTGGCTAAAGCTACCTGAAACACCCTGCATATATAGAGACAGTATTATTGGGAAGCGGGCCACAGTAGGTACTTGTTTACGCCGCTCTGAACACAGCACAAAGCAACGCGAGTACTCGCGTGAAGTAAAGAAATGAGAATAAGCAGACAACACATAAACATGACAAGGCACCACTTTGTATGGCGCAGTAATTTGCCCAAGCATCGCTGAATGAAGCATCTGTTTTGTCCATTAGGTGGTGCACAAGTCGGACCTTCCTAGATCGTAGCTTTTTTCGCCAGGTAGGCTGCATGCCAAGCACGCCGCCATCGGATCTCCTTTACTGCAGCTAAAGGCGCGAGCAAACTCTGGGGAGAGTCGCAGTAGTTCATTGCAGAACTGTTGAGCCATTGGCGTACCACACTCCATGTAGCACCACATCACAAAGAACGCCTGTGCATCGGAGAAGCCCGACAGAGTGGACTGGGGAACCGAGTTAGGCGTATCACGGGCGAGAGTCACAGCTGTCCAGCTCGTCTTCAGCGAGATGATTTGGAGCAACTGTCTGTAGCCGTCACCAAAACCTCTAGACCGGTTCGCTTCGAGGCACCGTGCGCGGCTGAAAAATCTGTCACTGTGAATTTTGTCACCACCAAAACCTTCTGGGGAGAAAAGCATCGAAGCCAGTGCAGTGGCTATCTGGAAGCCGAGACCTGCGTACTTGAGGGAAAGAGGGGCGTCTTCGTGGAACAGGGGAAGTTCCATCAAGTACGGCATCAGCGTTATCTGGTAGGAGCCATTGGCAGGGACGATTAGGTCGTGCCACTGCTGGCGACTAAAGCGGGGCTCAATGTCACTGGTGATAGAGCCGTCGAGAGCATCCATCGCCAACTTCCAGTCGACCGTCAGCGCGCCTGTCAAATTGGGATTCGGCGCGAAAGCGGACTCCAGGCGGTGAGGTGACGACCTGAAAACTTCTTGGTAGAGCTTCTGCGAATCGCTTGCTTTGAGAGCGGACACACTGTCTTCCGGAACCCACCCCGTGGCTATAATCCCCAAAGCGGACCGTATGCGGCCGTTAACTTGAGAAACTTCAAGCCGCGCGTTGGGACTCACCAGTTGCCCCACGTGTGGTGCGTAGAAGGCATGACCAAAAGCTTGGTGAGTCATGTCGAAACATGAATCACGATGCGCATTCAAAGCTTTTTCAGGGCTGGTGTATGCATTCTGAATGGCTTCGGAGTTCGTCATTGACGATATCAAAATGACGGCGCACCATGATATGTACCAGCTTGCGTACTCCTCGCCAATGCTACCTTTAAGCTCGAACAGCGACTTGAGAAAAGCCCAGTTCTCAACACGCACAAGCGTTCTCGGAGTAAGCTCTCCGAAAACGGTGGTAAGCGTCTGATTCCAAACGTCACTCGTCAAATACGGCGACAGAAGTTTAGAGTTCCGCAATTCGACTTGCGCGTAGTTGTGACTTGACAATACGAAGAAGTATCTGTTCAGGCTCGGAACCACCATGTTCTCCAACGCCTGCAGCTTTTCATAGGCAATGGTACGTGCTTCCTCTTCATGAAAGCTTTCACGTAGAAGGTAGTAATGCGATTTGTATCTGTTTATTCGAGCAAGCTGTAGCCTTATCTTCATTGCTGTTTCGAAGTTTTTGGATGGACGAATGCGTATGGCAACGATACCATCATCATCATTCCTTTCAGCAGTAACCTGAAGCGGCATGTCCCATCTTGCAATCACGCTGAGGCGCAGCACCAGCTTCAGTAGGTCAGGCTTAATGTCCAGCTTTGGCCATTCCGATCCCATGTCTCTTAAAAGATTCTTCAGTTCCTCAGTCTCAGTCTTTTTCTCGAAGACTATATCTTCGCATGACTTGTAGAAACGAGCAGCCTATCGAAAACAGAGAGCAGAAGCTTTAGAAATAGGGGTGAGGTTGACGTTATCGGAATTATTATGACAATACTTTTTTTGCCACATGATTGGTATCTTATCTATAAAAAAGAAAATTTGAAAACAAAAGCAATTTCCGGTGGGCTCAAGTTCAGTCCAGAGAGGAATTTCACTTATGCTGGGAAGCATATGGAGTTTGTGCTCACCAATCTTAGCTGTTCACAAAACGCACTGAATGAAAATTCACCATGCTTGATTCTCTTTGCTGTGCACTTACGTCACCTCAAGACCCACAGCAGAAATATATTTCCGCTTTCATCGCAATATCACGTTCTCTCTCTCTCTCTCTCTGCGTGTGTGTGTGTGTGTGTGTGTGTGTGCGTGCGTGCGTGCGTGCGTGCGTGCGCGCGTGTGCGCGTGCGCGTGTGCGTGTGCGTGTGCGTGTGTGTGTGTGTGTGTGTGTGTGTGTGTGTGTGTGTGTGTGTGTGTGTGTGTGTGTGTGTGTGTGTGTGTGTGTGTGTGTGTGTGTGTGTGTGTGTGTGTGTGTGTGTGTGTGTGAACCAGCCGTATATGTAGGGAACGCTGTGTTTAGACACTCACTATAATGATTCACTAAAAAAAGCTTAGACAGACTTTTTTTGGAACGAGAGCTTCGAAGTTGCCTAGCACAAAAAAGCAAAGTTCATGGTTCACGAAATTATTTCTCTTGTCGGAAGCTTCGAGCCTGTGTTCCCAAAAACGTCCGTCAAAAATTTCGTAAGACAATACTTCAGCCAATCATGAAGTAAGAAATATCATTAGCGAAGTCGGATGACCAATGAAAAATTGTGCATACGAAAGAGAAATATTGTGAATTCCGCTCCTAGTGCATAGGAGCAATAATTCACATGGTCCCAGAGAAGTTGTGCATGGAATGCGAACGATCTTCTCGGGTCATCTTATCTTCGCCCCGTAAACGGCACCGCCATGGACTGCAGAATTTTATTACATTGGTTGTTAAATCATCCCACTAGTTGAGCGTACCGGCATATACGGTATAGAGCAGGAGAAAATACTTGTACTTTGTGAAGTTATGGCGAAGTGCTTGCGGCACGTCTACACACTGTCTGCTGAAGTAACTTATTTCGCTCCGGTATTTGCTTGGCCACTGACTTTACTTTGTCTTGTCACTACTACTTTTCTCATAAGTGTACCAGTCAATGGGCACGTGTTGAAGATCCCCTAGAACAATCAGAGTTCAAAAACGATGATGATGAATCGACATTCATTAGGCGCAACTAAGTCGCTGGTGCATGCAGGCACCAGATAGGATGGTTTCCTAGTTATGGTACCCATGTGTTCCCAGCAGCTCCTGGCCCCTGTTCATTAGTGCAAGCTGAGTTGGTGGGACGGGAACGAATATCATGTATTCCCATCAGTCCAGTACCAATGCATATATATATATATATATATATATATATATATATATATATATATATATATATTTCTGGGGTTCAGGGGGGAAGGGTTCGGGGCATTCGTTGATGGCTTTGAAAATAAGAAACACCCATATTCATCTTTTGTCTTTGGTAAAACACTTCTTCCCACCCAAACTTCGGGAAGGCCCCTATCAGCGCCCCCCCCCCCCCCCTTGTCTACGGGCCTGACTCCCATTGCTCAAGGGGTTGGCGATGTAGCTTCTTCCTCGACATCCTTACCTTCCCTAAAGGTGCTATCTTCACCTCGCAAGTTTTTTCGTCATACAACATGCGGACAATGCCGGCACCAGAGTTGAACCTGTGAGCATTTTTCCTTTTCGGCTACACGTATATCTGCTTGCGCGGTGAAAGACGCAAAAAACGAAGTTAAATATGTTTATCGCGAGCGATAGTCATGGCAGTCAAGGCATAACTTGAATGTGAGTGCACGACAAAGCATCCCGACTGATATCCCTCGTATATGAACCATTCGAGAGCTTATTTCTTTATGACGTCACGCAGATAAACTGCTGACGTCACGAATTGTGTTGACAAGACGGGACACACCAGGAGAGAATGAGGCGCTCGTCCTTTGTTTCTACAGAGGCTGTCTGTGGGCCCTTTAGCACCCTGGTTGCAGAGGCAGCTTAAACCGTGGTTATTGCGACCTTGGTTACATGTAAGTGCGATTCGCTTATGTAGTACCCATGTTAAACAGGTTAGTTACCCGCAGTTACGACCAACCACAGTTAACAACCTTGAACCGCGGTTAGCGCCAACCATCCTTCGCCGATGTTACACAGCGCAAATAATCATTGGTTCAGGTGGCCAACGCCACCTCCATGGACGCCGCCATTTCTTCGGTTAAAGGCCTAACGGAGGCTGTCGAGCTCGGTTTTCTAAAACCATGGTTAAATGCATAACCGTGGTTTCGCGTACTGTGCAGTGTTGACATCGACTTCCAAGCCAATGTGGCCAAACGGCGAGCAAAATGTCTACAAAAGTCGCAATGTTTCTTCAAATATAAGCCTAAAAGTCGCCACTCTAGATGTTGGTGTTATGCCTATAGTAATGAAAATTGCAGATTACGTATAGCACCGTATAAAACAGTAAGATTCATAACGCCAAAATTATACTGGTGTTTTTCAGTGCCAGTGGCATCGCCAGCATCACAATGGAAGTGCTTGGGGCGCCTGGTCGTCCGGCTAGCCGTGAGGCTGGTGTGTGGCACAAGGGTTATGCCCGTTATGAATAAAACGCTCATGGCATTCTTCCGTCGCCGTACGGTCAATATTAAGATGAAAGTGTGGTAAAACTTGTGTGAAAAGTGTGACAGCGTTGTTTGTAGAGAGCGTTATTCCTCCTAAAAGAATTAAAAGATTTATTGAAGGTAATACGGCTTTATTTTAGAGACATTAATCATGAATGACTCTGATACCTTCTGAGTACGAACTGATCTGATACCGGGCATCACTGCCAATTTCTTGTAGTCACTAAAATAAACAGATGAAGAATGTAAAATGGTATATAACAATTTAATGCACACTTTCGCCGCGAGCCGTGGAAGATACCTGATTAAATCATTTTTCGTTGCACACTCGCTACGCATCCACCTCTCAGCCATAATTAACTCTAGGTACATCACCATGGCGCACTTTCCAGGTTTCATTGAAGTGGCACTGCTGTAAAAGGTTGGAAGACCCGGGATCATTCCCGTCATGCGGTGAAGACCTTCCTCCGAAACAGGGTAGTTTTTCGACTCCTTTCACTGCAGGCGAAGGTCACATTTGATCCCTAAGATGGACTCTAAAAGGTCCAGCTGCATCCTGTTGCGAAGTTCCGTGTTAGTAAAGGTTTCAAGAAAAAAGACTCTTACAATTCGGCTTTTGAGATCGGAAGTGTAAGGATACATCCTGATGGCTCAACTGGCGAGCACTGAGAAAGATACCAGCAGCATCCTTGAATGCTAGCGCCTCATATCGAAAGCTGGTAGTGGAATCAGCTTCACTTGAAGCAAATACCGAGTTAAAATTCACTGCAAAAAGAAAGGCATGGTGTGCGTAGACTTTCTTCGGCCCAAATAAAGAGTTTTGCTGCAGTGTGATAATATGTCTAAAAATGGAACCTATTTACAAAACAGCAGAAATAACTGTTTGGAAAGTATCGCGTTACTCTCGCGATGCCCGCACCACGCTTTCTGTGTGGTCAAGCTTACTCTACACGTTCGCCTTAGTACCATTTCTGAAGGGTGCGCAGAGAAGCTGACTTCTTGGTCTACCTATAAACTATGGTAATAACAAAAATAAACTCATTATACCGAGTTGGGGGTACTTACACCGGTAACAATGTCGACAAGCTGTTCAGAACAGTCGGAGCTATAGTCGTCACACGTGGCCCAATCGTCGTCTACACACTTCACAAGCGAACGTTCAGAGAAGCGGCACCTAAAGAACTTTGTCTAACACCACTGCCTCGCGGCATGTCAACCTGTCCACTGACTTACATTTCGCTGGAAGTTTGCCGAGGAGGGCACAAGTACCTTCAGAATCTAGCTTGGTTGCAGAGGCGATACACACGAGAAACAGGATGAGTGAGCTGCATTACGCTTAAAGTGCACCTTCTCCTGATAAGTCCAAAACCTCAAAAAAGAGTAAAAAATATCGCTCAATTGTTGAGAAAACGCTGAGTGTGGAATTCGCAAGTCAGTCGAGACCCAAGGCAAAGGTCGCCAAAAATTTTCGATCTCGCCATCCACAATTTTAGGTAGCCACGGTCGTCCCAAATTCGCTGATTTGGCGACATATAACGAGCAGTATAGCAAGCCTTGTACTGTGCAACATAAGCAAACCGTTGTTACACGCCTTCGCAGTTACGTTAACCATGGTTTAGGCTGCCTGTCTATCAAGGGTCGGCACATTATAGCGAACAGGCTCTGACAGCGTCATGCTTTGGTGTGAAGTTTTCTCTATACCGACTCGAAATGGATTTTTGAGGATATTTGCTCCTGATCTTGGTCAGCGAGTTTGTGGACACACGTGGAAGCAGCACTCACGCTGAGCGCAGCAGGGCAAGGGTTTTCTGTGTCGGGCTGCATTGCGATGGCGGCGGCCACCACGTGCTCCCGGAAGCCGCGAAGTGCGTACTCCCTTCCCGATCGCGGTTGGCTGGCGCGCCGGTGCGAGCACACGAAGCCGTGGAAATCGTGGCATGGCTTCACCGACCGGTTCGTGATTTCCTCGAGAAGCCGTGCGTACTCCTCGCAGCCGGGACCGGAACACAGAGGCTCGGGGTAGCTTTTGGTCAGGTTCCACCTGCACAGCGAACATGCATATTGTCACGGGGTCGTGATGGCAGCAGACAGCGTGTCTAACTCTTTATTTGAACGAACTTGTGACCTGGAAACGATTTATCAAATTTTACAGCAATTGATTGATATGTGGGGTTTAACGTCCCAAAACCACCATATGATTATGAGAGACGCCGTAGTGGAGGGCTCCGGAAATTTCGACCACCTGGGGTTCTTTAACGTGCACCCAAATCTGAGCACACGGGCCTACAACATTTCCGCCTCCATCGGAAATGCAGCCGCCGCAGCCGGGATTTGAACCCGCGACCTGCGGGTCAGCAGCCGAGTACCTTAGCCACTAGACCACCGCGGCGGGGCAAAAAAAAATTTTTACAGCAAAGAAATGCACGCTGCACACTGAAATCGGCGAACAGAGCGTCGACCGTCAATAATCCGGTCCGCGGCAAAGCTTTGATTCATTGATTGATTTGATATGTGGGATTTAATGCCCCAAAACCAGCATATGATTATGCGAGACGCTGTAGTGGAGGGCTCCGTAAATTTCGACCACCTGGTGTTCTTTAACGTGCACCCAAATCTGAGCACACGGGCCTACAATGTCCGCGGCAAAGCACGCATACCCATTTATACATGTATGCGGCGTCGAGCATTATCACGGAGGGCCACGTTTATTCGAGAATAAACTCGCCTGTTCGCGTTTGCGCGCTCAAACCTAAAATATGATCGCAAGATAATACGGAATTGTGCAGTATCTGCATGTGCATTGGACGGCAACACAAAACACAGAAAGAGCATGTGTGGCAGTACTCTATAGGGACCATCGTCGAAGTACAGATGCTGCCCCGACACAGTGATGCGAGGTGGTTAGCATGGTAACTAAGCTGAAGTCCTCAACAACCACCGAAAAGGTGTCTAATGACCGTATCCTAACGAGCCATTTTGCTATATCTACCAGTCAAAATAATAATAATAATAATAATAATAATAATAATAATAATAATAATAATAATAATAATAATAATTTAATAAAAGTGGGGCTTTATGTCCCAAAACCAACATATGTTTAGGAAAGACGCCGTTGTGAAACGGTTCCGCAAATTTTGACCCCCTGGGGTTCTTTAACGTGAACTCAAGAATGAGCACACGGGCCTCATTTTCGCCTCCATGAAAAATGCAGCAGATACTGCTGGGACTGATTCCCACGGCCTTTGGGGGAGGGGGTTGGGAAGGAAGGCAGTCGAGTACTTTAACTACTAAACCACCGCGGCGGGGCTTTACCAGTCAAAAAGTGCATTTCCAGAATTATTATTTTTTTTCTTTCAAGTAGCAACCAGGTTCGGCACAGTGATGTGGTGACGGGGCTTGGCTGCTGACCCCAAGGTCGCGGGTTCGATCCTGGTGGTCGCATTTCGTTGGAGGCGAAATGGTAGAGGCCAGAGTACTTTGCGATGTCAGTGCACGTTAAAGGACATCTGATGGTCAAACTTTCTGATTGATTGATTGATTGATTGATTGATATGTAGGGTTTAACGTCCCAAATTCATCGTATGATTATGAGAGACGCCGTAGGGCAGGGCTCCGGAATTTTTGACCACCTGGGGTTTTTAGCGTGCACCCAAATCTGAGCACACGGGCCTACAACATTTCCGCCTCCATCGAAAATGCAGCCGCCGCAACCGGGATGCGAACCCGCAACCTGCGGGTCAGCCGCCGAGTACCTTAGCCACTAGACCACTGCGGCAGGGTGGTCAAAATTTCTCGAGCCGTCCACTACAGTACGGCTTGCCTAATCATATCGTGGTTTTGAACGTAAAACGTCTAAAAGCTCATGTATTATTATTATTATTATTATTATTATTATTATTATTATTATTATTATTATTATTATTATTATTATTATTATTTGAACTGGTAGATGTAGCTGGGCGACTGTATAGCTACGTTTACTTTCGTGCTATGTATCTCGTTTCGTGCAATACCTTTATGCAATAATCTGTCCCTCCATTCTTCAGGGGAGCGTTTCTTCGGAAAGCGCAGCTACAGGCTACCCTTAAATTTCATCTTTCGCGCTTGTTCGACACCGAACCACTTATGAGCTCCCCAGTTGGGAACACCGAAAACGGGGACGAATAATTGCTCCCGCTTTCCATAACTAGCTCAGACATTCGACCTTTACTGTCAGTCCTTGCTCTGCCCCGCCGCGGTGGTCGAGTGGCTAATGTACTCAGTTGCTGACCCGCAGGTCGCGGGTTCGAATCCCGGCTGCAACGGCTGCATTTTTGATAGATGCGGAAACGTTGTAGGCCCGTGTGCTCAGATTTGGGTGCACGTTAAAGAAACTCAGGTGGTCGAAATTTCCGGAACCCTCCACTACGGTGTCTCTCATAAACATATGGTGGCTTTGGGACGTTAAGCCCCACATATCAATCAATCAATCAGTCCTTGCTCTGTGTAACGCTCCCGTCGCGTGCATGTGCTGATCGAGTTGCCCTTACCTGTAGAACACGAAGAATGCGGTGCACAGGAGCGTGGCGACAGCGCTGCTGGCAATCACATTCCTTGCACCGTAGTTCTTGGGGGCCCTCGTGGTGTCACCCTTGATGATGACCTGAGTGGAATCCATGTCTGACATTTGAAGCAATCCGCCCTTTGCCTGCTCGCTGGCTCGCCTGCTTGTTGCCTCGGCGCTCGTGATGTGGCTCCTACCCATTACAGGAATTGGGCATGAAAGTGGTGAATAATATGGGGTAAATATTGAACTTCAGACGACGAAGGAAAAAAGGAAAATGAAACAAAATAAATGGTTGGCTGGAGAATATAAAAGAAAAATTATTAAGACAACTATCATATATGTACCAGTATATATAAGTACAGAAGAATACAGCGGTATGCAATCGGCTAATTAGATAGAATTAGACCGGAAATATTTTTGCGCCACCAAGAAATTCACACGGCTAAGCAGATATTCCTGTTGTGGTGGCCCAGAGAAGAAGCTTCAATGGAATGAATACTTTCCGACCTAAGAGCAATTCCTAAGTTTCTGGTTAATAAAATTTCGAAATTTTTTTCTTCTATAACTAATGAATTTGTTTGAGTCTGAGAAACAAACTTTCTCTTCACGTCCCGAGTGTAGCACGTTAATCAGACTCCGCAAAGCCAGTAAATTGAGAAGTGAAATGAAAGAGGATAAAGTTGAAGAACTGGCGCAGATGTTTTCCAACACACATTAAGGATACATCTAAAGAACAATAGAAAAATATACGCCGAGCACAATAAGCGTAGTACGAACATGGCCGGAATTCTTACTTCGCTTGGTTTCTGCTATAGTAGATCGCAAGATTCAAACATATTACAAAGGGGCGTGCGAATATTCGAAAATTTCTAATAATGAATTCAATAGCGTTCTATTCGGTACTCAAAATAAACAGTGCATGTTCGAAACACCCAATATTTTTCGAATAATATTCCAAAATAGAGCGGCAATGGCAAAACTACCAAGGAACAAAATGATGAAACAGTTAGGGGTTATTAGTTTCTGTAGTTGTGTTGTAATAATTGAAAGGTATTACGGCTGCACTCGGCTTCAGAAGTGGAATTTTCGCAGGCATGTAGACACATATGAATAACAACTGAGCTAGGTGGGGTGTTCATGTACACTGTTCTTGCATGTAATGTATTCAGAAGTGGTGGTTATCTGCTTTTGGTGGGAAGGCAAATGTTGTGATGAGTGTTTTATCTGTTTCATTAATTATTTAGCTCTAGGTGTGCCACTCAGTTCAACACTTTAATTTTAACGCACTGGTTTCATTCACAAGCTACAGACCAAGTAGCCATTCCTGTTTTTATTAAAGTCATTTCTGTATATGAGCCCACAGTTCCACAATATCTCGCAGCCTTTAGCCACTTCATCAGGCAACTTTACCTCATTTTTCATGACTGTAGTATTCTTTTGTTTGTAAAAGCACCTGTAATGTTCCTTGGTTAAAGTTGCGAATGTCTGTGGCAAATAAAATTCTGTGGAATAGCAGAGCTCTGTTTCGAATGATTGCGTTACTATTCGAAAACTATTCTAATAGCACTCGCGCCATATTCGTATTCAATTTTGTTTCACCCCTATTCGATTCATATTCGATTTGGTTCAAAAATTCAGTATGCGCACGCTAGTGGAGCATCATAAGCACTAGACAGATTAAAAAAAACTAAGTGGAAATGTTTTTTCTTTGCTTAAATAATGCTTTTTGAGCAGGCGCCGTCATTGAAGGACACTTAATCGGTACAGATGGAAGAAAGAAATAACGAAATTGGGCTATTTTGAAGGTGCCGAGAACAACGAAAACTGGTCAGTTTATTGTAATATTCTAATTATTCTTTATGCTTGATTAGGGCATTTGCAGTTCAGCAAAGGCTAGTAATGAACTTTCTTCTTTCTATTGTTCTTGCTTTTAAAGTTTTTAAAAACAAAATGTTAGCCACCGAAATGAAACTGTTCCTTGCACAGTCAACTCTGACTATATCAAACTCGGGTACGCCGAATTAGACCTTGTGTAGAACACTTTTTGAACAGTACAATACTTCAAAGAGAATCCACAGGAAAATCTACAGCTACATCCGCCAAAAAAATATAAATTCCCTGGTACACTCCAACCGAAAACAAGTATCCGCACCGTGCATCGCATATAAGGCAGCGCGAAATACCTCAACTGGCTAACTTGCCCTCACAAAGGGCTGGCATTTTCTCACTGAAGAGAGCTCTCTCGCATGTACTCGGGAGAGTGAGCGGTGTGATGAGGAGGGCGCCGCGCAGAGCCAGCACAAACTACCGCTTGCCATGCCGTCTTTTATTCCACGATTCCTCGTGGTTGTTCGTCGGGCCTTCGTTCGTGGTCGCTTTCACATCATGAAAAAACTACTGAGAATTAAGAACAGTGCTTTATGAGCGGCCCTGGTTACATCGATACCATATTTTCGCGAGTATAACCCACATCTGCGTATAGCCTGCACTTCTGAATACAAACCACGAAACAGCAACAACAAGAAAAAAAGACAAAGCCCCACTGATTGCCGCGAAGTCGGCTTTTTTTATATTGTGAAGAAGTATTGAGCCGACTTGTAAAGAATGCCTTTCAGTGGGCCTTGATACACCTATGAAGGAATGAATATATGGTTAATTATGTGTTAATTATTAATTTAATTATTATTTATAATGATATAATTATTGCGAATAATCAAACTTTTAACCGAACATTGCATCGCGATTCCAGTACATATGTAGATTATTTAAAAGCCATGTCAAATTTTACGATATGTTGAACTAATTTACAGATTTTTCTTGTTTTTGTAGTCGTGTATGTGCGGGCTCGACTGTACTCGAATATCTCAGATGTGGGAGTGTCACGTGCCACGGAGGCCTTATGGCAAAGAAAGTGTTCCACACTCGTGGGCTTTGGCGACGACTGGCGTTGGCTACCACTCCACGAAATTGCGTGCGCAAGAATACCCAACAAAGTCGACGGGAGGTGCCTCGCAGTGTAGCCTACTTGGTAAAGCACTGGACACTTAATTCCAAGTTTGTGGGTGCGCACACCACTGACAGAAAGGGTAATTTTTGTAGGGGCCGACTCCTTATGGCACTCAGAATGTCCGACCGTTGTTACCGAGGCTCGCCGTAGGAGTCTAAGCGCAGGTGTGAATTATCTGTGCGCAATGCCGTCTATAGAGTGGGCATATCCCGCATATGTTTTTTTTTTAATCATAAATATTCTTTATATTATTTATCATTTCGTCAATAAAGCTTCGCTCCTTCAGCAGCACTCACTTCGTGGATCTGCAGCCATTCATCCACTTCAATTCAATTTGCGTAATAAGTATACTTCACTACGGGTAAAGTCAGTATTAAATGTCTCCCATGTTTTCCTTTGGCTAATTGTGTGTGAGATGCATTGGGTGGCGTCAACTCTATTTTGTGACTGTATGGGAACGTGAACAACGCTAATTTTTTTGTTGTTGTTGCTTTTAATTCGCAGACGTTATTTCAGAGGATTTGTGACACCAGCGCTACAGCATAGCCGATAAAGCGGCCTCCATATCGCGCTGTAGCATAAACCGCAGCAGTTTCGGCTGCGCCTTTGTTTAGGATGAGCCATGTGTTTCCAGCGAAGTGACGTCACCTCCACGCCGAACCACCCTCCTCCTGCCCCCTCGGTGCAGGTAAAAAAGCACCGGGCGCTGAGTTGACGAGCCACAACCACCTGCCCACTGTTCCCGTTTCGCCCATCCTGCTCTGGCGGCGTAAAACGACGCCGGTCCACCTTTTTACGCGTGCTTCCCCGAGCAGTTTGGCGCTGCCTCCTCGCTCGTTATACTGGCTCGCACAGCGCACAGCCCCGCATCTTGGGCGCAGACGCCCCGCTACGCGCATGTGGCCACCTATGGATCGTTTCGCTGTTCTTCTAAAGAGATAGAACGATTTCCTTTTGAGGCATCGCCTGACGCTGCAAGCGGTGCCCGCTGGCTTCTCTCTTGCGTCTAAGCATGACGCAGATTTTCTCAGTGGTACAAGCTGCTTGGTTAAAATGTATCGGGCAGTTTTTTTTGTTAGTGGTAACGTGAAAAAGAAAAAAAACGAAGCTACCTTTAAGACGTTTCTATCGACTACGTCGATTCTTATGCCATTGCAAGTGGTCGAAGTTCTATCCGACATTAAGCCACGGCACTATGAATGAATGAATGAATGTCCCAACGGTAGAATGTCATCTACGCTTTGACAGAACATTTGAAATAACTGCCGCACTCAATGTAGGTTGTGAAAGGGAACTCAATCGCAAGCATGACGGTGAAGTTGTGCTTGATCCGTGCGTTGAACCGTTAACGGAAAATCGCAGTGTCCTTTGTCGTGTCCCTTTAGGGCAAGCACGCAGCACATTGCGTATGTGGCAAAAAATAGCTTCATTTTTTTTTGTCATAAAGATTACTAATGACGCACAAATCATCGACGACAGTATTCCTAAGTGACACCACGAAGCAGAAAGTGAAAGTAAACATCGAACGACAGTTAGGCGGAAGGAAGGAAGCAGTTACGTTCAATGATACCAATTTTACATTTGACACATTCTTCGTCTTGCAAAACGTTCCCCGCAGGAGACCCATGAGGACGCCGAGCAGACGCGGTGCGCGTTCCTGCGTTCCGCTCACTTCGAAAGCAGCGCGCACTTCGAGAACGGCGACACGTTCCGTTTGCCACCATCGAAATGCGACGTGACCCACGCGGTCGCGAAGCACGCGCACGTCTCGAGGCCAGAGTGCGATCTCGCGAGCGACTCGAAGCACCGCGTGGTCTTCGCTATGCGCGCAGGGATGAACTGTGCTGTTGTGGGGATAGCAGAGAGAGGGCGCGCCACCCCTTCGCCTCGGCTGCAGGCGCATGCGAGATCGGCACGTATACATCTGGGAGGCCCAATTCGGTCTCTCCACACGAGGCGATCGATTTTTCTCGAAAGAAAATAAATAAAGCGCCAAAAAAAAAAGCCTGTGGCTGGGAGGGAACGGGGCCTCGTGTTTCTTGGGCCGCCTTAGGGGATCGATGGCGCGCGATGGGTGCATTACATAAATGAGCTATGCACTGCCTCGGCAGCGGCCCCGCCACCGCACGAAAGGGGCCCGGAGACAGCGTGCGCCCGCCAACTCGAACGTGGCCGGCGGCGAGCTATCTGGCGGCGTGGCGGGTTGCGGGGCTCCCCTCTTTCGCGGCGCCGGCGCTTAGCCCCGCAGGCAGCCTGGGCACGTCGGGCATCAGGTTGTTCCTGCGGAGGACGACTTAAAAGCCGCATTTGGAAAATGACCTACGTGCCCTTCCCCCGACACCGGGCGCGTCGTTGATGTCTTTACGCGCTGATAACGTCGGGGTCTGGATCAGGCCTCCTCGGCCCCGCCACGACGCTGTCTACCTTGCCCGGCCTGCTCCTCCTCTCGAAGACTCTCCCGAGCGATCCTTGTGGCGGCGGCGCCGCCTCTTTTAGCGTGCCTCCCTAACCGGCTGCCCGTGTCCGTGAAAGGCTCCATTTGGGCTCGACTCGGCTATTTCTCACTGTCCATAACCGCAGAAAAGCCGATGGAAACTGAAAGCGGCAGTTTTTTCCTCCTCTTCTTGAGCATCCTATTCCTGTACAGCCCGTCTGAAGAGGTTCGATATGTTGAAATATACAGTGGGTTGCGCTTCAGCCACGTGAGAAAGTGCAGGCTTGCTCGAGGTTCTCTTTACTTTGCTCAATCGTTAGAGCTCTGCGCTGATAATATTCACTCGAGTACGTCTTGTTATTGATTCTTTTAACTGAACCTACCAAGAAAGGTGCACCCAGTCGTATCAAGCAGCACATATAACGCAACTAGGATTTGTATCACGCAAAGCTATTTCAATTGACTTCTGTTTAAGCCATCAACGTTTCCTGAGTGCACGCTTGTCGGTCACTGGACGTAATGGAAATCGGGAAAACACCAGTGTGGACAAGTAAAATGGGTACCTACGCACAGCTTTTGTATGATAAAAGTTTAACTAAATAAAAAAGTGTTTGTTATTTTACTCCTTATTCATTATTACAAGCTGCTATATATTCATGGAAATACACCCACTTAATCTATCCCGCCACGTACGACGCCAAAGATGTGCGCTGAACTCACTACTTGCAGATAACATGTGCGCCTTACACGTGGTTTATATTCCGAGCATGACTGCAAGATTTTTTTTCTTCTTTTTGTAGCCGCAGCCATAGGCCTTGTTCTATAACGAACAAGAGATATCCTACCGACAATCGCTGTCTCTCATGGATACTCGTAGCGGCTGAAGAGAATGTTTTTGTGAAGGGTTTCATATTCTCCGTGATAATAAATAATCTTTGCGATTCTTCTTTACGTATAAGACATCGCACTGCCAAGAAGTTTTTTGGAGTTCTGTGACGTCGTACGGGATAGACATGCAAGTGAACATGCTTTGACGCACTTTGACCAATAGTGTAATAATGATAACAATGTGGTATTAGACTGCAAGTAACACGACTCGCCCCGCCGCGGTGGTTTATAGAGGCTAAGGTAGTCGGCTGCTGATTCGCAGGTCATGGGATTGAATCTGGACTGCGGCGGCTGCATTTTCGATAGAGGTGAAAATGCTTATAGGCCCGTGTGCTCAGATTTGGGTGCACGTTAAAGAACCCCAGGTGGTTGAAATAACCAGAGCGCTCCTCTTCAGCGTCTCTCATAATCATGTGATGGTCTTGGGACGTTAAACCCCACATATCAATTAAATCAAATAACACGACTTATTGAATCTGTCCAATCTGTAACGTCCTATTGCACACCACTGCGGTCCACTTATTTCTGATTCATCTCTGTGCATCAAAAACTCTCCTCCACTTCTCTTTACTTCATAGAAGAAGACGTGTGATACAAAGATATATATCAGCGATATACTTCAGAGTGGGACGACCTATTTACTGTTACACTTGACAAGGATACAGAAAGTATAATACAGCAGTTTATAGGTATCTCCAATACCGGTTAACCTCCCTGCCTTCTCCCTTTTGTTGCATCCTCCTACGTCTTCATTCTTGTATTATCGACAATGTCCTCGGCTCCCGCATTTCTAGTTGGTCAGTGTGCCACGTGCACTAATAATACCTGGGGTTTTATGCGCCAACACCACGATATAACTATGAGGCACACCACCCTGGAGGGCTCCGGGAATTTCGATCATCGAGTGTTCTACAACGCGCAGAGAGATCTCACATTACGAGGGCCTCTAGCATTGCGCCTTCACGGAAATGCGACGGCCGCGAATGGCATGAAAACTGCGACCTTGTGGGCCGCAGCCAAACACCGTTACCAGTGTACTACCGAGGTGGACAACAGCGTACACCCACATATAAATGTTTCTAACAGGACATTATGAGTTTCATCTAAAGTGCTTTTAACTCTAGACCTACTTACCTGTAAAAAAACTACATGCATCTTATTCCTTACAAATCGTCAATTAGCCTTAACCTGAGTACGTTGCCTTTTGACTAAAACCATAAGGCAACTCGAAGGTGTACATATATACGATGGCCGCCTCCCACGGCACATGCCTCTAAATTGTCATATTTATCGCGTTCAATGCACATTTTCTAAAGTATATTAATGCCAAGTGGCTCAAGTCATTAGCGCCTCAACTTCCTGAATCGCCGAAGCACCTAAGGCGTTTCCGCGTGTGATAGTCATCGGTCCGTTGTTTCGAATAAGCATACCGTTTCATCCAATCTTGATAATGCTCGTCTCTTGACTACAAGCTGTACGACTTGAGGCTGCACCTGCCAGCTCGCGTATCACCACCGGGTTTTCTTTTCTCGTCATCGGAACACTCTGGTATACGCGCTCGGAAGCCTTAGACCAAACGATGACTCACCTTGGTCATGGAAACGGAGCTCCCATGTACACCCACCACGACAGGCCAAGATGAATTTCTTACAAGATGCGTTTCTTACGTATCCTACGAGAACTTTGCGACTTGGCACTGAAGCAACCCATATAGTACGTAAACAGGACGCAGAAAACAAGTAAATTACTACCATCTCCCTGTCTGTCCTGTCGAGTACCACCCTTGACGAGTCTATGTGTACCCGCATCCATGCCCATATGGAGGTGACCAGACTTGAGCGACTGTTATGGGGCTCACTTTTCTCTTCTTTTCATTTGAAACCACTCCCTCCCTCCCCCTCCCGGCCAGACTCTTCGTCTTTTCGCCAAGCTTACTAACTCGGTTTCCTGTTTGTGACCTTTGCGTTCCCATGGGCGTTAATGACTGTCGTGAAGTCGTGATCTCCTTCTAAACTCATTTTTTTCATTACTGAAAATAATCTGGTTATGAGGCATATTTTTTTTCTTTTGCATCTGAGCCCGTGTGCATGTCAACAATTTTGAAAGCTCTTTTCTCCCCTTTATCCCTTCCCCAGTGCAGGGTAGCAAACCGGATGTGTGTGGTTAACCTCCCTGCCTTTACTTGCATCTTTATCTCTCTTGAAAGCTGTTTCCTCTTTTCTCTTTTCATGAATGCAGTGATAATCAATAAATTCGTTTATTTATTTATTTAATTTATCTATTTTTCTTTTATTTCTCGGTCTTGAACTTTTCTGATCGACTCACCTATCCAAGCATCGGCATGATTTCTGAAGGAGGGACTTAAGCCTAATTTATATTTATGAAGCATCGCCATATCTCCTCTCTAATGCGAGTCAGTATTTGCACATCTATAGGGTATCATCAATCGGTATTCCTAGAAACTCTCATCGACCCAACTGTGCGAGATGCTAAAAGTGAAGACAGCCATGACACATCGTCAACGGGCGCAACAATAATAATGATGAATAATAATAGTATACACACGTGCTGTGTTGGGCCGAAGCACCTCTATGCGCACTCCACGACAAAGGAGACGAGCAGTGTGCGCATTCAATTGCGTACGCCGGTAAATGGGGCAGCCGAGTGTAGACATTAGATATTGACCCTCAATAAGATTTGTTTTTCTATCTTTTTTCATTCTTACGTTAAGCCGTTGGTTTGTCTTGTTGGCTACTCGTCCACAATGTTCCTTCTGGATCTCGTTTGTGCAATGGTAATTGATGCACCCCCCACTGAACTCAACGGAAGGAAGCCCAACGATGACATGCAAATGCTACTGGTAGAACGATTGTTCAGCTAAGCCAGTCTGGCTCAATATGCCAATGTGAACCAACTGTGCAAACTGGAACAATAAGCACTTAGCAATCGGTAAACACGAAAAAAATATTACACAAAGTAAAGCGCTCTGCACGGATAAAAGCAAATATCAGCGATCTCAGAGTCCTGTTTGTTTTACAGCCATTCTGAAGGCCTCCTTTGTACGACAGCACAAAAATGTTTGTTTGAGTCGTGTCTTCTCAGTCATGCAGACGCAGTTTGTGGTGAGCAGCCACAATTAATTGCGATGGCATGGTGACCTGACTACGTTTTTTCTTCCGATTTTGTATTTTTGCCGTTTTATCTACAGTGAATAAATGTCGCAAACTCCCGAAAGCTGCTGCATATAACTGATCTATTCTGCCGGTTTTTTGTTGGCGCCAGAACTGCGATAAGTATCATGAGGTACGCCCTAAGGCGGAACTCCGGAATAATTTTAACAACGTGAGTTCTTTAACGTGGAACTAAATATAAGTTCGCGCGCTTTTCGGCACTTCAGCCTCCATGAATAAGCGGCCACCTGGGTCAGGAATTGAAAGCGCGCCTTCACAACATCATATACCTGCGAAGCTACCACCACGAGGGAAGCAGCGTCAGCAAGGAAACATTTTTTTTTGCTCCGGTAGCGTCACTGAATAACTTATTTATTTATTTTATTTATTTATTGTTTATTATTTATTTATTTATTTATTTATTTATTCAAGGGGCCTAACAACAGTTGGAGGATATGGCATTTTCTGTTTTTTTTTTCTTGAAGAACTTGAGGTGGCTCTTACACTACCGTAGTTTCACCAGTGTAGCTGCTGTGTGAAAGCTATACGAATAATGCAACGAATGATTTACTAACTTTACAAACTGCTACTTTCGGTGAGGTTGGACGTTGAACAAGTTAACACCCTCAATACACCGACATCGCACTGCTCGACTCGTTCACGCTGAATTTTGATGAATGATTGATATGTGGGGTTTAACATCCCAAAACCACCATATGAATATGAGAGATGTCGTAGAGGAGGGCTCTGGAAAATTCTACCACCTGGGGTTCTTTAACGTGCATCCAAATCTGAGCACACGGACCTACAGCATTTCCGCCTCCATCGGAAATGCAGCCGCCGCAGCCGCGATTCGATCCCGCGATTTGCGGGTCAGCAGCCCAGTACCTTAGCCACTAGGCCACCGCGGCGGGGCGCAATATTTTGTGGACATTTGTTTACGTGAAATATCAGCGAAAAACCAATAACTAAGGCACATAAACCTAAAATAAATATCGACACAAATTCTACATTTCACTTTCCTTCTTTATTGGTGTAGCTGCGTAATCCATAAACATATAATGAGGCCGTTTGACGCCTCATTTGTTTTGTAGGCGCCGCTTCAAGAAGAAGGTGGCTTACACTTGAAGCTTGCACATGGTCAACCAACAATTGACGGTTTTCGGCAAAAAAAACAAAGGTAGATGGTCAAATGTGCTTGTACACGTGCGAAAACTGTAATGTGAGAGATTATTTCAGTCCAAAATAAGCCGTAGAAGTTATCGGGTGCAAACTACACCCACCGCCGGTGACCGCCATTTTGTTATGGAGTACGTGACGTCACAAGCTGAAGGAGCAGTGTCGTCGTACCGAACAACACCCTTTCCGCACGCGGTCGGAGTAGCGAGTGCTGCTTGCCGCGTGGTGCGCACGTGTCAGTGGGTTGCAAGTGTTGCGGTGTGTTACCGGTATACCATCACCATATGTGGCGATAACGTCATGTGCGTTGCGCATTTTGACTTCGACTCCATCGCCACCAGCTCAAGTGACGAAGAAAGCGTCTAAGACGGTGTGAACCAAGACGCCAAAGACCTCGCCGTTGTGGCAGACGTTGCAGACGGCCTTCCGCAATGATAAGTAGCTTTATTTCAAGCGTGTCAGGTTGAAAAGTGAGCTTGGAACACGGGGGTCCATCGAGGCTGCATTCGCAAGCAATTATTACTTCATTAGCGCCGTGGCAAGTACCAGCGCTACAATGGTGACGTGGTGGCATTGTTTCAGCCTCTAGTTCAGTGGCAACTTGAACAACACAGAAAAAGTTCCATTGCAAGCGCAGCTGACCATAGAACACGATCGAGGCTCCTAAACACAGACTACGCAGCAGCACGACCAGCAAGTGATTCGTGACATCACAGCTAGCGATCGCGCCAGTGTTGCCTGACTATCAGGCCGCTCGTTTGCCTATGAAAAGATTTGTTTATAAACTAACGGCTGGACCGAATCGGCTCAAATTTCGCCAGCTTGTCTGTGAACGTACAAGAACCAACCCACACAACACAGATTATGGTTCGAAATTGGTTGTCAGGACCCCTTTAAATTCCACATGGCAGCCCCCTGTGCTTCATCGGCGGTCTAATCATTACCCGCATAGCTTGACCGAACTCAAGTTGAACTCAAGAGGTAGTTTGCTTCGGTTAGTTGGTTCCCTATCGGACTTGTTAGCATGTATCAGCGCAAGAGCAAATAGACAAAAAAAGACATACTTGACACTTGCACCCGTGGCATACACTGCGTTTTGTCCCATCATTTTGTCCCAGTACATATGGAGTTTAGGTAAATAAAAAAAAAACATAATTTAAGTTTGCATAACGATCAAAAAACATTACCGTTGTCTTCATCGTATGTCTATACGCTAATACATGCACGCTGGACACCGGCCTTTCGGCTTGCGAGCTGAGTGCGTCAGTTGTCGTGGCCACTGGAGCGCGGTGCCGGACACGGTCCAACGGAGTTGCCACCCGCGCTTCCCCAAAACGGTGACCCGCGGGTCACGCGGCAGATTGCAGCCGCCTGACGTCATCAGTGTCCACGTGTGCACCATTCTCCAGCACGCATAAAACTGCTGCGAGGGCCCTTATCTGGCGCATCACGAGCAACGAGCATCAAGCATGCTTCACTCTATATTTGCGGAAAGGAGCATGCATTTGTTAGGCCAAGTACTACCGAAACAAAAGAAAGAGAGACAAAAAGGCTATGAGTGGACGCTTGATTGATTGGGTGAAATAATCGAAATGCTGGCATTATTTTAGGGGCACCAAAACTAATTACAACTATGAACATACGTGCGCGTTAAATGATAGGTGCAACCTTGATAAGAAGAGAGCCGAAATCGAGAAGGAAAAGGCATGGGCTGTAGGGAGAAGGCAAAACAGCCTGAATATTTCGAGAAGCAAACGTGCGAAGAGAAGGCAGACAGTTAGGCCATGGAGAATAAGAAGTTTTGCTTAAGTAACGTGGGTGCAAAAAGCACAGGAGTGGGTTATTTAAACCACAACCGGGCTAGACTGCACCGGCGCCCTGCGAGCGCAGGTGGAGTTTAGCCTGGCCGTGTTTAAACAAACTTGGGAGAAGTATTTGCCCTGCAGAGGGTGCAGTCGGGCTAATGATGGTGATGTTGATAACAATGCTAGTGGTTGGGGTGACTATTATGATAACCATTGCAAACACGGGAAAAGCGATGTGTCTTAATGTCTAAGGGTGCATATCGGTGCTTCTCTGAAATCTCTGCATTCGCTTTTACCGTGGGGTACAGATAGATCACATTTATTCTTTTCGAGCACACAAGATGCTTTTGAAAATTCTTTTTTTTTGTTTTTACAACTCGAGAATGTGTACAGTGCACTTACAAAGCTCTTTCACCTGATGAATAGTATATTGAAATGTTTGTATAAGAGAAAAATGATGTTAGTCCACCTGCTCGCAACTATCACAACAAGATCATGGCCGATCAATATTTACTGTTCCAGCTCTTCAAAACTATCTGTATACTACATGTTCCTTCAGTTCTATTTTTGCAACGTGCTGAATAATGAAGCTGTAAACTTTCACTGGTATCCTTCATTAGCCAAGCATGGTATTTGTCCCACGATTTTAGAGCATGTATATATAGCTATGTCATGTCTTCTACCGAATAGAGTCTCCATTTTATTAACTGAGTAGTTGTTCATGCTCGGCTTATCCCCGCACAGCGTTCGCGATAACCATCACAATCATAAGCAGCGCGCACTTCGTTCCTTCCCTTCTCCGTCTTCAGTTTCACTACCCGAACACGCGCGCCCTTGGCGCACTCTCCCGCTGCACCGATTTGTCCGCCGTGGGATACAACAACTCGGATAGTCAAGTACACGAGTACAGAGAGAGAACGAAGTAGATGGAAAGAAAGAGACATGGAGAGAAAGAAAAAAGGGAAAAGAGGGAAAAAGACATAAAAACTCAAAAACAAAGCGAGAGAAAAAGATAGAAAGGAACTGACGCAAAATAGAGATCGAAAAAGAACAACGAGGGAGAAAAGACAGAGCATGACAGAAGGAGAAAAAAGAGGAAGTGAGTAAGTAGCATTAGAAATAAAAAGACACAGAAAAACGGTTAGAAAGGGTGAGACAGAGAGAAAAAAAGATGAGAAAAAAGAATAAAAAACAAGGCGCAAGGCAAGCAGATAAAAAGAAAAAAATTGGAAGAAAGAGAGGAACACGGAGCGAGAAAAAAATAGAAACAAGGCAGGCCACCGAGTTGCGCACTTACTTGAGACTTGGCATCACTAGTGCTAAGATACCCTTAATTTTTCCTTACCTGTTCGTACACAGGTCTACCAGAGAAATAGAATACTGCGACAAGTAGCAAAACCGCCTATATCTCATGACCGAAATGTATACATGGAGTTGTGTTTTCCTGTCAACTCCGTATTTGGTTGTGCGGCGATGGTCTTTGTCATCAGTTAGCTGGAAAGAAACAAGCCGTGTGCTCTACGACAAAATCTGCCTGTATTGCAGCATATGTATACATTGCGCAGAGAAATAGATATTTTCAATCAGAAGTACACTACAAAGGCAAGCTGCGTTTGCAAGTTAAACTTCACGAAGTAGTTGCAATATTATATACTGTCGAAAAAAAAAAAGCTCGGTAAGTTGCTTTTGGCGTGGTTTTTTGCACAGTAATGACTAGCTTTTCTATGATTATGCTGAAGCATTTACAAGGGTATATGTAAGTTTAAGCCAAATCCGCTCAGTAAGTAGATGGTCTCCCTTGTTAGCGCGCCACGACAAGCTTGACGGACAGCGCAACATAAACAGAGTGGACGCAGAAGAACACAGAGCGTGAACGTCACCGGAGCAGTAGCACCCGCAGTTTGTGAGGAAAAATTAATCAATAACGAAGTGATAAGGCTCGATTTCGTTTAGTCTCGCCTTGCTTAAATGGCAACACAGCGTTTTGTCCCTGCCCACTCTATTTCTATTGCGTTCTTTTGTTGCAACTTAAGTCACGAAGTATTCGTGAAAACTGAAGGCTTGGATTTGCTCATTGACCTCTGAGCGTAATTACCTTTTTATGCGTCCTTTCACGGGAATAAAAACGTTTTGCCTTCATTTTACCTACTGGTAATCAGCTATTTTGTTTTGTTTTGTTCTGTTTTGTTAGATAATTCAAACTACCAATTCCAACAAGCAACTCCAATATGAACCGATTCACAAGGCGACCTTCAGTGATCCGTCCCTTACAGGCTCCGGTCGGCCGAACCTGGTTGTCTGAAAGCTCAAAGCCTATCAGCCGACATCGATATGCTGCCTTCTACACGCGATGCCAAAGCTCCGTATAGTGCGACGCGCTTCTGTCGAATGCAGATGGTGATGTGGCGCGCTGCTGCCCACCTGGCCCTCGACCGCAGCGCGCGCTTCTTTTCGCCCACCGGGCGTGCCCAGCCAGCCAGCGAGAGGCGAGCGATGGCCGCAATGATGATGATAACAATAACGGCCCGTTCGCTTTTGTCTTTTCGGTGGCCCGCTCAGCGGGCGGTCGCGCGTGAGGTCATCGGGCTGTGACGCTCTCGGGGGCGCAGCATCGCTAAAGCACGTCGCGCGACGCTTCGGCGCGCCTGACCCCGGGGCCAAACAAAAAGAAGCGCCGCGCACGCCCCCTCAAGCGCGCGTCGTGATGGAGTTGCGAACCGCGGTCGTCCTCGGATATATGGCGCTCGCCGCACGCGCATCGCCCGCCCTCGCAACCGCAACCGAACGCCAGCCTCGCGATAGTGAGACGTTCTTCCGCTGTCTTTTACGACGATTGACACTCGATTGAAGTTATCGAGCGTTGAGTGGTGTGTGCGTATATATGAAAACACACAAAAAAGGAAGGTGGGGGGGGAGATTATAGGGAAAAACACGTAACGCCATTTCAGTTCTGTGTTGATTCGGACGTTTATAAATGTAATTGTACGCCATTCAGGGCGCCGTCTAATCGGCGTAAAGTACGAGATCATCCTTCGCAACCGAATCATGCAGCCGGGACAGCTGCGTATTTGCCGCTAGGTGCTTCCATCAGCCGCCAGTTTAACGTGCTTGTTCGCGATGAATTCGTACACGTCGGTCAACCTGAAATATTTGTCTGGCTATTGAATATAACATTCTTTCTTTGCTGGCTCAAAAGAGCAAACCATTTGTCCCTGTGGATGCAGCGATCTATAGGACATATTTGAACATCAATCAATCAATCAATGTTCATCAATGTCTATTTATAAATTTTGATGATATTTTTTTATTTATACGCTTCGCCTATATGTGTTACTTCAGCTATACGGTATGGTGAAATGGCCTGTTTTGGGATAATTTACTATTGTCTGATAGCGGCATTCACGTCCTTCGTACGGAAGCAAAAGTTCTGATTACTTATTAGAAAAAAAATAATGAAGCAGAACGATCAAGACCCTCTTTCGCTTCCTTCCACCTTTCTTCTAATATGGCAACACAGTGGCGCACATATCAGATATTCTCGAGATTAAGTGCGCTTCCAACGAGAAGCACTGATGTGTCTGCATGGTTACGGTCACTCGCAAGTGCAGCGTGCTGCCGTGCGTCTTTCACGTGTGTCCGTCATTTATAGCAACGATGGTTTACCGTTTCAGTCACAGATAGTATACACTTGTCGCACATGTGCTCCCTTTCACGTCCACTACATGAAGCCACCGTGTTTTGCGCAGGCCATGTGTGTTGAAATAATTTATTTAACTCTGTCCGTCTGCAAGCGCAGTTCGCCATGGCAGTTTTATGAGACAGCACAAATCTTAGCAAGAGCACGCGTAAAAATATAACAGTGAAAAAAGCTACCTCATACGTTGTCGCACACGCGTACGAATATTGAAATTTATGTCGCTCCTTCGTTATTGCTGCATAACTAAGCAGAGAGATAGAGGAAGGCTCACGTAGGTGCCTTCCAGATCAGGTGTGGCACATGCAAATCTACCACCGGCTCTACCACGTAACCTATTTCGATGCAATGCAACGTCGCTTAGTTGCTTTTGTGAACCCCTATACTGTTTCCATAAGGAAATGGTGGATAGCGCCTCATGCAGCGTCAGCGACTGCAATGAAAAAGAAGAAGAACACTGTACTTTATTGCCTCTGCGTTAGCAATAAGTGACAGACGTTGAGCGTAAGTCGAGTGGGCGATAATAAAGCGTACACAAAGAAATACTATACCTGCATCGTATACTCGATCGTCCTCCGCGCTATACGGGTCGAAAAAAGAGCTGCTGAACTTATTCAAGAAGCCCAATATACACAGCTACCACCTTTGATTGAGTAGTAAACGCCGGTACGATGCGCACGAATCACCCATGCTCTGGCTTTTCACGTTCTTTTTCTCTTCTGCATGTTTCCGCCTCACTCAGTGAGACCTCTTTCCGTGTTTCTTTTGGCTTATTTCCCTCTCGTATGTAGAAGAGTATGCGAGTTAGTTCGTCGTACTTGAACTGTTAATATAATTACAAAAAAAAATGGCCGAGTACACAACAGCAGCTAACTTCCACAACTGAGACTCATTGGCAAAATGCATCAAATGTTTCGCAAGCATACAAGATACGCAAATATAACGCCAAAATCAGACGACACCATTGCGATGTCACTGACCAAAAGTTTCTAGATGGTTCCCCTGATAAAAGAAAGGCTTTTTGTTCCGATAAAGCCAACGAAGGGGCACTGATTCATGTGATGCCAGCTCGTGCTATACACTGCGTTCCTATTACTTCTCTGTTCATTTGTGATGAGTGCCATTTTTTTATCACTTCACATTGATCAAACAAAGGTGAACACTCCCAATCGCGGCAGTATATTCTAATGTGTCCCCGGATTGTCTTCTGCACATTGCAATGGTGCACTTCTAGCCTTCCACGAAGGTTGGTTGGTTGGTTGGTTCCTCAACACCTTGGCGCAACCCACCTAGGGGGATAGGCCATGAATGGGACGGTGCCTTACTTTTTAAATTAATTCACTTCTTGAAAGAGAGGGTTCATTATTTAGGTAATATAGGTAATATTAGAAGAGTGTTAAATTTCTAAACAAACAAAAAAACCTTGCAAAGAAAACATAATAAACACACAAAAAGAAAGAAAATTATACAGAAAACAACTGAAGTTATTTATTTTTAGCATTCCATTCTTTTAGATTCTCGTAAGAAATTCCTAACAGTGGTAAAACGTTCCTGTGGCTGAATCCAAATGCGACTGCGCCAAATGAAGGCATCCCCCTCTTTCACGAAGGCATCCCCTCTCTTGTATCGGTCTGCTCGACCTGTTTTTTTTTTCTTTCCTCTAATGTGCTATACCAGTTCAAGCAATCCCTCTCAGCCCATCAACACCTGCCATCTGTATCTCTCGTCCCCTGTGCTTCTTTTACCATGAGTGGGAGGCTAGGCACGTGATCTTACAAACTATATATGCCTTCTATTCTGTGTTTCTTTCTCTTTCTTTTCTCCTTTCCTTTTTTTCCTTTTTCTTTCTTTCTTTCTTTCTTTCTTCACCACTGACCTGCAGGCTCCCTTTATCCTCCAAACTTCAATAAGCGAGCACCCCAATGGTGCCCGCTCCCCAGACTCCTCAGCGCTCTCCTTAGTGCGTCTTCACACTGCGCTAGAGAGAATGACTGCCAGCGCTATACCGAACTCCTCAGTGCAGAAGTGAATGGGGACGAGTGGGGAAGCCGCAATCGGCGTCCCTTCATTTGTTCGCGTGGTCCGTTAGGCAGCAGCGCGTTCCAGCTCATTTCGGCAGTTTTTGTCTAACGGGCAAATCAAACGGCCCCGCTCAGGCCTCGGCACTGGCAGAGCGGTCGTTTTACCACTATGACCACGCGTTGCCTCTTTGCTCGCGCTCCATCCTAGCATTTCTGCTCTAATCGTAGCGCTACCACTTAGAGAACGAGGAAGTGAAGCATGCAATGCGCAGCATACAGGAATCCCTAGGGGTTACAAGTTAGAGTTGTCGTACTAATTAAAAAGAAAAAGGTTAAATGTTAGACCATGCCATCACGGAAACGGCCTGTGTAAGGCACGCACTCTAGCGGAGCTGAAATGAATGACGCCGTTAGCACATTTCCATACAAAGGGCTGTCAGGGAGCTAGGGTGGAACACGGAAAAATCGTATCACCTTGTAAGCGGAAGTTCTGCGTAGTGAAATTTGATTATGTCACATGAAGGTGAAGAAAACTGTCACACAGTCACTCCGGTGGCACGAACACACCGTTTGTGTCACTTTTTCAGCTGATGAGGTGGCTGCTCCTCGCTTTATACACTTGACTTATCAAGTGTTTAATAATCAATAAAAAGCTTGATTTCTGTTTATTTGAACATGTTCATTGAAAAGATGTGAACCATTACTGTTTGGAGTAGGGCAGAGAAGATTGAGCGCTAGTTACGCGGTTTAGTCTGACTGTGCCTCAGTTGTGACCATTTTCTGAAAAAAAAACTGCTATACTTACATCACTATTTTCTGCACAGCGTATTCCATACATACTCATCTATTTTCTCAACGTAGCAAATTCATGTAGGACGTTTAGTTAATTGTTGGTGATAATTTAAGAACAGTCAAGTTTAGTAAATTTAGCTGTAGATTGTTCACTAACTACTACCTAGAGGATGTTCATTTTTGGGGTGTGTATAAAAAATAACATTCCTCATCGGAGTGTTTATATTTCATTGATGTACGACCTCTTGTTTTTAAATTAAAGTGATATAAATTGGGCAATGTTCTCAAAACATGGACCTACTTCTGCCCATTTTCATAGAAAGCTACTCAACCTGTGTGGTTAAACTTGCACCAAGACAAAGAAGAGGCTCCGATCTATTTCCTCAACGTAGCGTTTTTCAATAATGCTAGCGGAAATGCGAAATGAAGCTCCCAAATCGTCTGAATATGTCATGCCCAGAACGCCAATAAATCCGCAGTAATTTTCAAACTGCGTCAAAATCTCAGCATGCATAGCTTACTACACATTACCATTTCCTGATATAATTATACACACGAGTCATTCATAAATGCTGCATTATTGAGGAATCTACTTTATTTTTATTATTTTTACTGCAACGAATATTTTCTTCTCGCGCCACCTAAAGGGACAAAATGAAAGCAGTGCATAGGAAAACAGGGCCGGGCCAGCCTGCACTTGCGCTAATGCTGCGCCCAGCCCGGTCGTGAGGAAAAACTCCCCGTATTTCCAAAGGTGGCGTGCTAAAATATTTTACCTGAGGGGAGCACGTCTTTTCTAACTTGAAATCACACACCCTTTATGCCCTCCCCTCACCCAACCAGCCCCCAACCACCCTCTCCTAGAGCCAGTCTTCTTTTCTTGCCTCAGTGTTTTACAGGCGCTGTGCCTTCTTCCTCTTCTAACCACTACCACTCTGTATTCAAAGCAGGTGCTTTATCCTCTGAAAGGTTGGAGTGAACGTCGTCAGGCGAAAAGGAAAGCCGTATACTTTGACACAGCCGGGCTAGACGGCACCTGCGTGCGCGCAGTTGTAGTCTAGCCCGGCCATGCCTTGGAACGTCCCTTGTGTGTGTGCGCGTTTGTTTGCGGCCTCACTTGGGTTCACCCCTCGAATAAGTGAGGGGTGAGGAATGACAGACAAAAGCTAGCAGAAATGCGGACACTGCGTGTGCAATACAAGTGAAGTAAGTAGATGTTAAGTATCTCCGGTATGTCACCACACTTGTTTTTTTTTGGGGGGGGGGGAGGAAGGGGGGAGTGCAGGTTGGAAGTGTAGTTCTCTTGGCGGGTTGGTGTGTATTCATAGCAATAAACAGCATAAATGATAGACGAGGCAGACATAAATAATTCAAATAACACGAAAACTACTTTGTGCTTGCTCAGTGTTCCTCTCTGTGACTGCTACAAACCAAACACTTCAGCAAATGAACCAAAGCTCTGAATCAATCAAATGTGGGCCAGTCGAACTACGCGCGCGGCAGGGGTGTATCTCACCACACTATCACGGTCAAACGGACAATCGCGCTTGCTGTGCTCCAAGTTTGCTAGATTAGGCTACACATGAAAATTTGGCAGGATACGCTCACTCGAAACAGCCGTGTGTGGCATACCTTAATAGAAGGCTATCGGGCGGACTGTTTAGCTCGAGGACGTGGGTTTGATTTCCACATACAGCAAGCGCATTGCCATGGCAGTGAAATGCAGGAACACACGCTTGATACTGTTCCCCATTCGAAGATCAAGATCCCTCCAAAAGGACGCGGGCACGTTCGAACTCTTCACTTGAAGTTGGCTGTGTGTATCCGTCAGTGGTTTGAATAAACCACAGAACCAAAGAATAGTTCTTGCGTTGATGACTGAAGAAACGCAGCGCGGGTATTTGATTTGGAAACTTCAGCCACTAAAAAACGAATCAAATTGGAATGAACTTTCGCTGACTGCAGGGCATGGTGTAAGAAAAATACTTTCCCGCAAGGATAACAATACGCAGTGCTAGGATTCTTTTTTTTTCAGTGGGTAGCACCCTCGACAAGTCGGTTGCTTCAGGGCGACAGGAATGGTGGAATTTATACGCTCTATTTTGACTTTTCTGCCGGATGCGAGGGAGAGAGGGATAAATTAGGCAGGTGAACATATGTTACGGTCGACAAGAACCGCGCAAGAATATATGCAATACCTTTTTTTCTTTAGAAACGCTAAATCAGGGCAACCGCAGTGGTGAAGCCAATTCATATTTCCTATGCAGTGAACGTTTATACTACCCAATCTGAGAATCACTACGCCAGGTAGATCACTTGTCGGTTTTCTTCACTGCCACTGTAGAACAGAATTCAAGAAGACAGTTGCAAGGTTACCCTGCATCCGCCCCCGCTTCTACCGCACGCACCTTTAGACAGCTCTTCCAAGTCATGGATGAAATGTGAGCATTTTTTTTGCAATTGTTCACGTGTTTCTCCGTATCATTGCTCTTGCTTTCTTTCATTGAACTTTGGGGCGTGGAACGTGGCTTCTGCCAACCAAGTATATATATATATATATATATATATATATATATATATATATATATATATATATATATATATATATATATATATAATTATTGTGTCAAAAAAGCACGGAAAAATGAGCCGTTAAGTATACACCTCTTCGCTCAATCACAATTAAAGTTCATATCGAAAGCCTCCATTGTCAGATTCGGCCGTGTTTGTGGTCACCCAGTGGCATGTGCGGGCACACTCTTCATGCACATTTTAAGAATGGTCTACATCTCTTCTGGCACTAGGATTTGCTTGTTTTCATCCTAAATAATAAGCCTCCTCAGTTGTTTTTTTTTATTATTCACAAGGGCACCTCAGGCAATTATTGGTATGCGTGATAGGCTTGGTGTGCCGGTTCTTTCGCTGCTGTAGATAGACAGTTTCGTGCCGCCAACATTGGTGACTACGCAGCAATTCTTGCTTTAGCGAGAATTTGCGACCATAAAGGTTGCGGTGGTGAGCAGGAGAGCCAAAGTATCACATCGTCTCACCTTTTTGCCGTCGTAACAGAGTGACATTTAATTCGCAGCCTCCTCCCGGGTATTTATAGACGCATTCCTCTAGGCTTGTATTGCTGCCCTGGCGGCTGAAATGAGCAGCTGTTTATCTCTGCGCAGTGCATATTGTTTTGCTCTCCAACCGAACATCTCCTATTTATCTTCGCGCAGCTCGTGCTTTATATGCAACCTTCTTCGCATGAAGGAGAAATGCTGGGGGAATAAAGCGGCGGCTAACAATTCAACGGCTTTCGTAAATCTACCATGTTTAAAACTTCCGATGTCTGAAAATAGCGAATTGTAGACTCGCAGCGTGAGTCGTATAAGGCTGACGAGCTGACGTAGCCGAACATGGACTTGCACTTATCAGCCGAACAAGAAGGGAAGCGTTTTTGAAAACGATAAGTTCATAGCAAGTATAGTAATAGCATCGTTATTCGTGCCATGCTTACACGAATGCACATCGCATTCATAAAAAAAGGGCGATTCGCCAGAGAGTCATATCGCAGTTATGCGTCAGACAAGAATGTTTTTGCGAGTCCCGGTCGATTAGCAGGCCGTAAATTACGAGTATACAGGGCAATGGTGGCCCCATGTCGTGTGAACTCTAACCGTGAAGAATTCATAATAGCGCAAGCTAATTTCTGTCTCCCATGCTGGACACACGGCTAAACGAACGTATCCCTTTGAGATCAACCAACTCGCCCAGCATCAAGCCTTACTCGCTCGCTACAAGGCCGCTGCGGCGAGAATGTGAGGGGTCCTGTAAACGGTGTCGCATTGCCTTTCCGAAACGCGCTTGCAGAGCAAATGCGCTTCTGTCACATTCATGTACGAGCTCGGTGCGACTATCAGTTACCCACCTGAATATGTCATCTGGGGGCGACTGACTGACATGATTGATATGTAGGGTTTAACGTCCCAAAGCCACCATATGATTATGAGAGACGCCGTAGTGGAGGGCTCCGGAAATTTCGACCACCTGGGGTTCTTTAACGTGCACCTAAATATGCAAATCTGAGCACACGGGCCTACAACATTTCCGCCTCCATCGGAAATTCAGCCGCCGCAACCGGGATTTGAGCCCGTGACCTGCGGGTCAGCAGCCGAGTACCTTGGCCACTATACACCACCGCGGCGGGGCCGCAACTGACTGACATTAGACAGTTATAGTATACCGGGCTTACCGGGATACCGGGCGTACCGTGATAGCGGGATCGAAGTGAGTGTGCGCAGATATGTACGTTACCCATACCACTTACCGTACGCGTGCTATTTTTCAGATTTTACGTTACCATGGTAGCGTAGCTGAACGTAGTGCACGTACAACATGGCGGTGCTCTCGGACGCCCGCTTCGAAGCGATTTTTGCGTAGTAGTTGAAATGTTTACTTTATTCGCAACAAACGACTGTTTAAAGTTGCTCCTCTCGCCTTCGGGTAGCTTCAATGACCGAATAGTACGGATAAGTTGGCGTAGTTTTTAAGATAGCTTCCCATTTCGAACGCGTCTAGGCCTAACTACAAGATCAACGTAAGCAAATCAGCAACATAAATGTTTTCGCGTTTGGTGCGTAGTTCATATTTATTTATTTTTATTATTACTAAAATGAACATCTAACAATGCTTCGTGCGGTAGCATAGGCGAACATTCTCGTCTTTTATTTTTCACTGTTCTTAACCTATTTACTATCTGATAGGTGACGCCAAGGTCCCAGCTGGGGCACGTAAACGCTATCCCGCTGTACTATAAGATGCTGCCCACAATGAATGTTTGCTGCACGGTAACGCCATTCTCTTAACCTCCGCTCTCACGCTAATTGTAAACTATAGCTGTCTATTTATTCATTCAAGAAGACGCCAGCACTCCGTCTCCACGTTGGTTGATGGCGTGGGGCCGTTCCTTTTCCCAAAGAATAAAAAAAAGATACATCCGCGCTGACAGTTAGCCGTAAGCCGGCATGTCACGCACCACGTTCACGTAAATGCGAGAACAGGCGGAAAAAAGACTCTGAACAAAGCCTTGTTTGACCGAATCGTGACAGAACTTTTCACGCCCCCTCCCCAACCAGTTTGGCGCCTCGACACATGTTCAGACGCCCCGCTTCCCATGCGCCTTTCCTCTGATCTATCCCCTTTTCATTCTCTTTCCTCAGATATTTACCACTTAGGTATCAATGGGCCTTTTTCTATGCTATAGTCCGAACAGAACCCCAAGTTGGGGTCACTGAAATGAGAACTGGTGGCTCTTGGACTCCGAAATGGACAGGTTGCAAACATTTTCAAGGCGGCTTTATTGTAAGGTCTGCTTTCCAACTAAAAACTCTCATTCACAGACTGTTTTTCTCATCATTATGTTTTCACCTCTCCGAATTCCAGAGAAGGCACGCGAGTACAACAAAACGTATTTTTCTCCAACAACTCTCATGGGGTTGTTCCGGTTTGTACCTCAGCCCTCGCGTGGTGGCTGATATAGAACCTGTCGTTCGGGAAGAAAAGAGGAAAGGCAAAAACACATTGCGCGAGAAAAGCAGTGATTAGTCGGAAATCAATCATTACAGGAAAGCCACCTTGCAGATTTTTGCAAACTGTCCATTGTCCGCCACAAGCCGAGACGCAATCTCGTTGTCTGCGTTCGCGCCTCTCTTTGGTGCAAACATTTGCATGTTTGTAGCACCAGACATCGCTTGGTCCATACGTGTCGTCAAGTTTTGGCCACCAAAAATAATGGCGCGTGAATTCGTTAGATTATACCGCTGTCTGGCTCAAGAGGATCCCTACTGAGCGGTGGCCATCATTGAATGAGGCAGGGGTAAACTACAGCGACAGCGAGGAGTTATTTACATGCGTACACAGATGGATATGTCATGATAAGAATGTAATATGACTTCTGCAAGAGAGTTTCTCAGCCAGCCGCGCATTCCAGCACTGAGTGTCTTGGTGAGCAGCTGGCCAGTGAGCAGGACTGGTCGACAGCAAACCAAAAACAAACTTGAGTGGTTTGCAGCGCAAAAAGCACCGTGTCGCAGGAGACCTGGACAAGCAAGCATGGGTTTTAGAGGGAGAGATAAAGGTTTTGTTGAAGGGGAGAAAAAAAAAATGCCCCCGCTGAATGCTTAAATTCTCCGAACCATGACAGCCCGCTTCCGCTTCCAAATCCAGTGTGGTGTGCCAGCACAGTTCGGAAGTTTGACCTCCAAATCGTTGTCCTTTTATTCCTGTTTTCTGACTTAGCGGCGCCTGGGGTTGTTTTCGGAACTGATGTAAACCATAAACTTTCCAACAAGAAACAGAAGGTGTGAACCAGAATCCTTCAACGCGAACCACGAACTATACTTTTGCCTACCGAAATTTGTAGGATTGTCTGCCGTTATTAGCGGATTACCTTTTAAAGATTGAGACTACACGCGCAGTGCATCTCGACGCCGACAAAAGAGCGGTGATGGTGGCCGGAGGCTTCGACGACATAGTCGAGTAATTTCCATTCATACTTGTAAAAGACAAACCACTAAGCCGGTTTTTGATGTGTAATATGTTTTGAGGATAGATTACAAGGGCATAAATTGAGCTGTTTCTATCATTTCTTTTTTTTTCGCACGTGAAACAAGGTTAATACTGTAACTTGCATCCTCTCTGCCTGTCTTTCACCTCGATTTATTCTTTTGTCATAAGATATCATCTTGGGGGAAGGGGAGAAGTGAAGATTGCGGGAAAACGCTCAAGGCGCAAAAGAGCCAAACTAAATGGTTCTGAAGTCTAATTTCGTGACTGCTATAGGCTGCTGCTAGGCTTAGCTAGGTGATGCTGAGTTGTTTCTAGGTTGCTTCTCAGCGCAGGGAAGCTTGGGTTCAGTCACAGACAAAATACGGCTGTCCAAGTTCCAAAATCATAAAAACCCGCTCCAATCAAAAGTCCGCACTTCGCACGTCGTCATTCGCCTACAGGGCTTCCATCGCTCCGTACTTCTCGAAACTGCAGTTGACAACCTCTCTCCCAAGTGTTCCCACGTTGTATGCACCACTGAAGCACTCAGTACAGGTGCTTCAGCGAAGCTCGAACGTGTAGCCATGGTGTTTATCACCCAATTTATTCATGCTTTTTTGAATTACTGTTTACGTCTGTCTAGAAAGGTTGATTGATGCTTACCGGCCGTATGTTGCTTTCTCCATTTTTAGTGCACCAGCAGTCAGTAGTGGGATTAGCCTAATTTCAGTAGCCCATACACGTTCATGATTATGATAGTTCTTTTTGACACTTATGACCGGTTTAAACAGCTTTGCTGTCAAAACAACCACTTTAAGCGACGTACTTTCAGTCATACGGGCTACGTACCCTGATTATGCAAAAATTTCTACCATTCGAATTGGTATCACCACAGCACAGAAGCACAAGTTCCATGCAGTGACACCGCTAATAGCCCAAGAAACGCACGTAATTCACTGCGGCTTCCACGGGGAAGAATTCACCATTTAAGCTATGTGTATTGGATGTGACGAAACGAGCCCCGCGTGCTTGAGCCGCACGTCGACTCACCCGCTCGCACAAAATCCGTACCGTGGCTAGAGAGGCACCGTCCACTCCTCTCCCCCACGTCTCCCCTTGGCTTTCATACAACCTCCTCACCTCATAAAATTCTCTCGCGTGTCGCGATTGGCTGGCGCCGAGAGGGATGAGATCGAAAGGGCACATCCCGTTTCTTTCGATCCTCTCGCTAGCACCGATCTCTCCCTCTTTCCTTCGGCTGTCCTCATCCAAGCTCTAACACCGTGCTACGGTGCTTCCCGCGCCACCCCGCTGTCGGCCTCTGCCACTGCCTCTCCCCATTTTTGTTTTTTTGTTCCTCTACCCGTTTTCGCCTTCCCCAACACAGCACGACAGACGCTCGGCGCGACTGCCTCCCTTCCCGTCTCTCTCTCTCTCTCCCCAAACAGTACACGTGGTCGGCGTCGCGTTGAAGGAAAGGTTTGTTTCCAAAACGCGCCCGTCGTTCACTCGCGACGGTAGTCAGGTACCGAGGCCTCTGCGGGGCTGTGCGCTCGCCAGTACAACGGCACCGAGTGTGTCCATCCATTATAGCGAGCCCAATATTGCCGATTCTTTTTTGTCTTCACCGACCGCGTCGTGGCAGACAGCCTTCGTTGATTATAGCTCTTCCTAACGTTTGCTTCGTGAAGAGTACGGCATTCCACGAGTGGCCGGAGGACACTACATGTACACGGAGGTTTCCATGCCTCAGAAGACAGAGTGCTCATGGGTGTGCCGGGCCGCAAAATGACTTTATCGATATCGCTGTCGACGATGTTCAACGCATTCTGCCATCCCGGCATAGCATGTAAGTTGACTGCATTTTACCGTTTTTCGTTTTGTACCAGACGTTCATGTAGGCTGCCCGTTTCATTGCTCTTTTAGCGCGAATGCGGCTCGCAACTCTTTCATAAAAGAGAAACTGAAGGTGTAGTCCATTGGCGCAGTTCAGATTGTGATAGCGTCACTGTAATCTGTCGCTCAACTGCTTGAGTTTTGTTCTTCACCATATGCATTAGGCATTCTGATCATTTTTGTTTCTTGAAGAAGATAGAACGAAAGACTACTATAGCTAACGGTGAGTACACGGTGCTTCTCTTGTATGTTAAACAATAACAGCAATGTGAGCCAGGTAAACCTTTGGCAAAGTGTTCATCGAAAGCATTCCGCGAGAACGTGATATGCAAAAACAGTTTGGATATTGTTTATTACCACTGAATTTCGTCACGATGGCCTCGCGTATAATAGAAGTAGTTGAACCCATTGCGGCGTTCTTCTCCCTCAGAATCACGTGACCTAGTTTGTTTGGGAGGTAGTCATGCCAGTATAAGCTTCGCAGACAAAATGCACATTGGTTTTTGTCTGCGTAGCTTAATGGGTCGTTGCCTCTTAAAACGACAAAATGTGGAAATTTTGTAAAACTGATTCACTTACAGCTGTTTTTAGCTGGGCATTCTGTCCAGGAGAACGCTTACAAAATCAGACGCACGAAAAAAAACAATGGTTATCTGGTTGGGCTATTCGTCTTATCTTGAAATATTTGGAAGGCATGAGCGTAGTTAACCATTTGCGGAAAACTGCAAGCCAGCTTTCCTGCACCGTTGTTTTCCCATGAAAAAAAAAAAAAAAACTCGTGCTCAAACTACTTTTCTAGCTCATTGTGCTTTTACCACTCCTATTCCAGTGAAGGCACGCGAGTGCGACAAAACGAGTTTCTTGCTCCCAAAAATGACCGTGTGGTTGCCCCACCTCGAACAAACCCTCCGATCTCATGGCGGCCGAGACACCTGTCGTTATAAAGGAGGCAGTGGGGAAAGTCGAAAACACAATGAATGAGACAGGCAGTCTGGAAACCAGAACTTTTGGTTGGAAAGCAACCTTGCATGAAAGCCAGCTTGGAGATTCGCGCAAGCACCACCGTGTCGGTGGTTCAAGCCACTTTCCGACCGATTTTGGGTTTCAGCTGCCTTTAGTTAAATGCCCAACAAACTCATTTGGGGAACTTCAGAGAGCAAAAATTACAATACTCCACATTGGAAAGTTTTCGCGGCAGTCCGGGTGTTAAGCAATGATGGTATATCGAGACAAAAAAAAAAAAGCTAGAGACGTAAACTTCTCTTGCCGTTCTCAATGCTTACAGTGTAAGCCTTGTTGCCGTATAAATTTATATATCTTCGTGTTGATGTCTGCCTGGCTATGGAAGACGGGGTCGCAAAGTGATTCGCCGTGTGTTAAGAACAGTGAGAGGACTTGTGAAGAAGATGAATGGTACGTTGTCGATGCATAATTGATATGAAGTTGCTTCTTTTTATATTGACATTAAAGTCCCCGACTACTCACATTCGTTGAAATTTATCGATGGGTGGGTAATGCAAGACGCAGAATGCGCACTATGGCTTTCGAGAGCATGGTCGAGGTGAGCAGTAAAGTGTTGGAAATTAGGTGTCACCACGTCCATTACTGTGGCGGCTTTGGGTAGCATGGCCCTGACTGGAGCCATCCGAGTCTCAGGAGAAGACGAATAGATGAGCCGGAGTTGGTTAACAAAAGCGTTTAAACATAGTACAAAAAACGATCGTCTTTCTTGAGTACCTTCAACGCAAAATTTTTGGTCTGTCTGTCTCTCGGTGGACTTGCCTGTTTGTCCACCGAAACAATACCTGAAACAGCCAAAATATAACCCGGTCCACAGCGCCCACCAATATTGCTCAAGTGTCAGGATTCATAAGTGTGCGATTTTCGGTTAAAAAGCAATTACTGCGCCTGTCTGAGGTACAATAACAACACGTCAATATCATGTATGTGTGTATTTATACTAGAAAAGGCATGCATAAGTAATTCTAAGGACTGTAGCGTTTCTCACACTGCGCTGACAATGCAACGATATGCATGAAAAGGCAAGTGTTTCCAACACTTAGCTAAAACGACACGGTGGTGGCACCTACCCATCGCCTCGCGTTATACACCTTATCGCCACCGAGACGGGCACGGACGCCACGCGCTTTGTTTTCCAAGATAACTGCCAGATAGCACACATGTCTCACGTGTAACGTGCCTCGATGCGCTCGTTTGCCTCCGCTGCACGCATCAAGACACTCTAACGCAGTGTCGCCAGGATACTATTCACCGCTTTGCTCGCGCAGAACATTAAATAAACGTTTTGTTCACTCTCTCCAGATGCAAGACTATCGTCTTTCGACGACGTTTGCAGTGTAACATGCAGATACGGGGCCATTTATTTTCATTTGTAAGTTCATTTGTAAGATACCGACGACGGAAACTGCATAGGAGACGCATTCTGCGATTGCCGCCTTTTTTCGTCGCTTAGCTGTGCCCTCTGAATAGCTATAGGTCCAGCGACGCCGTCGGTGAGAACCCAGTAAAGGCGCGGCACAGCTATTGTATGCCGGCGTTCCTGAATATGTGCTGCTGCAATGTATATGACTGGCATTACATCAAAATTATTAAGCTATCGTGGTTAGTTTGTCCTTCATTACATTTTGTGGAGTTCTGCATCAATAGTGCGAACGCGGGTGGGGCATATAAGCTGGAGGACCAGCTGATGATTGGATGCTAAAAAAGCAACTCTGGGCAAGTTATACTAGAAGATCGTTGTGACTTACGGTGTTTTAACATCCACTTTGAGTTTACGCGTGCGCTGGGAACCTTTATTGTTCAATAACGCAAGAAAAGAACTCTATGACTTGCACAATATGGCAGGTCGAATTGTGATTAGGTACGCTAGCTGTGCGTTAGAACGATGCACTTCTCCGTACCTGTTCTTCCAGTGCAGCTTTTTGCTGAACACAAAGCGCTCGGGACGGCTTTATGCTCTCCCATAGTAGAGTACCTAGTACTCTAAATTGTTAAAACTTTTTCAAAACCGCATAACTACGGGCGTACGCTCGTTTAGTCAATTCTCACGGGACAGCTTTATGCTATCCCAAAATTGAGTACAAAGTACTCGAACTCGTGAACCACTTTTCCAAACGCAGTCGTCCTTTGTGGTGACCTCGAGGACAGCCTTGTGCTCTCTCATAGTAGAGTACAACATGCCCTGAACTGCCGAACATATTTTGCTTGGCGGCTAGCGAAGGGGTTTTACATAGATCGTTTGGTTGCCTTTTCGCATCGGCGCCGCAACTGGTAGCATCTATGTGGACGCAGCATCTATGCAAGCCACGCTTGCTCCCCCTCTCTTTCTTCTAGTCATTCCTCCCAGCGACGTTTACATCTGACCCCCATTCCGCATGTGCGCCCTCTCTCTCTCCTCTCCTACGCTCTCTCACCTCGCAACGCCGACGCAGGCAGCGCCTGCTGGCCTACGCTAACTCCTTTCCCCTCTCCTCCTGGCATCCCTCACAGCGGCATTTACGACCCCATTGCACATGTGCGTCCCCTCCCCTTCTCTCGCTTCGCAACGCCGACGCAGGCAGCGTCTGCTAGCGAGTTTTTTTGGTTGAGAACTGACTACTCACGCTGCACAACCGTTCACTGGCCACCCTGCATGTATTCGCGACGAGATCGGGCTATAGACGCCAGACGCCGCCGTTCGACTGAGTCGAAAGCAACGCTTTCTGATGTTCGCGTTTCTTTCAATCGCAATAGTACGTACCTGACAAAGTTGCTTCCGGAATCTGCAATGCACGTCCTGCCGGACTGTAGAGAAAGGTCTCCTCGACGTCTTACACGAAATCAGCATAAAATTCTAGCACGGGAACAGCAATAAACAAGATTGCAGCCGCACTCGGGTTGTGAAGTTTCGCGATTGATTTGCTGGGCGTCTGCTCGCGTGGCAGTTGAGGGTATTGCTTCGCCTCGCTTGCAACAGACGGGGCCACGCGCTTTTCAATAAAGCAGCAAGCACTACGTTCGTTGTGTTCTGGTGTATAGGGAGGCAGAATAGGCTATACAAATACATTGTACGGCGTACTTGATCGGGCAGAGCATGCGTACTTATGTTGCTAACCTACGTTAACAATTGGTAGCATGTATTCATATGTGTGAGTTAGTTTGAGGTGGCAAATACCAAATCGAGGCCATTCTTCAAAAGATTATTGCGTGTTTGAAAGCATAAGCGCGCCCGTCATGACCTGCCTCGCACCGTTCCTCGTGTTCACTCATTCCCACTTCTCGCTTCATTCTCTGAAATGCGTAAATACTACCTATTCCTTCGCAAAATATTTCTAGAACACAATCACTGGTCGAGCGGCAACAAACAGGTTGCAGAATCGCACGTGTTTCCTCCCCGGCTACACTACGCAGCGGGCATCATGATGCGGCGAAGAAATATGCCTCGAACCGGAAGTACCGTATACACTCTAAGCCAAAGGAGAGCAACGGGGGTGTAGGGGTTGCTCCTTTCAGGGAACAATTGCATTGCCACTCCTATTGCTCCCCTAAAAGGAGTAACTGCAGGGGAACGAACCGCTCTTAGAGGGGGCAGGCTAGACCATGGGTTCTCAAAGTGGTTTTCGCGGCGTGAAGGCAAGCGGTCAGAATGAACGCAATCTGCTCCCGTTTCACCACAACTTGCATCCAATTTACTTATTTAGGCACGTGAATTCGTATTTTGTTTTATCCCCATTAACATTTTTTATATAGACATGCATATTAGCATTGAACTTTGCATTTAATGAAGCCATCGCACGCCGTATTTGCACACCGGGTGTCTGTGGGTAGCGAGAGAACCACGTGGTAGCAGCAATTACCTCGTCGTCTAGTGTGAACCATGAAACTTGCACGATTTGTGGACCCACGAACCTTGCACGATTTGCGGACCCACAGAAACTGAACCTCGCTTGCTGGATTTCGGGCAGACCGGTCGTGCGCTCGCGCGCTCCGCGCGCTTGCGACCTCCGGCGTCAGCGTGGCTCTGGCCGACTGGGCTCGCCCTACGTCATCTCCTGCCGCCGACGACCTTCCACCTCCGACGACAGTGCAGCTCTGACTTACTGGACTTGTTCTACGCCATCCACCGACGCCGAAAGGAGCTCTCGCAGGTGCGCCCCGTCCTCGGACTCCAGTGACCGTGCTCCTATCTTTCCTATCTCTTCTATCCCCTCAGTTTGTCCTCGCTCGCTGTGGCTTACCACCACACGTATCTTCTTCTCTTCTCCTTATTCGGCTTTCCTACATCTTTACTCCTATCCTTTTTATCCCTCTTCACCCCCATCCCTCGTGAGCTACTGTGGCGGTGTCGCTCATTGAAGCAGACAATAACGGGGCTCACTTTTTTCTTCTTTTCTCTTTTAAAAATCACTTTCTCACAGAAACAGAACATGTGAAGCGCTGATAAATCATGTTTTTAACAACAACAACAACAACAACAACAACAACAACAACAACAACAACAACAACAACAATAATAATAATAATAATAATAATAATAATAATAATAATAATAATAATAATAATAATAATAATAATAATAATAATAATAATAATAATAATAATAATAATAATTTTCTGTTTTACGCGCCAAAATCACGATATTATTATGAGGCACACCGTATAGTAAAGCCCTCCAGAAATTTCGATCATCTGTTGTTTTTTTAACGTGCACTGCATGACATCCCACAGTACACGCTCCTTCAGCCTTTCATTTCCATTGAAATCCACCACCGGTAAATCACGTCCGGGAGCATTCAAGCCAGTTGAGACGACATTAACGTACACCTCTATGCTTTATTTGTGGCTTCTTGCCCGTCTGTGATCGCGTGGCGGTTTTATTATACGGTAGTTTTCTGATGCTCTAACGCGCCACCTGTGCTTTGGTAGGTGTCAGAGGGGTTGCTTCGTGTAGGCTCTAGGTTACACGAGCAAACAGGCTCGTTTTTATGACATGTGTATCCGTACATAGCCGTCGACTGGCATGACTGCTTTTTTTTCGCAAAAACTAAAACGGGCCTCTGTAAGTCCGGCATTTTATTTGCGTGAAGACAATGCTTACGCGGCGCGGTGCCTGAAACATACAGGCTGTAGTCGGTCGGTGCTGTTCATGACTTGCCAAGCGGCACGGTGGGTGATCGGAGGACTATGTGTGTTATCGGAAGTTATATATATCACCAGGCTGTGGTGGTCTAGTGGCTAAGGTACTCGGCTGCTGACCCTTAGGTTGCGGGATTGAATCCCCGCTGAAGCGGCTGTCTTTTTCATGGAGGCGAAAGTGCTGTAGGCCCGTGTGCTCAAATTTGGGTGCACGTTAAACAACTTCAGACACCGTATAGTGGTTTTGGGACGTTACACCCCACATATCAACCAATCAATCGGAATTTATACGTCAACGGCAATGACCTCCGATAAAAAATAAAAGTGAACAGGTGAGTATGCGCAGTGTTATACTGTGATTGCACACGACGAAAAACGTTATCACCTTCCCCCCTCACCACCCCTTTCCCCCTTATTCTCGATTTTCTTCATGCTCAAGAAAAAGTTTGGGGTACTGCGGCACTCTGGAAAAGCCATTGGGGTTCTGCAAAGGCACAGAGTTTGCGTTTGTGTGGGGTATTCATTAGATGAAATTGTTCAATTAGGGCAACAGTTTGATTTGATTGATATGTGGGGTTTAACGTCCCAAAACCACTATATGATTATGAGAGACGCCGTAGTGGAGGGCTCCGGAAATTTAGACCACCTGGGGTTCTTTAACGTGCACCCAAATCTGAGCACACGGGCCTACAACATTTCCGCCTCCATCGGAAATGCAGCCGCCACAGCCGGGATTTGAACCCGCGCCCTGCGGGTCAGCAGCCGAGTACCTTAGCCACTAGACCACCGCGGCGGGGCAGGGCAACAGTTTAGTTGCTTGCTTATGGTAGTCATTCTTTTTTTTTTGGCGCGCTAAAGGATATCAGTCTTGGTCAAATATTCGTGGTACCTGATGTCTCTCTTCCTTTTCTAGTTTTCTTTCTCTCTTTTTGCTACTAAGACAATGATAACTGCTAATCACTTGCGGCCTCTCCCAGAACAAAAATAAATAATGTCATCCTCATTACCAAGCGGTGATTTGCTTCGAAATTCGTCCAGTAGTTTGCTCAATTCTGCTAACCTATTCACAGGGCTTTTATATATCACGAAAAGCTATCTACATCAGTGTAGATACCAGCAGGCACTACGTTATTATAGAGTCATACATGTGTCAATACCTCCACGATTTCGTTTAAAGAGCGCAGTGTCATACTTTAATTTCACATGAGAAAAGCAAAAAAAAATATCGCTTAAAAAAGTAGGTGGGCAAGCAGACACAATGTCCTCTATTTTAATTACTCGTACCTCCAAGTGGAAGAAACGAAAGCGGGAGGGACTAGGATTGAAGATGAACTTCGAATATTGCTGTAAGTGAACCACGAATGTTTCAGAAACCCATTAATTTTACCTATGCCATTGGACTGTTCAATGATGCTGTGTATTCTTTGCAACGAATGGTTTCACATTTTTCATTCGAGATTCCGATCAGCGGTTTCTCAGTTTCTCTTAAGGCCAGTGTTGTAGGTTTTCTTGTTGCGTTCGGTTTCGGTCGTGACAGAGCACATGCCAAGTTCTTGATTATAATCTTCAAGTGTGGTGCACCGTTATTTTCAACGAGAAAAATTTTACGTGAGTGCACGAACTTCAACCAAAAAAAATTGTGCGCTCGCTTTGAATATTCGTATTTTATTTGTCCGTGGTTCTTTTGCCCATGAACTTGCAAATGTTCATCACGATAGCGGGGCGTGTGCCCATCGTTAGCAATGGTTGCCTAAACCTTGCGATGTTTTGTAACGTGATGGCGCGTGCAGATTTAGGTGCTTAGACGCATCATTATCATCATTATCAGCCTGACTACTCCTACTAACGCATTGGCTCATATTTACGAAAGTTTCTACCGAGTCAGACATGCAAGTATTATCACGCGTTCTACACTTGTGCAGTTTTTTTTCCCATTTTTTCTTTTCTTTTCCTCTCTTTTTTTCTACGTTCTTTTTTTTCTATCATATTTGCTTCGTTTGCGCACCATAGATGCTGTGGAGACACTTTAGTGTACGGTAAATTAAGCCAACTGTGAGCGTTCTGCAGTCTCTCATCTTGATTATACGCACCCGCTGAACGGAGTGAATTTTAGAAGTGTCACAATAACCCCGCATGAGGTACTCATGTTGGTTTCTTGTGGCTTCGCAAGCAGATATACACTGTGGTGGGGTTGTTTTTTTTCAGTTTCGTTATAATGCTTTAAGTCCGGACCATGTTCCTCAATGAACCCGATAGATGCTTTTCTATAAATAAGTGAAGCTGCAATCGCAAGATGTCAAGAGCGACCGCTAAGCGATCTAACATTCTACAGCTCAAATTGAAAAAAAGGATATTGCGTGGACACTGCACATAAAAAACACCCATTGATTGATTGATATGTGAGGTTTAACGTCCCAAATCCATCATATGATTATGAGAGACGCCGTAGTGGAGGGCTCCGGAAATTTAGACCACCTGGGGTTCTTTAACGTGCACCCAAATCTGAGCACACGCGCCTACAACATTTCCGCCTCCATCGGAAATGCAGCCGCCGCAGCCGGGATTCGAACCCCCGCCCTGCGGGTCAGCAGCCGAGTACCTTAGCCAATAGACCACCACGGTGGGGCATAAAAAAAATTGCCCGCAGCTTCCCTCGGGGGAACACTGAGGAGGATGCGGAGCATATAATTGGTTAACGGGGTGTTAAAGTGCGACTTACTTGGGTCGATGGCTAAATTGGTTAACGTGGTTGTAGGAGGGGGTGTTAAATGAGTGAACACGTACACACGTATGCGAAAGGGCGGCGCTGGTCGAAGGGACGTCGATCATTGTGTTTGTGGATTCGTTGGAATTCATTTCACCGCGACCTTGGACATCGACGCGCCGTACAAACCAACCGACGAGCGGCAAGTGAGCGAGCGAGCGCCGACCTTGAGTATATATACAGCGCGACGGCGCATGCACTGTCAGCTGTTGAATGTTCTCGAAGCGCGACGGCGCATGCGCCTCCACTGGAGAATCAGGAGAATTGTAGAATGTTCTCGAAGGGGAGAAGCGCGCGCGGCACAGATGGTGGGTGACGGTGCATGCGCGCGTCAGCTGTCGAATGTTCGAGAAGGGGGAGAAGCGCAACGGCGCATGCGCGCGCGTCAGCTGCCGATGTTCTCGAAGCACGACGGCGCATGCGCGCTACATTATACAGCTAGCGAATGTTCGTGAAGAGGAGAAGCGCACGCGGTGTGTAGAGGAGGAAGGGTGCACAGATGGTGGAAGAGTGAAGCGCGCGCGGTGTGTAGAGGAGGAAGGGATGCACAGATGGTGGAAGAAGGAGGAGGAAGCTTGCGGACGGCGCCGCACTACAAGCCTCGAGTATTAGATGCTCCGCATCTAAAACACCCAATAAACGATAAACCCACTATATATAAAACGTAAGATACGAACTAAATAAAGTGTTTAATTTAAAGAGGAATCTCTGAAAAACGTTATGTTCTGAGTGGATTAGTGACTTCATCACAAACTACGCCCACACTGCTTGTCCATGAGCCAAGAGCATGACGTAGCTCAATGCACGAGAGTGCAGACGTGCACTCGGTACAGAGGTTTGAGGGGGAACAGTTACTCCGACCGCATATGGGGTCTTTTTCCGAAGCAGTTTGAAGCACTGGCGTGGCTCCGTGGTGAAAAAAGTGCAGTATCCTAAGGCTTCGCCTATAAGAATTCAACGCGATAGCTATAACCTGTCCCGAGTGCGCATTGAGTTCAGAGTGGTTTGTGTCAGCGAAGTTTTCGCATACGGCTGCATTCTGTGTAATGGGTAGCATGCTTTAAAATTCAGGAGATTCTGCACGTGAAATCTTTTCGAATTTGCTATGCAGCCACAACGTGTACTTAAGGGCAAAGGCGCAGTAACGTGTATTCCTTTTGTAGTGCACGGCCCGCTTTAAACCGTAACTTCTTGATAATCGTTTATTCTGACGCCCGATAGCAATGTTCCCTTGTACCACGCATTATGATTGCGATAGCAGATGTTGCCTTGGGAAGCATGTATAAACGACGCGTGTTTTTGTAAAGCACGCAAGTTACTTTCACTACATTTTCAAGCAGAAAAAGTTATTTTCACTGTGTCTCCAATGAGTCGTGTGGCTCTGTGGAAGAACATTTGCTTACCGCGCGCACGACTCGTGTTCGAACCTCGCTCAGTCTCAACAGATTTTTTATTTATTTTATATGCATCTTTCTCGATTTTCAGGTCAGGTACCATATGAAGATTTTTTGTTCACTATCGATGACTCTGATGGCGGCACCAGAATTCCTGCGAAGTGAGCTCTTTGGCGCTATCGCGTTAATACTTGACTATTGATTTTCACGCAGAATACCCGAGTTTATTTGCCCCGCCGCCGTGGTCTAGTGTCGCGGGATCGGATTCCGGCTGTGGCGGCCGCATTTCCGTTGGAGGCGGAAATGTTCTAGGCCCGTGTGTTCAGATTTGGGTGCACGTTGAAGAAACCGAGGTGGTCGAAATTCCCGGAGCCCTCCACTACGGCGTCTCTCATAATCATATAGTGGTTTTAGGACGTTAAACCCCACATATCAATTAATCAATCAGCCCGAGTTTATTTAAAGGAGCACTAACATCAAATTTACACATGTCAAGATTTTTGCGCCAGCAAGTAGCTATCGACTCCCTAGTAGCGATTCGCGACCTAAAACGCATTTGAGGTACGAATGAATATCTGTACTATTTATTAAAATATCCGCTATCGAACGTGGTTATATGTGGATCGAAAGCCCGCCATATTGTAGCGCTGTCAGCGCTACGTCGCAGCCACGTCGAGGCCGCTGCACATCTGATGCTGCTTTCACAATAAATGGTGACGTCACGCACGCTGGCATTTAGGAGTGCGCGTGCAGTCAGTCGAGCTGTGTCTCTGATGTTGTAGATTGTAAACTAAAGCCCATCCATGCGTTTTCCACCGGCTACTTGTTCTTCCTCTCTCCCTTTAGCCCCAGCCTCGAGAAGGGACCAGTGAAACCCAACTCATTCGCCAACACAAGATTTACGCTCTTGCAGCTCGGCGCTAAGTGAAGCGAGCAAATGTGGTTGTTCTTAGGCGTCCAGTTCCTCTGTCCATCGACTTGTGCGAAGTCAATCTACTGGATGCGTTGAGGTTTGTGTTTGGAAAGCCATGAAAGGCCACGCAATTTCCGCTTTTTTCGTGCCTCGACATGCAGGTTCCCACTGCGCAGCGGTTCCCCGACATTTTGGCACGTGTTGTCACTCTGCCTGATCGTACTCACGCTGTGGAGCACATCTCAAATCAGTCGATGTGACGCGATGAATCGCACGCACGCTTTAACACAGCAAAGAGAGCCATTAGTGAGGGCATGGCTGGGAGTCGGCTCCAAACGCACTCAGATCGTCGACGCCACTGTTACAAGCGTATCGTCACTCACGATAGTATTTGTGAAATGTCTCGGACCGAACACGTAGCGCTAGGGTCGATGTCGCAGGGCAGTCTATTATCCGTTTATTCTTTTTAGCTTTTTTTACGCTGTTTGACATCGAGGTAAAATAACTTGCACGCGACGGACGCCATTCGAATTCGGCCTAGAAGACCTATGCATACCAAGCGATCGAATGATGGGCACATCTAGATCTTGAAATTTGATGTCAGTGCTCCTTTAGAACTAGAATGCTGATTTTTTATATTTTTTTAAATGCACTGGAGTTTTTTTTTTCAGACTGACAGCTGCACTTGGACGTCTGCCGTTAAACGTCTACAGTTGCGACTGAGACTTAATCTGCCATTTCCCTGCATAATCGATGCTTGGAAATTTGCTGAAAGATGCGCCTTCAAGGTGCACATGCAAGTCTACGAATCAACTGCGCCGTAATAACCATCAACGGTCCATGTAGTTATCACATATCATTATCAACAAATCACAATCATTAAAAAAAACGGTAACAGCGGTTGACCGGTATCTGTCCTCTATCGAAGTTTTTCCCTATGCAGACTTGGGAAAACTGTGCAGGGCACTTTTTTTCGGCTTTCTGAGGTACAGCTTGCCTGCATTATCCGACGTAAGTAAATCAACCCTATACAATGGTTACAATGTGTTCAGGCCCATGTGCTCTGAATCTAGGACTGCTTCTGACTGCGTCGATGATGACTTCTATAGTGATCGCCAGAGACAACCTCATCATCACACACATTGTCGTTGAAACACTGAGGACACATATGAGTCACCTTACTCGAACTCCCCGCTACCACATATTCTCCTTAGCAGCCGCCAGACTACGCACCTCTTTCTGTAAAATGGTAACAACGTATCGAGAGTCCTTACCGACATGCTTCACACCCGCCGTGGGACATTGGATTTTTCCGCGGTGCCTGACTCAGCTTAACGTCAACCTCATAATAACTAGCATTAAAAAAACAGATATATCGTCACTTCTGCTATACGAGACGTAAGAAGGTTCTACACAAGTATGCGTCTTCAGATTCGTCCTGCCGAACACCTCCACTACAGCTGTCTTGATACCCATAAGAGCCACAGCATTCAAGCTGAAGACCTCCCACCTTACGACATGAACGGCAGCATCGCTCACAGAGTGTCGTATCGTATTACATTTAATCAGCTATGAACAGACCCAATAATAGAAAAACACTGGGAGCTCTTAAGCTTGGCCTTCAAGAGTTCAACGCTATAGCGTTAGGCTGTTCCTAGTGCATACGTCAAGACTTTTTATTGCATTAGGTTACTAGAGAAGTTTAAATTAAAGATTGCTAGAATGTAATCGATATTACTTAGAGCGACTTGCGTCAGTGAAACCTTCGCGCATGGCTGCTTTCTTTGTAGTGGATAGCTTGCTTTAAACCAGGAGCGCGTGAAGTGTTTCCGAAGTTCGTATGCGCCCACTACGTACGTGGTCTTGAGGGAGTACATGCAGTAACATATGTGCATTTTGTAATGTATGGCCGGCTATCAAACCCGAAGTCATGATAATCTTGGTATGATGCCCGATGGCAACATACGCTTGTATCACGCAATATTACGGTGATGTTATAAGTCATTGTGAAGTCTGTATACAGGATGTGTGTGTTTGTAAAGTGTGAATGTTATTTTCAGAGCATTTCAAAGTGAAAAAAGTTGTTTTAACTGCATTTCCAAGCAGGCTCGTGACTTCATTAATTTACTTTGTTACTTTGTTGGTGAAACTATCTGCTTCATTTTCTGCTCATGGCTTTATTCAATCATTTACTTATTGTTGTTGGTGAAATCATCTGCTTCATTTTCTGTATTCCTTATTTGTAATTGTATAATTCTCATTTATTGTTTGCCATTTTTCAATAGTTTAAAAACCGTGAGCTAACAAATTAACAGTATTTCAACAGAACTACCCGGTTCTTGGCCAATCCCCCAGAGTGGGTGTTTGCCACGATTTCCAGGCACTTCTTTTCTTCCTCGTGGCTATCTCGCAGAACACTTGCTTGAGACGCAAATGATCTGCGATCGATCTTCACTTGGTCCCAGAAATGTTTATCATTTTATTTATTTGATTTTTCATTTTTTAGATTCTTTGTTCCAGCATAATATGATGTTTTTAGCTCACAACAAATGACGCCCACACTGACGCCGACACCAACGCCGGATTTTCTGCGAAACGAGCTGTTTAACGCTCTCGCGTTAACACCTAACGTTAAATGTACCTCAAATAGTTAATTATCATTGAGACCATGAGCTAAACTATGGGAAGCCAGACACAACACCCTAATACTATCTCACAGGTCATCGACTACACTATAATCAATACCCATGGCACAACGAAGTGGTTGTATACCTGCCAAAGGTAAAAAAGGGGAATGTACAGTTCAATAATTCTAACGCTACAGCGCTTTTTGGCGTTCTATACAAGATTATTACTAAAGCATGTGACAATCAGCTGTCGCATGTATAATTCGCAGGCGAAAAGCCCCCGCTAAAATCTTAAGCTCATGTACTATACAGTAAAGGTCAGGCAAACGCAAACTTCCTTCTACCTTGTCGTTCAGTTGAAAAATAATTCCCTGAAACAAAAACTACTCTCCGGAAACTTTATCTGTGTCTTGCTAACAAAACATACAAAGCAACAATATATAAGACATATTTTTATTTGGACTGGTACATTAAGAAAACGAAGCCGCAATATGAGCCGAATACTAATTTTACAACTTCATCATTATGGGTTGGCCATAGAGTGGGAGGGCGCGACGACAGCGTAGAAGGATGGCCTGTTCTTGTTCTTCTGCGCGTACAGCTCCAGTTCGCAGTAAGGACTGGACAACGCCGCCGGATGGCTTGTCGTCCAAGGCATCAGCGGGCATAGGCTCACCTTCAGCGAGCCGGCGCTTGGTTGCGCCAACCGTGGACGTATGTAGTCGAGGTGACCTCAAGCCTGTTAGAGCAGACTTTGTGTCTCGATGCTGAATCAGGGCTCTTGGAGGAAAAGTGCCTAGTGCTTAGCACCACTTTGCGGGGCTCAGCACGAGTCACTTCGTGAGGCAATTCCGAGCGGGCCGCGTGACAGTACTTGTCCATCTCATGGTCCTCCGAGCACATCACGGTTTCCCTCTTCAGTTCTACGATAGCCCGGGTGGTCGCCAGAAAACGTCCCCACGGATTGCATCCCGCTGTAGCCTCTGCACCTGGCAAATCGCTGACAGCACCGTGTCTGGTAGCGGTGGCACCATGTACGCCGGTGTCGCCTGAAGACACCGCAACCCAGGGTGTGGTGCACCTTGGGTGCAGCGTGGCGGCCACGTTGGAGGCTATCGATTCAAAGGCACCAGCCACGGAGGTGTCGGCAGACGGGTGATTACGGTTTGTCAGGGCCGTGTCGTTGCTGGCATCTCTGCCGACAGCGTCGTTGCCGCCTTGGTCGTACGTCCACCAGGGACAGTCGTAGAGGAGCGCCTGCGATGCTGCGCCCGTCGTCTTCTCGCTGCTGCATCGCTCTGTGCCGGCGACCACGATGACAGAAGCGTGAGAAGCATCCTTGATCTTGTTCGAGCTGATGCTGTTCTTGAGGTACCGCCGAGAAGCGGCCGCCGAGCGCTCCTCTCTGCCGGCGTGGGACCTCTCGTGGTGGCTCGTTTGATGACAGAGCAAATTACGACGAGACGGTGCGCGGGGCTTCACCGCCTGCTCGTTCTCTTCATCCTCGCTCTCTTGCACGTACAAGACGTTCTCTTCAATGAATAGAGCCACAATATCCCGGTCCTTGTGCCCTTCCTTGAGGGCTTTATCCATTTCCACTGGAGTCAGCAGCCTGCTATCGCTCGGAAAATGGCGACGTGGCGCGTCGGTGGCTGCCAGCGTGCAGGAGCGTGAGCTCGTTCTTCGTGGCTCGCACCTAAGCTGCGCGAGATGCGTGGCGCGATGGTTGGAAAACGATGATGATGAATGGCGATGATGTCATCCTAAAAAACGACTTGTCTAATTTGGGAGCGTTGCTTTAATCAACGTCGTATCCGTGGCGGTTATACGTCACTTACGTCTTGGTGGATTCGGACATGGCACTTGAAGTTAAAATTTGCTTAAATATGTCCTCAATAATAATGCAATCAATGACCTGTGATATAGCATATCTCACAAGTTATTGCCCACATTTCAATTCTGACAGTTGTTTTCGCTTTCCATAGCCGAGGAAAAGCTCACGCGGCTCAAATCAGAAAAGAATCCAACCAGTTAAATTTGAAGAAGGGTATTTTGGAGAAAGTTGTCTCGGCAACGATTACTTCAACAAAATAGAATCTATGAGAGTTTTACGGTGAAATTGAGGTTCGATATTTGCTGCCGTTACTGATTTACACTGTCTAAATTATCAGCTAAATCGCGATTTAATTTTGTTGCATGAAACTTGGCTTAATCCAGACAACAGTTTTTCTGTCAAGAATTACCATTTCCTAGGCAATACCACCTTTCGAGAGGTAGTGGCACAATGACAATATTATCAAACAGCTTTTGCCATAAAGCTAAGGTAACGTTAAAGCTGCTGTCCCCGGAAAATATAGAGATAACTCTGCCTTCTCGTCAGACATTTTCTATAGCTAAAGTTTATTTTCCGTCAGGCGTAGATGATATCAGAGCATTAGACACCCTGGTTGCCACGTGTGGAAGAAATATTTTATTGGGAGGAGATTTTAACACCCTTCATGTCACATGGGGTGTAAAAACTGACGCTTCCGCCAACCGTTTGTGGGACTGGTCCCAAAACAACAATCTCACATGTTTAAATTCAGGAAGCCCAACATGTTTGAGAGTTACCACATTTTCTTCATTGGATCTGACTTGTGCAAGCGCCAGCCTTAATATTTTGGGTTGGTCCGTGGTTAACTGTGCAAAAAACAGTGATCACATGCCGATTAGTTTTGAAATAAGAAGTCTGGTAGTGTCAGTAGCTTCCAATGCACGTAGGCTTATAAATTGTACTAAATTGAAAGAGTGTTTGCTTTCTTTTCTAACTTCTCTATCAGATACAAGCACGAAGTCAAATTTTATGAGCATTTGCACAGTTCTACGACATTCCCGCGAGAAATATGAATTTACGGTAGCTTCTGCGAAGCAGAACGGCAATTAATGTGGTGAAATAATATTGCTCTAGGGACTACAGGCGTAGAAAGTCAGCCTGGAAAAAACAGTTATTTAATCAGTGCCCTTAAAATTGGAAAGACTACCTGTTTTATGCTGGAGTTCTTGAGAGAACAGTTGCGCAAGTAATAGATTATTACGGCATTCGGGCGTTTGAGTATCCATCTAAATCAAACAATAAGCGCGCACTCTATAGATTTCTTCTTAAAAATAAAATGATACCACGAGTTATGAGAAAACAGTCTATTATTTTTTCTCCCGAAGAAATCAAAGATTTTTTAGATATCATTACAGTGGCGCTTTTCTTCCCAGTTATCCTCACCGCCAAAGCGTGCCTCAAGTGACAGCTACTTCATTGAAATTTCCAGTTCTCAATTAGCAAATGTAGTAGATGGCATTCCACCAGTAGCTCCGGGCCCTGACAGAGTCACGTCAGTCATGTTAAAATTGTTAAATAAAGAATCTTGAGACTTTTTATTAGATGTTATCAACCAGTCATTAGGAATGGCATGACTCCCTCCGGCTTGAAAAATAGCTATAAGGTGACACCACTGCCTAAATATCCAGATAAAGGGTATGCACTGGACAACATTAGGCGCATTGCGCTAACCTCAAGTTTTGTGAAATTGATTGAACGAATGTTTAACATTCCTATATTAAGATTCATGAACGAGAAAAATATTCTAAATTCGTCTGAAATTCGCTTCGGATCAAGGTGCTCGATATTACAGGCACATATAGATATTGAGAGTCGTATTCAGTTAGGTCGGCGTGAAAGAAAATATGGCGCATTAGTTACGTTGGATATCGCCAATGCGTATATGACAGCATTGAGCACGTAGTCTCATTTCAACACTTGCACAACATAAAGTTCCCAACATACATTAAGGCATAGATTGAGGAATTTGTGCGAAAAAAGACGTTTTATTGTTCCCAAAGCGGCATTTGTCCAAGTACGCACAAACAAAAGGCGTTCCGCACGTGGCAGTCCTTTCTCCCGTTTTTTTTTATACTAATGAGTTCTATACCACGACATAAGGATGTAAACAGATATGTTTATGCGGAATACATCGCATTTTTTGCTGTGGCTGACAATATTTACAATCTATACCAGGTACTGCAGTCATTACTCATATAACAGCTCTAGAAGGGTGGCTTGATGAAATACACCTGCATCTGAATGTGCGAAAATGCTCCGCATTGCCATTTCCATTGAAAGATCCCACTCACAATTCTCTTTATTATCATCTAGAGTGTATTTCGCAAGTTGAGCAAATAAAATACCTTAGTGTGATATACGACTGCTCCATGTCTTGAAAGGAGCACATCGAATATATATCAGTAAAGCAAAATAGAGAGGCGAGCGAGTTGATACTGATCCATAAAAACGTAAATGACCCATAACAACGTAAAAAACACGGACAAGAAAGGGTATATATCAGCAAAGTGTGTTCGGGCGGTCGGTTTGTTACGCAAGGTCCGTTATTGTCGATTTGACATGTGAGAACAAACCCTTTTGTCAATATATTGCATCTACGTTCGGACGGTCCTTAAAGTTGGATGCGTATTATACGCTGGTGCTCTTGCTTATAAGCTTCGTCATCTTGTAATGCTTCAGAGGCAAGCCATGCGTCTGGGCTTAGGTCTTAATTCCTAAATTTGTATCCATTAAAATCTTGTATCTCGAAGCTAGACTCCCATCACTTAATTTGCGTTTCAAATAGTTGGCGGTACAATCATTTTTAAAGCTTTGCGAATCCTCAGTAAGACATTTCGAAACAAATTTTTGATCTCCAAGCCCGAGTTGCTCTTCGGAAAACACTGGCCGAGATTTCACACGCATCAAGTTCTTCACATACAGAGATTTTTTGACAACTTAAGTGTCGACATGAGTGCCGTATCTCTCCGATCAGTTATAGCAGCAGCTCCATCAAAATACAATTTTTCGAAATTTTTCTAAAACAAGCAATACAATTGTCGGACCGCATTTTGAATTCTATTCTGAGTTAATATCTGCTTCATTCACAAATAGAGACAGTCAATGCGACAGATGCTTCGCAAAAGGAAGAAAAATGTGGAATTGGGATATTCACTCCTAATCTAGATTGATCATTTTCTCTACGTATTCCAGATGTTGTACCTGTTTTTGTAGCAGAATTTTTGGTGATAGTTTTAACTCTACGTAAATGAACAGTGAGAACACCCACTTGTTGAGTACTTTCAAATCATTAGTTCAACCGTATATACAGCTGGTTAAATCGGTTTGGGTATCACGGCATAAGAGACTCTTCCTCGATAAAATTGCGGATGCGTTTGCTAAGTCATCGTTAAATGGCCCAATTATTCACATATCCCCAGCATCTAAATCCATTATAGGGGCTAGACTTAGGAAGAAAATGATGCTAGAAAAATTTTCTTTGCCGTCCATAATAAACACATTAGAATTTCAACACCTAAATGATCGTTGGAATAGTAAATTATGTCCAACGCGTGCAGTTGAAGTCGCAATCACTAGGCTGCAGTGTCAAACTCATTACCTTAATTTTTATTTACACAGAGCTGGTCTGACGGCTTTTCCTAATTGTGGGTTTTGTGGAGTTCCCGAGACAACGTATCATTATCTGATATTTTCTAAAAAATATAACGCATTGCATAAATTTATATAAGATGTCGTCTGGTACGATTTGATTTAATTACTCCAAATGTACTTTCTTTGGAGGCTTTGTCCCAAGGACTCAGTGACGGGGAAGTTGCTGATGCCTTGCAGGAGTTTAGTAAAGCTTCAAAGAGATTCAGACTGTAGAACTTATTATTACTCCTAAGTTATTTTTTCCACATGGCTTTCTTCATTAATTTATTTATTGTTGTTGCTAAAATTATCTGCTTCATTTTCTATATCCATTATCTCTTTGTTATTTCTCATATTTAATTTTTTTTCTTGATTTATCTTAATAGTGTAAATGACGTGAGCTAATAAATTAACAGTATCTCGTCAGAACTGCCCGGTTCCTGGCCAATCCACCAGCGTGGGTCTGTGCCACAGATTTCAGGCTCTTAATTTCTTCTTTCTTTTGCCCCGCCGCAGTGGTCAAGTGGCTGAGGTACTCTGCTGCGGCGGCTGCATTTTCTAAGGAAGCGAAAATCCTGTAGGCCCGTGCACTCAGATTCGCGTGCACGTTAAAGAACCCCAGGTGGCCGAAATTTCCGGAGCCGCCCACTACGGCGTCTCTCATAATCATATGGTAATTTTGGGAAGTTAAACCCCCCCATGTCAATCATTCATGATCTCTGAAGCAGTCGTCATCGAGCGAAGTATCTCTCATATGCGAGACCGCTGTTAATATAAAACAAACTTTCACGCCAAGAACGGCCTCTCCATGCTGGAATGTGCCACCACCACATGAAATTGCCCTTAAGTTAGTACAAAAATTCGTGGTGGTGACCCCTTTTTTTTTGAAATTGGAACACATGTGTAATTTGGAAGTCCCACCTGAGATAGGCGCTAATACTGTGCTCTAAGATATGCATTGCTGCTCACGTTGCATGAACTGGGTTATTTGTAATTGCCAAGTTTCCACGTGAACCAAAAGACGATTGCGAAATTGCGAAAACACGATTGAAAAATTTGGTATATATGAAGCCAGCGACACTACACCACGAGCGCATCATGAGCGTGCCATGTAGTCATGTTTCTACATTACACGCATATGATGATTGTCACGTTTTCACCGGTCATATACTTTCGCTATCTATTCAAGTCACGTAATACCAGATTTGATATATGTGAAACTGGCAAAACGACCACGGGTGCATCATGAGCGTCTTTATACATCGCATCGTTATATGAAGGCTCACTCTCGCGAGTAAATTTTGTGGGATTCTAAATTTGGCTGCAACTGCCAACTTGGTCTATTTGTTTTCAGCGAGTGTGGCTGCCGCCACTGTTACCCTTTCTTATCTTTTTTTTTTATTTCGTGCCACGCGGAAACTATACGAAGCGGTGTTTCGAAGCGTCACGCATCTAGGATCCGTGCATGCACTTTGCCCGCACTTTGCTCCCTGATGCTTTTTCCCGCTCTTTTCCTCTTGCCTCCCTTTATTCCCGCCCCATGCATGTTCTCTTCCAGCCACGCGGTCCGCGTTACACCGGAGGGTGTTCGGTCCCGCACTCGTCGTAGGGCAGTGATGTAAAAACCGGCGCGGATGGCTGCAAATGAGCGGCGGCCTGCGCCGAGGGACGTAATTCAGTTTAGGCTTGTTTGCTTATTCAATTACGCTAACTGCCTTCGCCCCTTCCTATTCGCCACCCCAAACCCCCTCCATTTCTTTTTCCAGCCCGTAATTTGTGATTACCGCCTTCTAAGCGCGGCTTGCCCTTTGCCTGGTGGTTGTCCTCCGGGGTTTCCTTCTCTCCACCCGCTTTGCCATCAAAAAGTGTCCCCTCAATCGGAACGATCATTCACGGCCCTGTCCTAATGCATGCACACCAGCAGCCCCTCTCTCTTTCTATACATGTCCCCCTCCTCCCACATCTTATCGGGAATTTGTTTCCATCTACTCCTGCTTCAATATATGATTTTTTTTTGGGGGGGGGGTAAATATTTCGAACGTCAAATCCGCCATTCTACCAGTTGAACCTACCCTCTATGAGACAAAAAAACAACAAATAAATGAAGTAAGGAAGAATTGCAATGACGTGGTCTCTCGATCATCGCCGTCAGGACTCGAGTGTTGAGCATATTGACGTTAGCAGTTAGTGTGATGCCCGAACAAGAAGACACTGCTCGTTGACAGGTGGTGGAGCCCGAAAAGGCCGAGAATTCTATTTCTTTGTCGAAGCGAGACGACAAGGGAAGCGCGGGAAGAGAAGACAGATAGAGGGGAAAAAAACCACGTTCATTCGTTGGATAAACGCCGTTGTTGACATTGTCTTCTTTGGAGCATAAAAAAGAAGGAAAAAAACGCGCGACACAATGAAAATGGGATGTGAGGTCGGTATTTTCATCACCGTTGAATACAAGGGCGGACAACATCCCGGGCGTGGAAGCAAGGGCTACCGCTAGACAAACTCTTCTCGTTTTTTTTTTTTATACTGAGCATTGAATAACTCTTTGTTGGCGCCAGCAGCGCTGGTGTGGCTCTAATCGGCGTGTTTGGCCTTTGGGCAATGCTCACAGAGCGGCAGACTTGATCTAATTAAGGAGAAACGATGGGGAAAGAAGCCGCCCGGAGCGGTGCCCTCTCGTGGTTCGGGCCAGGGGCTAACAAGGTGGCGGTCAACTCGGCACGTCAGTGCAGCTCCGGCCCCTTGAGCTCGCGCGCCGGAACGAGCCGCGGAGAGAAGATTATGTTGCTGTCGTCCAGTGCCGAGTCGTTGATGCTGAGACGACGACGACGAAGTCGGGGCCTCGCGCGCTAACCGGATCAAGGCTCGCCGATTACGCTTGTGGTCGCGTCGTCTAGCCGAGATGGGCCGTCATCGCGGGTGCACTCCCTTGCGGGTCCCGTCAAGGGGTCGAGACCCGTCTCGCGGTGACAACTCGTCCCGTTACGCTCTGGCTGGCACCCGCCTCCTTTTGCTTTTATGTCTCTCTCTCTTTCTCTCTATCGAGTGCACAAGTGCGAAAGTGTTATTCCAGAGTGTTGTTTGCTCTCATCGCTGTATCGAAAGCGTCGCGCTGAGACAGCCGGTAGTTGTTGCTATATAGCACGTACTGGTCACGACTCACCAGCATTGCGAATCTATCTATCTATCTATCTATCTATCTATCTATCTATCTATCTATCTATCTATCTATCTATCTATCTATCTATCTATCTATCTATCTATCTATCTATCTATCTATCTATCTATCTATCTATCTATCTATCTATCTATCTATCTATCAATCTATCTATCTATCTATCTATCTATCTATCTATCTATCTATCTATCTATCTATCTATCTATCTATCTATCTGTCTGTCTGTCTATCTATCTATCTATCTACTTTTTTGTTTTATTTATTTGTCAATCTGTCTGTATGTCTACTTTCATTTTACCTTCATCTCTCTCTTTCTCTATCTGCATGTGCGTATGAGTATAAGAGAGAGTGGGGACATTTGATGTAACGAGCGGGGGTGATTTGACTATCGTAAAAAGTAGTTGTCTTCCTACATAGCCACTTCCAACAGCATCAGCCCCCACCCCCTACCCACTCCACGCTATCCGAACCACTAGTAGAATTTATCGCAGATGTTACAAGATATTGTAGAAGCACCTTATCTATTTCAGCTAAAGTTAGGTCATTCGAAAATGTGATTGATAGAGTTACCAATTGCTATTACCTGTCAAAAACAGAAGTTGACAGGTCATGTAATGCGTAGGCAAGATAGCCACTGGTCATTATGAGTAACAAACTGGAATTCAAGAGAAGGCAAGTGCTCTTGGGGGGGGGGGGGGCAGAAAGTTAAATGGTAGGATGAGATTAAAAAGTTTGCGGGTATAACGTGGCAGCTACAAGTACAGCACTGATTTGATTGGCAGAGCATGGCAGAGGCCTTTGCCCTGCAGTGCACGTATACATATATATGCTACTGCTGCTGCTGTTGTTGATGATGATGATGACCTATTACAATCTCAGTCTCAAAAATGAGAATGAGCAATTAGTAAAAAGCCAGTGTGTTGTATCTGCATTAACTTATTCCTAACTCCCAGTACTGTCAAACAAGTGCAAAAAGTATAGCCGCTGACCTTTTCTTTAATATGTTCAACAGATATGTTCAACGAGTCCGAGAACTACACCGAAAACCTGCTCGTACTGGGTGCCGGAGGGAATGGCTGGGCTGTATTGCATGGACACCTTGCGCGTGGGATTGCGGCTACTCGGCGGCGCGATGTTTGCATCTGTGTTTTCTATGAAGTACAGCGATTATTTGTTACTGGAGCTCAAACGTGCTGTTCACAGGTCCAGTGAAAACCTGGACTAGCATCAAGGTTGCCAGGTCAAAAACACAAATAAATAACTAGACATTTGAGAGAAGTAGCCAAAAATTAGCCAAATAAAGATAAGCTTAGTAAATGTAGCCAAAATATAGCCTCGCGCGCGTGAGAACAGCTGCGACGTTTTTATTTAAAGAGCCCGCAAGCCACCTCCGATATTTTTTCGAAAATTTCAAGCAAACACGCGCATCGTGTGCAGAATGCCATAGCAATCAACGATTCTACACGCGGAAGCACTACGAGCCATCAGCCCGCCGCAAATTAAAAAAAAAACAATTTCTCCTTCTTCCCGGGCCTTTCGTGCCACCGCGTGACGCGCCATTCCATATCTCTGACACTCCAAGCCAAGTATGCTGTGATTGGACGAGCAAGAGCCTACGACTTCCAGTCAATGTGCAAGCAGCTGTCCGCGCTGCTTGTTATTCGTCGTGTTGCCCGCGTGCGTGCGCCTCATCTCGTGCGGGTGTTGTCTGGCACGGCGTGTCTGTGTACAGGTCCATCGCGTTGGCGATCTTTCGAAGGCGTCCGCACAGCGCAGGGTCCATACCAGCAAGATTATGGCAGCCGGGGTTAGTAAAAAAACCCGCAGCATCAACGCGAATGATGGAGTCGACGGCCGGAGTCGCGGCAACCGGAAGTAGATGGTGTTTCAAGCAGCGCGTCAGCGATGACGTATTCCATGCGAGAGAGGGAGGGGCACTCGAAGACAGTGCGAAGCGGCTTGGGAGAGGATACCAGTTGAGGGAAGCGCAGGAGAGAGCAAAATCAGTGATCGTCGTGGTTTCGATAATCAAACGCGTCTAACTCTGCTATTACTGTACCATTTAGAAAAATTCTCACGGCTCCGTATTTGTCATACACTCGTGCCCAATTTCCCCTCCACAACGGAATTTAGACCTCTGGGTGGTTTACGGGCTCTTTAAATGACCAAGTACAAGATACTTTCCTCGCGAAAAATGATCATTTTTAAATGACCACTTCAATGGCACATTGCTCAGATATTAGGATACAGTGTGGACTCAAGCAATCATCTCATGCAGGCTGAGTAAGTTTCTTGTGCTGTTGAAAAATGAGATTCTTCCCGCGTGTTGCTTGACTTTTTCAGAAAGAATCAGAAGTACCAGCCCCATGGCGACACTAAAAATGAGTAACACGTAACCAAGTTCAGAATACGAGTCACTTGGATGAAGTATTACTTGTCACTCTCGCAAACATTTCGGGATGACGAAGTCCGAGTAGTCAACATTCCTCTGTTGAAGCGTATTTTTGCCCTAAGATATAACAAACATACATCGTCTGGTATCCATTTGTCGATGTCGGTGAGCACAGAGAGCCGCAGATGCGGAGTACTTTCGATTGTCCTGTTGACTTTTGGCTTCTTCCAAATATCATTTAAAGACGTTAAGCAATAGGCGGTCTTGAAAAGGACACCCCATACAACAGTTTTTCTCGAGACCGAGTCTCGCACTCAAAAACTTCGTGCGCGCGCGTGTGTGTGTTTGTTTGTGTGTGTGCGTGCGTGCAATACAATTCAACTTTTAGAGCATTAAAAACACTCATTAACGATCATGATCTGACATCGCATACTATGACACCAGCGGCTGCGAGGTCAACCATTATGAATAATTTGGTTTTATTCAAGGAAACCTACATTAGTCAAATGTAGACAAGTAGCCAAACCAAGGCCAAAAAAGTAGTCAAATCTGCAAGCCTGACTAGCACCGAAATCACTACATAGCAGCCCCGCTTAAAATCATCCAGCAGCACGGAGCGCTAAAGAGGTAAAACACACAGCGGGCACCCACATTTGAATGTCAGGACATTCATTGAAATTCATGATATTGGTCATGTGACTACGGGTGTACTGCACTATGGTTTTCAACTTATTCGAGTGTTCAATGGTGTGTCGCCTCTTTCAGCAACTAGAGACTTCAAGTAGTTGGTTACATGTACTTATACAGTAATAAAAACAATTGTATTACAGTGCATATTGCCAAGCGAAAAAATTATTTCGATGACAAAAATTTTAACAGCATGTAACTGATTAAAATCCAATTATTACTCGCTATTATGTACAAGTACGACTACTACCATCTAGCCACACGCGCACGGCAATAACACTTTGCCACGAGCGTGGTTGTTGTGAGGGAAAGCTCTACGTTGACGTTATCCCTGAATGCGTTGTGCTGGATGAGTCAGCAAGAGACCTCTCATTGGGTGTATTAAGGTGAATATATAGGTGTAGCGTACATGTGTGTGGCTGTATGTGTTATGTGTTCATCAGTGTATATATGATAGTTATTCCCCAGCACCTGGAGCAGCATGCCAGACAAAAAGCCAGGCAACATCTCCACCTTTTCATTAAAAATGCTTCTCTCTCTATCTCTCACTGCCATAATAACTGACCTCCTAGCGTAGAATTTGTGTAGACTCAACGCTTGCCTTCTTTGTGTATGCGTGCAGCGAGCATCCCTAAGTGCGCCGGCTGCGAGAAACCCATCCTGGACCGGTTCATCCTCAAGGTGCTGGAGCGGTCGTGGCACGCGCGCTGCCTCAAGTGCGCCGACTGCCAGGCGCAGCTGGCCAACAAGTGCTTCGCCCGCAATGGACACGTCTACTGCAAGGATGACTTCTTCAAGTACGTTTGTTTGCTTTCTTATCGCGAATGTATTGGCGTCCGTCAATGTTCTGCGAAACAATGTCTTGCGTAAACAAAAACAAAGACAGACAAAGCCATGATAAGCGCACTTTTTTTTATTTGATGAAGCAAACTCTTTTTCTGATGTACCAATAACAGCGATACGTCGCCTCAAAAGGTATTCAAAGAAGGGCTACTGAGACGAACGGCTATTTGGGCTAGCTGGATAAATTTCACTGTAATAAGGGTTGCAGCGCAAGCACGAAAGTGCTGGAAAAAAAGGTAAACAGAAGGCGATGAATGGAAGGCAGAAGGCAGTCGAAGCGCTCGTATTGTCCTCTCTGCCTTCCATTTCTCGCCTTTTTTTTTGTCTTTCTTCCAGCGCTTTCGGGCTTGCGCTACAACCCTTATTACAATGCTACTGAGACGGGCGTCATCACTGCCGCTCGTAAGTGACAGTGCGAACTTTTTTTTTTTTGAAAAGCGCTCATGCAAGACACGGGGTACAGAAAGATTGATGGCCATTTAAACTTGCGTAGACTCCAAGCACCGATGGTAGTCCGATGTTAGCTTGTATTCTTCTACAACGTGTATTTCGAGGAACAATTGCGTAACAGAAGCACCCCATCTAATGTTTATGTGCGGGATCTCCAGATTATTTATATTCTACGGAATGTTAATCGACACTCTACGGACTATAAGTTTACATGAGATCCCAAGTCCATATACTCTTGGTGAGCAGCTTAAGGAACGATAATCCTTTACTATCTATCACGTACCACTGAGCACTTGCAAAAATAGCTAAATAAGTCCGCTTTGTTTTCGTACAACCATTACGGGCTGCCTAAAATCTTCCGTTAATCCTTATAGAAATTGGTCATGAATAATACACTGTATGCACTATGCAGTTGTCGCACTTCAGGAACGTGGCAAGTCACCAGGCAGATACCAAGCACCGACTGTCTCTCGAAATCCTGACGAAATCACGGACTGCTAAGAGCAGGTTCTTTGGTGCACCGTCTAATGCTGGTTGTGGCCTAAAGACCGATTTAAAGCCCATGGCTGACACACACAAAAAAGAGTATTCTCATTTGAGGCTGTAAAACATGTTCCCACACATTCACACTTGGCTGATTACTTTGTATAAACTTCATATAGGTTCCACAAAAAACTTTCGTGCACTAGAACAGACCAGCGCTAAAGTAAAAAGGCATGCGTTAGGGTACGTTAGAATAACTCGAAATCTCCTTTCATATTCAGTAGGGATTGTCAGAACTGGTCAGCAGTTCATGGCGTTATTTTGAAGTGGCTCTCGACGACACTTGTGGACTTGTTGGGCACAATTCCCTCCCTCTACATTCGGGTTAGTCACATAACTACCCCCCCCCCCCCCCGCAGCTGTCTCAATGCACCTTCCGCTCGCTTCCACCTGCTTATAATGGCTTTCGTCTGGGTTCAAGATCTTCCAATAAAGATATCTTGCTCAGAAATTGTTAGAAGCTTCTTAAAGCACGACATCTCTTCTCCCATGTTTGGCGGGCGTTGATTGGCGCGTCAACTGTCGGTGTCTAGCGGCCGGTGGCGTCACAATACGAGCTCTATAATGATGCAGGCTTTTCGTGTCTAACTCAGTCTGAGCAGCTATGGCTTTGTCTTTGGCATGGATTTCCTCGGTACGCACTCTAGTGAAGTGGCTCGTTCATGGCAACCTGGCTGATGCGCACCGTTGCGTGTATGCAGTAGAAGCTGTCAGCCGGTGGTTGTAATTTGACGCTAACTTTAAGCGGTGTTGTTGGGCGCGTTGTGTGAGCGATCATTATCAACAACGGTAATATTATTAATTTTTTTTCATTGAAAGCCATCGCAATATTCTCTAAATGACAAGGCATTGTTAAGCAGTTAATGCCACTGTAGTCGGCACGAGAGTGCCAAACGATAATACAAATATATAGATAGAAAGAGAGAGAAAAACAAAGGAAGTAACTAGAACCCAACTTTCTACGTACACATTTCTTTTTGTCTTGCAATGGTATTTTCCTGCAAACACATTTTACTTCTTTCTTTTTCTTCCATGCGGCACTACGACGTCGCACGCAAGGTGATAGCGCTTGCCACCATTTTCTCTTTTTTTCCTTCACTCCCTCTCCCTCCTCTTCTACAACTGAGTGAAATGCTCGTAGTGAGGGGTGGGGTCTCTGCACCACGCTCCTTTTCCCCGCTGCTGAATTCCCTGAATCCGGCATGCATTAAAATGATTACTCTTCCGTTTTTCTCGGCGTCGCCCTTTCTGCCTTCTTTTCCTGTCTCTCTCGTTTTTTTTCTATTTTTGTTTCTCTTAATTTTTATGGTGTCTATTCGTCCGTCTGCGCCTTGCAATTGTTTGCCTTTCCTGCACGACTATATGTTCTGAAAACGCCAAAGAAACAACCGTGCAGTCGCGTGTTCCCAAGTGGAAGGGACGAAACGGAAGGGAATCCTTGCGAAGGCCCGAATGGTCGCCACATAATACAAGTAGGGAATAGGCTACAGAACAAGAAACCAATAAGGAAAGCCTCGAAGCAAGAAGGGAGTGGGGTATTATTCATAGCGTCCATTTCTTTTCTTCGCACCCGGCTGCAGCGCGGACCTTTTTTTTTTCTATTGTTCGCTTCGGTTCCGTCGAAAAGGAGGCGCCACCATCTTCCTTTCCTTTATATATTTTCTATTTTCTCACACTTTCCATTTTCGCTCACTCTATCTCTTTGTTTCTCTGGGCGTTTTGCTAAAGCCTACGTGGGCGTCTCGCATCACGTTCTGCCTTTCTGCGCATCTTTATTATGATTTTTTTTAGTGAGTCTGCTTGTCGGAGACGTTGCCGAAGCGTTAGTTTACGGCCCACGCGCTACGATGGAGAATTTTAGCCGTCACTGTTCTCCTAACTTGACATTGTGGAGAAGGTGAACATCTTTCATCGCACCATGGCTTTTATTATATATATATATATATATATATATATATATATATATATATATATATATATATATATATATATATATATATATATATATATATATATATATATATATATCGTTCATCTATTCTTATTTCGTTCAGCCTGTTTCACTTTAGGATGACATGTGTGTGGGCGAATGAATGCTAGTAGCTTCTTTTTAAACCATCTTAAGATGAGAAGATGTCCCGTAAGCTTCGGGTTAGTATAACATCCTTTTTTTACGTGTCTGTAATGGCTGTCACGCTATTAACTAGCGCGTAAGAAATACAGCACACGAAAAGGAATCCAATCTGTCTCGTCCTGGTATTTCCTCTATGTGTGTTCTATGTTTTTCGCGTTAGATATATCCATAGTTCAGCAAAACTTGAGGAGTTCACTCTGACTCACTTATGAAATATATTTCAAGCTTTGAATACGCTCACTCAGATTCAGGCTCTCGAAATTTTTTCTCAACCAGACTCACTCGGACTGAAACTCGCCAAAACATTACTCTCCCGGAGTCACTCACACTCAGACTCACGGATCGATGTGAGTCGGATTGAGTGGAACTGAGTCTAAAACTGAGCCTAGAAGTAGCCTTTTCATGATGGTGGCGATGCTCTTTAACCCCAATGTCCCACGTAATCGGTGCTATTTTTCGTACCATTTGACTTAGCATCGTCGAAAACGAGTTCCGAGTGCTGGTAAACCAGTAAGGTCATTTTTTGGAAAAGTTGATGGCATAATTTATGAATATCCATAACTTTTCTGGAAGAGTTTGGGAGGGGGGGGGGGTAATAGCAACCTCCTAGTTAAATCACGCCTCTAATCAATAAATATTCAAATGGTGTGTGAACAGCTCCGCTTTCGAATACCTCTAAATAGACATGAGTATAAACGCGAATCCAGATAAGGCTGGTAGTAATGTTGAAGATGGCTACATATGACCTTAGTTCGGCAAAACAATGTGGAACTCACTCAGACTCGCTCAAGAAATATATATTGCGCTTTGGACTCACTCTGACTCATTAAAGTTTTCCTGAGCCGAACTAACTCGGACTCACACTCGCAAAAATTTTCTTCTACCGGACTGGTTCGGACTCACTCAGACTCGCGAAAATATTCCTCACCTCGACTCACTCAGGCACAGACCCACGGCTCGATCTGAGTCTGAGTGAGTACGAGTGAGTCGACTCATCAGTGAGTTCACCGACCTGTGGATGTATCACATGTCGCCTGTCTTAGCAGTACACCATCTGAAGCTACACATTCTGCATGATACTACTTTAATTTTTTTTCGAAGTGAATTCAAATGATGGCGTGAAAGTGCGCCAGGCAGCCTTCTTGTGCTATGTTAAGGGGTAGCCCTTCTGTTTCATCACCGAAATTTATAATTTTAGAGCCAGCAAACGCGTCTAGCATTCACAAGGAAGATCTGAAGATAGCCGTGGACGTCGCTTTTTCCCATATGAGTATCAGAAACTAATCCCAAATCTGAGTAGGAACGTGTTGGTCGGGCCAATAATATTACCCATCAGTCGGGCTATTACGTAATGTGAGATAGAGAATGGAGGAATAAGTGTTGCCGTTTCACTGTGTTTTGCCTTCCGAAAGTATTGGTCTTCTTTTTCACCTTTCATTCTTTTTTTTTCTTTCTGTTTTCTTAGCTACTTGAGTAGAACTGGTTAAAATACCAATCACCATAGTCATTATTTTTTTTTTTCCTTGTGCGCGATATTGCTATTTCAGTGATAGCGCGTCCTTGCCAGACACGGTTATAAATACCGAGCAAAGCGCTCTGGTGCGATCCGACGGTTATCCCCTCGCTCTACGTGGAATGGTGCTAATGGGCGCCTTCGTGGCTTCCTCGCACATCCACCCCTGTAGTGTTGAAGCGCCGGGTGGTGGTGGTAGGCCGGTCTCCGCCGCGGAGATTAGAACGATGATGTGCCGCGCTAATCCGGAGAACGGATCAGCGACGCCTCGCTACGTCCGCTATAAATAACCGCGCGCACAGCGCCGCCTCCGAACAGAGTCGCGTGCGTGCAAGTGCCATGGGATGCGCATACACTACACGCATGTACGAACAGCGCCCCAAAGGAGCGCGAAAAAGCAAGAGAAAACGAAAAGCGGCAGTAGATGGAGTGAAAAAAGACGGGGAGGCCATGGACGAGGCGGTCACGCGCCCGACGGAGCGTGGCGCCGGCGTCGCCATCTGGCGCGTCGAAACGCCGGCTCCAGAGCGACGCTGCGGTTTGGGCGCGGGGGCGGCCGCCAGCCGAGAAGGCGAACACGGCGGGACCCAGCCGGTCGCTTGGCCAGCGCAGCCTGCGTACGCGCCATCCTCCCTTCTTCTGTTTATGGGACGGGCGCGTTTACACGTCTGGCTTCCTGCTCTGCGTGATCGCTCCGACTAGTGCAGAGCCCCGCTTTGACGCGTCCCAGCGCCACGCGTCAGCGGGCCGTCTCGTCGCGATGGTCCATCCGACAGCTGCACGTGCCGGCTCGATCCAGCGGGAACCTCAACTCGCGAGTGTCACGCCCGATAACATTCGGGTGTGACAGTATACTCGTTCGATTTGCACCTGAGGTGCGCCGCCTTCCCGTTTGCGCGCTCGGGCAAGTGTGATGGGTCTCTTACAGCTCTGATGACGGTCCGTTAAAGACGTTTCAGGAAATAGACTGGTTGTAGCCACCAGAGTCATCAACCAAATATACTATTGTACGTTTAATTGGGATACGCTGTGGCCTGCATTTAGAAAAAGTGTGGCATCGCTGTGATCCAGTGGCGTGAAATGCATGAGCAGTGACATACATTAATATTATCCCCGTAATTGCTGCTTTGCGGCGCGCAAGGCTCGTATAGAACTTGTGGATTCGATACACAAATAATTCCGCCTTCATCACACAAGAGAGAGTATCACGTTTATTTATTTGTAGCACGTCGCTACCCCTTCGTGAGTAAATGTGCGTCTAATAGCACTTGCAACCACTCTCGCTTTTGTCGGTCAATGTTCTGATAATTTCAGATCAAAGTTAATAAAGCAGGGCGCTGAGTGAACTTGTCGTTATCTGTTTCTGATGATATGCTAAACCGAATTCACTCTTCTGTTCTTCCTGACCTGCGCTCATCACTCCAATTTCGCACAGCAGTGGCATTCATTAAATGCGAAGCATTCGTTAGCAAACCTAAGGCACTTTGGCCATTGCCACCTTAGGTAACGAACTAATTATCTAGCCGCCTATGTCTAAGCCCCCCCCCCCCCCCCCCGAGTCGTCTGCGTAACAACTTATCAGCGTATGACGAACACTATTCACTGTTCATTACATGAATAACGTGGAATGGCTGTGGCGCACGTCGTAAAACTCTTTCCCTCAATCATGTGTAGCGCAAACATGATTGAGGGAAAGAGTTCATGTTATGGCCATATGCGCCATAGGTGATTTACAGACTCAATCGATTCGGTAACAGCGTACATACACATAAGAAATTCCGGCAGATCCTACGTATTGCGAGAGTCGATGTCATGAACACTCACCGAATATAACAGCTGTGTAGTAACATCAGCTGTTATTGCATACACGAACAGCTGGCACTTGGGCTCCCTACATTCGAATTCACTGATGCGATGCACACAATTCTGGCTGATGGTTTCATGTTCACCGGAAATAACGTCTTATTGATGAAAAGTCGCTTTGTATTTAATAGACTACCTAGGCCAAGTAAGTCCAGGTAGCCTACAAATACGATAGGTGCCATCCACTGATGTTGGTCTAAGTAGCACTACCCAGGGCTACCAGCTTCGTGGAGCTATACCTCGCCAAAAGAAAGGTTGAGTTCAGGTTCCAACATGTCACTGGCTTTATCGACAGGTAATCTGTCGACTAAATGACCAAGGCATCTTCGATTTCCAATAGCTGTACTAAAACACGGACCCTTGTCGCCGCGATCACGAACGGACTCGATAACGATTTATGTTCGGCTGCTGAGGCTCACTAATCGCGGTAATGATGACCTCTTTCAAGAGCTGTCAAGAACCCCTTCCACACATACACAAGGGTTTGGTATAACGGACTCCGTCATAACGGACTACATATCAGCTCACCGCTCCTGGTGTTGGTAATACAAATGCTGCTGTTGGTATCGCTACCCCGCTGCCAACAAATTGCTATATAGCACACATACGCCACTTCAGCACATATATGCGTGTAAAAATTTCGTACACACCTTTAGCGTCCTTTCGTAACGTATCGGAAAGTGAGAACATTACGCCACACCAACCTCCAGTCGCATGCTTCGTACAACATCTATTACCATGGTACGTGTGGTGTCATCAGCCGATTTTTTTTTATTTTGACGACAGCAAACCCTTGTATGCTCTCATGTTCAACTGACCTCAATAAATTCTTGTACTTCAGAACATGGATGAAGTGAACACCTAGCCAAGGTTCAATAATTTTGAACATGTGTACCGGATAGCCAAACCTTGCTGAGCTTGTGAGAAAACATACTATGGAACTTACACTAAATTTTTTTTCAGATGTCGCGCCTAATGCAGTACAACGCTTCAAGGGGCTGTACTCCATCTTCTTGCACCTACCAAATGTTCCCAGAAATTTCGTTTGGGAGCTAAACTCTTTCAGCAGACTCCTTAGTGTGTATCGTTTAGACTGTTCACTTTAAGAAGTCAATTGCATAAATACTCGATTTGATTGTTCCGTTGCCTAGCAGTTGAGTGCGCCTAACGTGGAAACGGTGTCACTATGAAACATAATAAAATGCCTGGTGCAGCTGTCAGTTGTTTAGTGGCCAACTTCGACGCAGGCGATACGGCACCAAGTGCGCTGGCTGCGAGCTGGGCATACCGCCGACGCAAGTGGTGCGCCGGGCACAAGACAACGTGTACCACTTGCACTGCTTCGCCTGCATCCTGTGCAAGCGACAGCTGAACACGGGCGACGAGTTCTACCTCATGGAGGACAACAAGCTGGTCTGCAAGGCCGACTACGAGGCGGCCAAGGCGCGCGAGGGCTCCAGCAAGCGGCCGCGCACCACAATCACTGCCAAGCAGCTGGAGACGCTGAAGAGCGCCTACAACAACAGCCCCAAGCCGGCCCGCCACGTGCGAGAACAGCTGTCGCAGGACACTGGGCTCGACATGCGCGTCGTACAGGTCTGGTTCCAGAACCGGCGCGCAAAGGAGAAGCGCCTCAAGAAGGACGCCGGGAAGACCCGCTGGGGAGACTTTTTCCGCTCCTCTTCCGGTGCGACCATCAAGAGAGACGTCAAAGATCACCCAGGTATGATGAGGCAGGATTGATTGATTTATTGATTGATTGATTTATAGATCGATCGATAGATCATGAGGACATGCCAAAATCTTAGTAGTTTGAAAAGGTGCACACCGTGTAATAAAACACAAGCACGAGAAGCAGACTGGCAAGAGTCTTCCTGAAGTACTCTTTACAATATCTATAATAGGTTGGCTAGAATTTATATGTAGCATTCCTAGTATGCATATGTAAAAAGTGTGTTGTTCTGTGAGTGTACATGTTCGGAGCTTTCTGTTCAGACAGCACGATTCTTTTATAAAAATGCTGCGACATTCAGGCACCTGTCGTCTTCACCCACACAGACTCTACCTCGAGAACGAAATGCCTTGCAGTATAGCTGAAGCTACAATGAACACGACTAATTAACAGACACCTCTAATTATCCACTTTACAGCACTTGTTTATATTAGAATGTTGTAGGCCGTCGCAATCTGTGGTTAAGCCCTTTTAGTGTAAATCATAAAGGTTGCGCATAATTACCGACAAATTAAAAGCACCGTAAGGGAAGCTGACATCGCGTGGCGCAACGTCACGTATTTGGCGCCTGGGTGTGGGCGAATGTGTCGGGTGTTTACAGTCTAATTATTTCTTTCGAGACATCGTAAGGCGTACAGGAGAGGCAGATGCCATTTTGCGTCAGTATGGAACTACCCGTGACAAGCCCATAACGGAATTTGAATCGAGGTGCGCCGATGCAGAATCTGGTCAAGAAACACAGCAACACCTCCGAAGTACACAAGAGGGCCCCTTATTCTTCGCGTGTGATGCGTCGTGCTTAGGTGTTTCTATCTTAAACTATAGATAAGCGCAAAGCACTCTTACGCGTGTCTGCAAGAAGAAGCGCTACAATGGCTAATAATCAATGATCGGGTTTAGCGCCCGAAAACCATGATGTGATTATGATAGATGTCATAGTGGAGGTCTTCGCAACCACTTGGGGTTCTTTAAAGTGCACCACAATCTAATCACATGACCCTTAAGCATTTTTGTCTCTACCGAAAATGCGACCGACTGGACCGGGATTCGATACCGCGACTAGTCGAGCACGATTACCACTGGACCACCTTGGTGGGTCGCAGAAAAGGCTGACGCCGAGTTTTGAAACTACACTGAAAGAAAGTATGAATACCGTGGTTTTCTCGTGCGCTTCGCGAAGTGAATAAATAGACAAGCACCAACTGTTATACGCAAAGTTAATGCGATCCAGTGGTGCGAAAGAATTGACTTAACGCTTTCCACCACAAGATGCTGCCGCAACACGCACTCATTCAAAGGTTGTCATTTCTTCGCCATAAGAAGCTCCAGTCTGAAATAACAGAGCAGCCACGCTTACTGAGCGCCCGGCATGCTCGATTTCGATATCGCCATTGAAAGTCGGTGATGGCTATTTCAAATTATGCACAATATTGTTTACTCCAGGATGAGTTATAAATTGTGATGGCCTGCATATTTGCAATATACACGTGACCTCAATTAGTTGATTGAAAGGTATGCGAAGAGGTTTTATTATTTAGTCGTTTCATTGTAACAATAGTCAGGAAAAGTATGTCTGCCTCGATGTATAATTCATGCACAGAAACTACAGGTGCATGGTGGTCATTTTTTTTAATCTGTAATGTCTAGAGAAAAAAACACCCTTTATGTCATATCGTGGACGTTAACGAGCACGATGTTGCTTAAATTTCTGGAGCCCTCCACTACGGCATCCTTTATTATCATATCATGGTTATGGGTTTTATTAATTTTAGTAATGCCTAAAACTATCCGGCCTGACGGTGCACATTACGAATCATATTAAGTAAGAGGAAAAAGTGGTGACAGTTCCGAGTATGCAAAAGAGTGTCTCTCGAATTTCTGTATTTTGTGGCACATTTTTTATCTTGTGAATAGAGCGTGTCTTGATTCCTGTTCAAGAAACTCATAAAAAACTGCTTTAGAAAAACAGTAAAGAGCAGCACTAAACTGCTTATAGCAGAATTATTTCAGAACTTAGTTCCTGAAGCACAGTATCGATCTTACTCGATATGATGCGTCCACTCTGAGGACAAACATTCAATATTACTGGAAAACATTGAGGTGAATTTTTTGTCAACTGAGCACGACACTAACTATCCTTAAAACAGTGCTTGCAGCTTAACGGAGGTGACACAGTCAACAACTTGTCAGTGCGTAACCATAAACAAAGAAAAAAAAAGACGTCAAACTCAAGCCTTTCTCACTGCTATCTCTGAGCTGTGCTTACATACGCGCTTACAGACCGGGCTTCGGGCACTTTGTTTCATGGCGTTCCTGGCGCTTGCGCTCTGTTTTCTCTTCCCCATGCTGGTTGCCGCACCAGAGGACTCTGAGCCATTTGGACTGACCGGCAGCGACCCTGAGGGCTCCCCGGGCCAGCAGTCGGGCCACAGCGGCGCCTCGTCCTATTTCCCGGCCAGCCCCGGCGGTCAGCTGGGGCCACACTTCGGCCTGCCCAGTGACCAGTTTCCTGGTCGCGGAGATGACACCTACGGCGAGTTCCCGCCCAGCCCGGCTTCGTGGCTCGAGGACATGGACAGCACGCCTTCGTCGGCGAACTTCTGAGCCCCACAGTTCCGAGTAGCGTGAACCAAAGCGCGCGCTATCGGCGCGGTTGACATTCCTTCTGTTTCGTTGCCCCACGGACTGCGTAGCAATCGGCGCAGCCGCGAGGGCGCGGCGCTGCGCTCCGTCTTGCTGAAGCTGCGCTGAAGGCGAGGGACGGAAAGAGATGTGCGGCTCTTGGCACTGTTACACGCTGACGCTGCTAGCATCGTCCTGACAATGCGAAAGTGGGCTGGGTGTGGGGAAATTATGCCCGGAAACTCCTGAGGCAACGGACGCAAACTTAAACCAGAGCTTAACTGTCCTCTGCCAGGGTTATCTATACGCAAACCTGGCGCAGTTCTGTTGTAAAGCATTGGTTCCTGTTGGAATTGTGGTTTGTACGCTGATTACTTGTCGACGAACAAACTCGATTATCTTGAAGAAAATACGTAGGATGATCTCTCCTGTGACTATCACCTACTTAACAAAAAAGAAATCACTAACACAAACAAGCAATCCGAAAGCAATGACAGAATATTATGTTCTGTGAGAGTGCTTTCGGAGTAAGCATGGCTCTTCATTTGCCTGTCAAAGGTCACTAACTGCTCTCAGGCATCTACGAGGACCGACAAAATGAAATAGTCTCGGTTTTCCACGAATTTATTTGTGTGTAAATACTAGTCAATCAACGTAAATGTGCAGAAAGACACTAAAGGCAGAGACAAGACCATACTAACATGCTTCGTACGTGGTTGTGATTTGTTGCCCTCCTCCATTCCCATATTCACGTCTTGAATATCACCTCTGCTATGGTTTCATTGTCAAAATAGTTTATACTGAGATGAACAGATTTCTAACAAAGCGAGCCTTTCTTTTTTTGAAGGGCAATAGCTTCTTCTCTTTCATCTTGGCAAGGGAAAGAATATACAAAAGGGCAAGAGTGGAAAGAAACCCATTGATGTTTGACCACTGCCTCTTGAGCTTTGCCAGAGGCGCAGTTACGACAGGAAATGGCTAGTCATGTTGATTTACCTTCTTACTCTTATATATCAGTTTTTTTTGTCTTCAGTTCAGTGTTTTAAGTTATGAGTGATCGCAGGGCTGTTGTCCCCCAGTGTGTTCTCGACTCCAAAAACAAGAGTGTCCCACGACAAGGAACAGACCTGCGATTTAATGAAGACAGAAACTTGAGGTATCACTGGGAGCTTTTTCCAGTGCAGCAATACGATAAATGCCATTGGCAGAGATTCCACCGCCTATCTTACGAAAAAGTTGTCCAGTAAACGTTAAATGTATCTGAACAGAAAGAAGAAAGGGTTTGGCCAACTCGTGAAACACTACCCATGTCCCTACGCAGTATAGTTAAAAAAATGAAGGGAAGTTTTACTCAAATATAACGGACTCATCTGTAGTGTCTAATAACAGAAGGGGGATATAGGGTTTGCTGTGATATGAGATTTATTTTCATGTGATTTTTGTTCCCTAGTCAGTCCACTATCGCAGTCATCTAGTCGTTTGGAGTACGGGTCTGTTTACGAGTAACAGTTTACTTCAACGCGAAACAAGCACAACTTATGGTTATCTATTCGCTAGGCTGAGCCGTACCACGTGACAGGAGTAGCCAAATTTCGTAATGTTGCGAGAACTTAACAAGGCACCAATTATAGGGTAGCGTATACAAACCTGGTGCTTTTATAAACAGCCGTGGTTATAAAGACACCAAGCCCCCGCCAGCCCTTCAGGCTGCTGATTGATCTGACACCGGCAGAAAATGTAGCCACAAACGTGCAGACTGAATTCAAGCCTCACCTGCTCGAAAGAGGCGTGACGTGCATATATGAATCATACTACGGTGGTGAAACGAATTAGGGGAGTCAGCCAAGGAGCGAGTTGTTCCAAACCTGCTCCTCTGAGCCAGAATATCTCAAGTTTTTATATGACCGAAATAAACAAAAAAAAATAAAATAGAGATCATCCAGTGAAGTTTGCTACCACCAAAAAAATTATGGCCAGAGCCAACTACGAAAACGCAAGTCCAAAGATCTTAATCATGCTTAGCTTAGCTCGTATGATGTGTGCCCTTACAACAACCTGCACGCCTAACTGAACCGCACATTTCGCCCTATACCATTACAAACCTACAGTCGCGCTTACGTCAGAACGTTCTGTGCTTTTAGTTTTAGGTGATCAGACGACACCATTATTCCTGACTGAAATGGCTCGAAATAAGGCGCTTCCACTCTCTGCCATTCGATGAGCTCCTCCGCTAAGTGAATGTCAATAAAACAAACAAACAAAAAATTTCGCGAAAAGACAACGCACCAACTCGTCCAGCAACGCATTCTACTAAAAGATTGCACGCAGAAGTTTGGTGTCTTAACTTTAATAAGATTTAAAACACATCACCTCCACCCGTTGAAAGAAAGTTGCACGGCTCTTTGCAATTTTTGGTGTTCTAATGAGCAAAGAGATAAGGGACAGCATGCAAGTACGCTTAGTCATTCGAAATATGAGACACAGTCTAAGCTGCCGTGAAATAATGCCAACTTCACGTGACATCTTTACGAGCTTTTAATCAGGAACACTAAGCGCACATTGTCCGACATGATGGCGTAACAACGGCGTAAGAACATTATGTTTGCCTTATTCTAGATATATTCTAGACGGGTGCAACAAGCGCTGCGCGTAGCTCTCGCGAGGTTTCGAGCAAGTGGCAGCAGCGATTACAAGTTTGCACTAAACTGAGCAGACGGCGCAAAATTTCATAGGACATACATGTGGCGCAGTCTGTAAATCGCTTTGAACCGTCTTGGCCGTTGCAGTGCTCGCATCTCTATAAAAATTGCGCCAACAAGCGTGAATGAACAAGGCTGCTGCCTCCTTATACTAATTACATATTCACGCCGTATTGTACGAGACATGTGCAGCGTTCTTGAACCGGCTGGGTGCGTGAGACGTCTACCTGTACGTGTTAAATAAAACTTTGTGCTAAGTGTTCACCCAAGAGGGCTGACGCATGCGTAAATCGCTTTCTTTTTGCCAGGTGGCACTTCACAGTAAGCAATTACGATGGATTTGCATGTACTTTCCTGAGAGTTCTAAATTCAATAAACGTCCTCTGAAAGTAGTTGACCACTGAAAGTGGTGAAATACAGTGGGATGGTAGTTTTTATAATGGGCACTTAAGCAGAAAAAGATGCCATTGACACCTTAGACATGTTGATTACGTTAACACTTTCAAGTAGATATATGCATGACTCGGGCACTTGTAACTTCAACCAAAGATGATCTCGCATGCAGTCGCGCCGTACTCAGCCGGGCAGCCGATGCCCGAGGGAGCCCGCTTCAAATGGCTATAGTTCCTAAATTATGAATAGCTACATTCTTAAAAAAACACCCCCTATTGACCAGGTTCTGTAACACTGAGCCAGATAACGGAGCACGAGAGCATTGACTAATCCAAGAAAAGGGAGAAAGAATGACCCAAAAAGTAGTGTTTTGTGACAAGCATTTCTAGCAAAGAAAGTGTTGGGGCGAAATGCATCCTCAATTTTCATTGCTACAATACGTCTGGCTATACCGAATCATGATTGCAATATCTAGCACGTATACTTTAAGTGTGATATACTGCTTGGAACACGAGTTTACGGTGGAGTCGAGACACTCAGTAATAAGATGCTCATTTATGGCGAAAAGCATCAAGCGCCGGTGTTAGACGCACCAGCTCCTTGCCAGTTTTCCGCCAACTGCCAGGCAAGATGTGAACATTTTGCATGTACCCTGCGCAACTTACACTCCAATGATGGAGCCAAGTCGTTTAATCACTCGCGCATTGCTTCGACGCTTGCAGCATGATCATTTGTTACAAGCATTCACCAAATTCCGCTGTTCACACTGAGTTATGCAGCCTTTTATTTTCCATTGCCTATCACAAAACTGGCTACACTGATGCTCTCTACAGAGCAAGGAACAAACCTAATTTTATGTAGTTTCCAAGAAAGAGATGACAATAGCGTTACGATGGGGGTGTGGCTAAATGTTATGAGTGACAAGTGTCATTTATAAATAGTAATACGCGCAAAAAGTGTTAACACTGGCAAGCAAACCACAGCATAAATAAAATGAGTTGGCAAAATTGTCGAAATAGCGTCGATGATACGACTGACGTCCTAAGAGATATCAGGAACACGGATATCAGGAGCGTGCGTGCGTGCGTGTGTGTGTGTGTGTGCGTGTGCGTGTGTGTGTGTGTGTGTGTGTGTGCGTGTGCGTGTGTGTGTGTGTGTGTGTGTGTGTGTGTGTGTGTGTGTGTGGGTGTGTGTGTGATTTGTTTCCCTACTTAACCTAACACGTCGCTCCCATTGGAAGACCTTTCGCCGGTAATATTTCCTTACTTAACATGACACCGTCTCTCCTCTTAGCCCTTAACTGTGCCCCCTTCCCCCCGCTTCTTCTAACTCCTTTTGCTACAATGGCAAGCGAATTTTCAAGTCTAGTATCTTTATAATGCCGTTCATGCATTGTGTCACAACATGCACAAGTGACTTGTTTCAGCGCCCTCCGAATTTCGCTAACAGCTGCCAAGCTAACCCTAACTTTGAATTTACAAGCGAATGCCCGATGCTGCTAATACGTGGAACAGGCTGGTGCATGTCTGGCACGAAACACTAACGCACGGGGTCTTGTGTGCAGTATAAATAGTCAATCTTTGCATGCCACTCGGTTGGAGCAAACTGAGTTGGCGCAAACTATCAGACAGTATACGAGCTGTCTTTGATACTCGTTGTATGTTGGCGTATTCGATGTTACTGATGGAGTTAACACTTTTCCACGAATTAGGCAAAGCAGTGACTGTTTGAACTTCTGCAGCTTTCATCAGTTCTTATGATGGTATATAAGATGCGTTTGGGATGGAAACTAGTTTTCTGTGTATATCCTTTTTTTGTGAAGACACCATGTCGTTTGGTAATGAAGGCAGCAGAAAATGCTTCCGCTATTTCTGCTGCCATCATTACCCGCCGCTGCAGCCTATGAAGTTCGCGGTACTTCAGAATGCTTGACAAGTTGGCGTAACGAAAGTCATTTGTTCTAGGTGAACTGTTCGGGTCCCTCACGGGACGATCTTGACAGCGCCGATAGCGCGTAGTGTTGGTAGTTTTGCACCACCATCACTTCTCAACCAGTCAGCGAGCACGTGGGACAATGTGTGGTGTGCGTCACGATGACTGTACGCGTGTGTGTGTGTGTGTACTTCTGGCGTATCTTTTGACGCCAAAGACGTGACCTTTTTGCAGAGCCCGAAATTAATTGTGTTCTTTTTTTTTCGGGCACAACGACACCGATTGTAGTCTGTGTGTACATATTCGTGAATATACATTAATATATTCCCAAAAAATGCCTCTTGTCCATCTCTTGAGTCAATATCCTTTTTTTTCTTCTTTTTTTTGTCTTAATAGGGTAATCAACAAGTGTGGGTAGAGGCACTGCTCGAGTCTGAGCCAGACCATGCCTTAGATTTAAAAAAAAAATTGTCGTACCTGTTTAGCTATTGGTGTAGTTCTAAGCCCTGCGGTAAACTTAGATTCACAACTGTGAAATCTGAGGATATGCGTGACGTGGGCACCCAGTGATTACAGTCATAGTTGATGACGTTTATTTATTTATATATGTATTTATCAGTAAATAGTGCCAAACCCAAGAAGAGCGGGAGAGAGAAAAATGTTGATGAAGAGCTGGAGATGTTTGCCTGGCTTTTCGCCTGACATGCTACTTCAGCAGCTGGGTGATGATTAATACAGCTGACACACCAATAAACGCGTGACACATACAGATACGCGCACGCAGACTACATTATTTAAAATGTTTCATTTAGGCTCGTGGCCCCCAATAAAAAGTCAACAGTGCTTTCGTGGCACGTAACGCACTGGCGCCCCTTTGCCATGGGTGCCGGCTGCAACTCTAAGTTCGAGTCCTGTTGGAAATTGAAAGCCGTCTTTAGGGACTATGTTTTTGATGTGTGCAGCCTGCATTCACAGAGAACATGATTGATTACGTCATGGGTGATAGATGACAGAACGACAGGTGACAACGAAGCGAGGAGCACAAGGAGCATCCTTCGGCTCTACGAGGAATACGACGTTAAGGTGTGTGTTTATTCCCTATACCCCCAACCCCTTCCCAAGGAAACTCTTTCCAGAATTTTCGATAAAAATATCTGACGTGAGTGACCTCGCTCAATAAAAATGGCCTTACTAAATTGCAACCATCGATCTTATAGTTGGAGGCAGATGAAAAGGCTAAAGTAAAGCACTGATTGCGCTAGATATTGGTGAAAGAGCATTCACACCACGTTCGAAAAAGCGAATTGTACGCTTACGGACACATGGGTTCGCTTACTAAAACTCACTCAGACTGAGAGAGAGCTGCGAATCTGAGTGAGTCCAAGGGAGTAAGACGGTCGCGGCAGAGTGGCGCTGCCAGCTGGGCTTCTCTTTCCAGAGGTGCACTGAAGTATAGGAATAGATCGACGTTTCTTTTTGTTGTTGTTTATTGGCTGACGCCATTTCTGCTTTTTTTTTTTCGCGCGAAGTGTCTGCGTGTTTTTGGAGTCACTCTTGCTTCTTTCTTTCTTTTTTTTGTAGTTTCCTTTTTATTTCTTGGTTAGAGACAACCATGCGGAGATAATCGACTCGACAGTGCCGACAGGCTGACACGGGCGCATTTGATCACAGGTTTGATCACGACTTAGTCATAGGTGTGGCTCAATGACCACTTGTATATGATTTGGCTTCAACATGCCTCCCTCTTTCTCTTTTAGTCTCTTTCCCCTTACCCCGTGAAGAGTAGCAAGATAGAAACCTGCTTTTCAGGCCTACCTCTCCTCCTTCTTCTCATTTAACACCTTCTTCTTCCGAGACAGACACGATTCGTGTCTGCCGTTATCGCGATCAAAAGTGTCAGTGTGACACCAGTATGATGTGACAGCCTGCTGGACAGCCCGAATAAGTTTGAGCTACCGTGGTGACAGCTGTTGTGTGAAGGTGGCAACAGTTTGGTACATGGCAATATTCCATGACAATGATACACGGTTTGTAGCTTTTTTTCTCCTGCAACAAAGCTCAGTTTGTTCGTGTGTCTGTGACGCACAGATAAAGAAAGGATGCGACATACCACCAGTCCGCGGGCCACCGTTCTAGTATCCGTGTTTCATATCAAAAACGACTATTGTACATCTGGTACTCAAACAATGGCCGACGCTTAATCCGAGATGCGCCCGAAATTGGACGCAATCTCACACGGCTTACTTTCAGGGTGATAGCGAGCACGTGTGTGGGAAGATGGCGTCCTCTCCCGGAGATCTTGATAACTATGCAGCCCACGATAACCAAATCAGCCAATAGCCGTAGACTTTGCGTTTATGGCGTGATCATTTGGGTATATGAAATCACTACCAGAAAGTGGAGGAAACGATTTATATCTGACTTTGAGAAATAGTTCTATATTCTAGGCCACGGGCTGTGCGGTAATGCTTGAATCAGGTGCTCTCAGGAGCCTCGACATACCGGTAGCCAGCGTTTTCTAATCATGCTGAAAAAGTATGAACGGCTCCCTGAAGGTTCAAACCAAAACCACCTAGCACGACTCTCTTGCCGAGATAAATGACAGACGTGCCGCATCTGTGGGAACGGAGCTTGCTTTTATTTTTACGTTGTCACCGACTATAGGAGCTACGCATCATGGATACGTAAAGGCATCATAGATACCTAAACATCATCGATAATTAAACAGTACAGGTACCTACACGTAACTATACCAGTACTCGCACTAAAGGGCAGTTGCTTTTCTGCACTTTCGCCAAAATATTGGTGCTTCTACGCAGTTGCGAATCGACGTTCAACATGAGCGCAAAAATCCTCCACTTCAAAGAAAAAGGTATTAGACTACATGTACTGATAGGACCACTGTTTTACATGTATGGAACCGTCATGTTGTTATTCTTTTTTTATTTTTTGGGAAGTATTTGAGGCTTGCACAAATACTTATGGGGCTACTTTTCGCGATTAGTGCTCGAAAGCCACTGAGTACCTAGTTGGAGTACTTCTCCGATGACATACGTCCTCTCAACTCTAGTGGCGACCATGATCATGTTGCAAATTCTCACATCAGAGAAGTTGAATCCTCCTTATTCCCCCCCCCCAAAAAAAAAAATTATAAGTACCTAACTAAATTTTTTATGTGTATGGTTTCGCACACAAATACAACACACGCACGAACCTCCACCCTACCTCACAAAACAAATTGTAGCCATTGCCCTGCGTGGTAACCACTGTCATGAAACCTCTTAGAGCACCAATAACAACTGCACAGTTTACCGGCCAACGTGCGGGCAATCATGTAAATAGATAAATTAAAACTGAAGGCTAAGTGCATGTTGCGTGTTCGTGTGTAATAATTTGAAACGTAATGAGTTCTCCACAAAAACGCATTGCCTTGTGCACAAATCCTTGAACTTGAGTGCTGATGAACCGCATATATGGAACTCCCCCAAAACAGGTATTACTTCAATATAGCATACCTCCACATAAAACTACCAAAAAAATTGCCCGCAGCTTCCCTCGGGGGAACACTGAGGAGGATGCGGAGCATATAATTGGTTAACGGGGTGTTAACGTGCGACTTACTTGGGCCGATGGCTAAATTGGTTAACGTGGTTGTGAAATGGGGTGTTAAATTGCGACTTACTTGGGTCGATGGCTAAATTGGTTAACGTGGTTGTAGGAGGGGGTGTTAAATGAGTGAACACGTACACACGTATGCGAAAGGGCGGCGCTGGTCGAAGGGACGTCGATCATTGTGTTTGTGGATTCGTTGGAATTCATTTCACCGCGAACTTGGACGTCGACGCGCCGTACAAACCAACCGACGAGCGGCAACTGAGCGAGCGAGCGCCGACCTTGAGTATATATACAGCGCGACGGCGCATGCCCTGTCAGCTGTTGAATGTTCTCGAAGCGCGACGGCGCATGCGCGTCCACTGGAGAATCAGGAGAATTATAGAATGTTCTCGAAGGGGAGAAGCGCGCGCGGCACAGATGGTGGGTGACGGTGCATGCGCGCGTCAGCTGTCGAATGTTCGAGAAGGGGGAGAAGCGCAACGGCGCATGCGCGCGCGTCAGCTGCCGATGTTCTCGAAGCGTGACGGTGCATGCGCGCTACATTATACAGCTAGCGAATGTTCGTGAAGAGGAGAAGCGCACGCGGTGTGTAGAGGAGGAAGGGTGCACAGATGGTGGAGGAGTGAAGCGCGCGCGGTGTGTAGAGGAGGAAGGGATGCACAGATGGTGGAAAAAGGAGGAGGAAGCTTGCGGACGGCGCCGCACTACAAGCCTCGAGTATTAGATGCTCCGCATCTAAAATTTACTATGCGCAAGTAAGCTTCACGGCATTGCTTCACATTAATGCACAGAAGACGACTTCCCAAGCAAGCAAGCAAGATTTTTTTTTTCTTCGCTGTCGCTCCATGCCAGAGGGTTCCTGGAATAAGGTACCCTCACACATTCGCTTATTGAACACCTAATAAACGTTTTTCTCTCTCTCTTTCTCTCTTATTCGTAATTTGCAGCTGAAGGGGTTCGGATTATATCCAAGGATGGCTTACTAGCTAGAAAATTACGAATCAATTTAAACACTGTCTAAATACCTTTAGGTGCAACTATACATACTTGTCACGCGCCAGAAGCCTTCAGTCTGAATTCGCTACAATGTTTTCCTTCTTTTTCGACATCACACTTGGCTTGCCATTAGCCTCGAGGGCACACCGTGGCGGCACCTACACGATGACGTCACTCATAGGATGCCGGGTTGACTTTGTCTGCTGGAACACCACATTTCCTGCGCTTTTGCTCTGGACATCGTGCGTGTTTCCCTTTGTTTTGAAGCTCAGTGCTTAAAGAAACGGTCAAACCTTATAATACGTGCAAGCAAACTACCAATCAGTTCCTCCGTGGCACTCTCGTGTCTAATATTCATCGTAAAATCGCGACTAAGAACCGGTGCAGTCATGGCGGGCGATGCAAGTGGTGTCGCGAAAGCAAATATGCCGTATTCCACAACTATGAATCCTATCTGCGACGTCAGAATGATTGCAGCGCTAGCCGCTCTAGTGGAGGCTCTCGTGGCCAATATATACACGCAGCGACATCTGACTTCTTTCCACGTCCGGTTGTCTTGATAAATACCAGCCTTAAGCAGAACAGTCAGGTTCTCGCGTTTTATGGCACTCATTGCGTGAACTACGCAAATGGACGAGTCAGTGGTGACCCCGCACGACGGGCCGATGAACGCGACGAAAATAAATCATGGCAAAAAAAAAAAAAACGCGATGGCCGGTGGTAGTTTCTACTCGCGCCTTGTGCGGCACCCCTCCTAATCACACCACTCACCGTTCCAAATGCATGCGGCAAAGTCTCCTTCCGTAAAAAAATAGGCAACTTGACGGGGCGTTTCGCAGTGCCCGGTGTTCGATATTTCACGCGTTGAGGCTATTTTTTACTGTTGCGGACATACATTTTCTTATGCATTGGCTTTAAAATATTGCCATATTCGAAAGTTTTTGGACATATAAGATAACGCGATTAATCCGATTTCGATAGATTTCGGTTTGACTGTATCACCATAGCAGTTACGCGATAAAGAAACTGATACTCACTGGTATTCAGCCTATGAAATGTGGTATTTCATTTTGTTTCATGGTTACGTGGATGTAACATTATGTGTGACGATACCACAAGGTTATAAAGTATACCTTCTCCTCTTTCTCAGATTTATTTTGCAAATGAGGCACATTCATAGTGTTGATGCTTCCCTTCGTGTAAAGGTGATCGAAAAAATTGGAGTTAAGCGGGAGACACATGGTGCGATTCGGCATCCGATGCGGCGCGCGACGCCGCACGCCGCGTACGACGGTTCACAACACATAGGGCGAACAGCCATCAGCGCTCAACCTCCGCCCACTTACGGCCCCTCAGCTTGCACGCTCGAGAGACATCGTGTCCTCTTTATTAAGCGCTGAAATAAAGAGGTTCACCTAGCCATACCATGTTGTCCAATAACGTCGCCAACAAAGCTACGTCTTCGCAAGCGACAAACATGGACACAGCCCACATTCATTACCGACTCCGAGCGTAGGCCTATAGCAAGGCCAACGTTCTCAGTTGCGCCGCTCTCTTTGCAACGTGAGCTCATTGTCGAGCGCTTCTTTTTACCAACACAATAAAAAAGTGATGCGGCTGATCGTGATAACGCGTGTGTCAGTTCAACGAAATTAATTCCGAAACTTTCAGTGCATTAACGCTAAGCTGTATTATTCACAGTATAGAGAAAGAGAGAATATAGACAGAGTAGAGAGGTTAACTATACTATACGACCCGTTTGATACCCTACACATGGGGAGAGGAATATGGGGTAAGATATACATAGGGAGAAAGAAAGCGAGACTCATTTCACAAGAGACAACGTGCAGGACTTCACAGGTGGTCACTCAAGGCTGTAGCGTCCAAGTACTGCAGGAGGAATCGTGAAGCTTTCTGGGTTGACATTCTGTGTGACCAGACTCTCAAGATCTTTCCTTCAATAAAGGGCCGCTCATCGAGTCTCTTCGAGGCACACAGGAGAGTCATGTGATTTGGTTCAAACTGAATACACCAGCAAAAGGAACAATCAATGATCTCAGCATGGTTCCCATTATAAATATTGCTCTAAAATATAGATGCTATTGGGCCAAGTCAAGCTGTCTTTGCATTGCTTTTTCCCACGGGTGCCCTCTCCAAAAATATGCTGTTTCGCCTACCGCCGGGATGGCACAATGGTCACGACGTTCAATCATTTGGTAAACGAAAGGATGTGCGCTCGATCCAGGCCCTGGGGTGACCGCATTCCGGTAAAGGTGAAATTCTAAAGGACTGTGTACTTTGAGTAGTCAACACAAGTTAAAAAAAACCTCAGGTTGTCGAGCTTTCCAAAGCCCTCCACTGCGGTGTGCCTCATAATCATGTCCAGGTTCTGACAGGACAGGAAGTGATAAAGGGAGGTTAAAATATGCCGCAACCTGCACCCCCAATGTATCGTAGGTATAGAAGGTGGAAGAAGGCAAAAAGATAGGAAAGAAAGAAAGGAAGAACTAAGGTGAAATAATGGTCTATATATACATGTATAGAAATAATCAAGAAAAGAAGTGTTGGAGAAGGGTATCGGTAAGAGATAAACGGGAATTGACGCCCGTCTGCGAAACCACGTGTCTCTGTCAGCTTGGACTTCGTCTTCGGGCCTATGGCTTCCTTGTGTAGTAAGAGTTCGTCCTTGGTTGTCAGCTGGCCTTCCCGAAATGGGTAGGTTGGGTTGATGCCTGCTTCAGCCTGGATGTCTTCACTTCTAGGATCTGACGAGTGAAACCACAGCAATTATAAAAGCGAAGCTTGTTAGGAGTTACAGATTCCGGCCGGTAGCGTTGATCTACGCGAAAAAAGCCGGCGCCGGTGAGCGTATACGCGAATACGGACCTCGATAGTTTCTGGCTACAACCGTATTCATATGCGCATTTTTTCAATAATCGATGCTCTCTTGCTAGAGGACTTGTCGAAAATCAGCTGTTTCCGATACAGCGATGTGATCTTTTAACAAGGTTACTTGACATTTTACGTTGCCGCTATATCATTTTTTTCATTTTTTGCCTGGATATGAACATATGAGCGTCGTTGCTGCATGTAGCAACTAATGTTTTGCGCTGCTAAACCTGTGAATGAAGGGACAGCAGGCATGGAGGAAGGGTAAAGCTTGAGGGGAGCATCGCGCAATAGGAAGTGAATACATAAATAAATGTATTACGTCAGGCACGCACACACAGCTTCGGTTGTCCTCATTTTCTATTTTGGGGAAGGGTACTTAAATTTTTAATTTCTGTAATGGTCCTAAAAACAGCAATTAACTTAATTTATTTACCTGAATAAACGCACGTTCTCTTTGCACCATAATTTTTCCCGCCAGCTTTAACATGAATTCACAATAAACCCCCTTACCCTCGTCTTGTTTTTGTTTCATTTAGTGTCTCTAAACTATAACGCCGTGCTCAATCCAAGCAAAGCACCGGTATATATCGATGGATAAATATCAAGCTCACTAGCCAATGCAGCGGCATGCGGCAGTCGCGCCATCTAGACTATGCTACGCACACTTTCTGTTTCCAAGCGTAGCCTTCGAGACCTGTATGCGTGAAGCTTCTACCACTCTGGGAGGCCGAATACACCAGTTGCGCTACAATGAGTGCTGCAGCTGTTATTAATGTTAACTATAACGCTCTTCTAAACATACCGTGCTTGCCAATTGTTGTTTTATGTCAGAACACCTAGACACTTAAAAACATTTTGCTTTGGTTTTAGTTTTAACTGGAGCAAAAATATTCGCGCTAAATAACCTTACTGCTGGCTACTAGTAACTGTCAGAATTTTATTTCGAGGCTTCAAGTTTTTTTTTTAGTTTTGAGAATATGTCACATTCTAAAAACAGAAGTTGTTCCCTCATCATACCTCTTTTAATTGCTCGTAGTTTTCCCTATAAATTCATAACTGAAAACAATATTGGCCGTCGTGGTGCACGGCTTACCGGTTACGACGTCACAGTAAGAATGAAGGCGTCGCATAGATTCATGACCGCAGGGGTTGCATTTCAATTAAAATAAAATAGAAAAAATACCAGTGAACTTAGATTAGAGAAAATAGTAGGACCGTGACCATCACAGGTACACCTCAGAGCAATGCAAATGTTTCAACGTCTTTTGTTGAAGACGCTGATTTTTGCAATAGGATGGAAAAGTGGGCTGGTTGGTAATTCATAATTGTTCAGTGAACTGGGAGCGCGGGAGGAACACAGACCCGAAGCGAAGAGAAGGCACACAGCACGAGCGCTCGTGTCTGTGTTCTTTCCGCGCTACCAGTTCGCTGAACAATTACGCAGATATTTGTTGTGAGTTTTGAGCAGACTACGTCTTGAGTATAAAGTGAAAGCGTGCAGAGTGCTTGTATGTGCGCAATGTAAAGCGAGAACTTCCGAAGTCCCCAAATGCAGGGCTGTGACGCTACAAAGAGGCTTGGTCTTTCTGTTCCGACGTGGAAGCGGCCCGCAACGTGCTAGAGAGTGGTCCGAAGGCCATGATGAAATGTTCCCCATCCATCTATCATAACAACTAAGTGGAAAGTGGTAGCTGTCCCCATGAAATGGCAACAAATCCTTCATTTACTTTTTATTTTCATAATAAAAAATAATGTAGGTCCTTGCATAGTTAAAACATGTCTGGTGCGCTCCACTACGGCTAGCCTCATTATCATATCGTAGTTCTATGACGTGAAATTCTGTAGAACCTAATTATTTGAAGAACTGTGTCACTTCATGGTAAAAGAAGAGTACGATGGTACGATTGCGCAAAGACTTCCTCTAAAGCGGACAAATATGAGTCAGCATCTTGCAGTTGTTACGGTATGCAACGTGAAATTAGCATCGAGCCTGTTAAAAAAAATTGGTTCATAACATAGCCGGGTAAGACATCAGTTTCGCTCTGTTTAGACTGCTCGACATATTACATAATTGTAATGTAAACATTTTGCTGCTAACATGCAGGGTTCTCAACCTGATTCATTTATTAATGTGAAAACAATTTATTTGGTTAGCGTGATGGAGGTTATATGGTTTGAAGACCTAGCTTCGCGTATGACGCCACGCACACTGACGAGTGACGTCAGCGAAGTCACTATGTACACCGGATAAGCATAAGTAATTGTTCCAAAGGCCTTATCAAAGCTTGGTGCATTTACAAATCTGCCATAAGTGCATGTTTCAGGGGTCCTCCATGGTCAGTATACGGTGCCAATCAGCAGTCGAAAGTCCTGAAAACACGCAAGCCAAACAATATAGGGCAGTGTGCTACCTGGAATTTACGATTATCTATCAAAGTCAGCTGTAAATCACTTCTGCTTCTCTAAAAACAATGCCATCAAGTCAAAAGACTGCTATATAAGCAAAATTGCACGGCCATTGGCTGACTTGAGCTTCGTAAGCTGCGTAGTTACCGTGGCCACCACGAGATAACGCCACGTACCCGCGTGTTTCTTGCATGTCCACTTCTCATCTCTCTCCCCGCATAGCTTTCAGCACGTTCGTTAAAATAAATGGAGAGAGGAAGCACCTGAAGCGTCCGTTAAATCACTGTAAATGCACTCGTACTTCACGGGTTTTAAAATTTTTGTGGTCGCAAGACAATACGATTGTTTAATTATGCCATTGGAAAAATATAGTATGTAATACTGGGAAAAATATAGTACAGACACTTTAGGTTCTGAGTGCCAGCACGCGCGTCCAGACACTTCGTGTCTTGCAGACGGAGACGTACCCTGATCCAAGCTCCCCACATACACACCATGCATGCAGAGGTGTTCCTTCGGTATAAATGGCGTGTAGGAAGCTCAGATACTTTGGTAATACAATGCAACGTGCACCAACCCCGATACAACTTCGGCCAGGTGGAAGGTGGCCCTTCGCCGCTCCTTCTTGGCCGACCAATTCTATAGGCCGTCCAGCCCACAGGCTCGTGGGCCCACAGGCTATAGGCCCACAGGCTCGTGGAGAGGGCGATTGATACATATAGATCGATAGATGTGGGGTTTAACGTCCCAAAACCACCATATGAGTATGAGAGACGCCATAGTGGAGAGCTCCGAATATTTCGACCACCTGGGTTTAATTATACGTGCACCCAAATCTGAGCACACGAGCCTACAGCATTTTCGCCTCCATCGAAAATGCAGCCGCTGCAGCCGAGATTCAATCCTTCGACCTGCGGGTCAGCAGCCGATTATACCTTAACCACTATATCATCATGGCGGGCGCGGAGTGGCCGACAGGCTTGGCCTAGTGGTCCCGACGTGGGAGTCACCCGCTGCACGCTATAGTGCGACTTGCCGGACATCAATGAAATTTCGCACCTGCCTACCCACCTTCTTTACAAGGAACCCACAACTAGCCAGAACGGGTGACGTGATTCCGATAGAAATTAAAATGCCGTGACGTATAATAACATAGTCAAGCGTCCTTTCAAGACTTTGGTAGGATTATATTTTTAAATTATGTTCAAAAATCCCAGAAAATAATCAATACTTTGCACAGTAGCGCCCGAGCCTCATCCCGGAGACGTTTCGTTTGCTGTACCAGTTTAGTGCTTTTATGCCCGCGATAACTGTGTTCAAAATGATAGAGATATAGGGATCCTCTGAACCCCGATAAAAATGGAGAATGTATGTTATTGTCACGTGGTCGTGACGTTGGCGTATAGACAACAGACGGAAAGTGAAAGAGGGGAATTTTTATTAGGCTCAACTTGTGGCCAGAAAACTGAAGGTCAGACTACAGCAATACAAACTGACACTGATAGCGGCAAACATCGAACAACCGACAAGAGGCGAAGTGCGTCGGCATTTATACATGTGCCATCGAATATTTCAGGCTTTTCACTTGTCGTCGCGCAAGCTCTGGAATCATCTCGAGTGCTCGTGACTTGCACGCAATCTTAACAGAACGATCGTAACAGAACCTTCTCGAACAATGAGGCGCAGTTCGCGCTCAGCATTCCTGACAAGCTTTCTTGGCAAAAACTGAATGAAACAAGACTGAGAATAAAGAATGCGCGTGGCATTATTGTGCATCTTTGCTCTCTTCTCGGCCGCTTACGAGGGACAAAAAGTTGACGTTGAGAAGTGGCGCTACCTTCGCGGCAACTAGTGCAACACGACGAGCCAGGGCGCTGGCGCTCGGAGTCCACGCACGGGCAGCAGGCCGCAACGCACTAACAAGAACCACTGTGACGCTCTACTCCCACCATTTGCAGCATGTGTGTTGTGTATGACTTCGCAGTCACCACAGGTTCAAAAATTCACATTATAAATCATTCAAGGTGTTTTCCCATAGCATTTCTTTAATTAAACATTTTCACCGGTAGGCTTTTCGTTGCAATAAAGAAAGCTGGCACACTAAGATTGTTTGTCCACCCCACTAAAATATGTTCTTCCTGGGGCGTTGAGTGCGTTCAGTGCAATGAGGTGCTTGGCGCGTTTGCACAACGCTGACGGAGTGTCATTGAGTCGCCATTGCGCTAATAGAATTTAACCGACAACAATTAATTTCTGCCACAATATTTTTAACATTTTCTCTTTTTGAGAGGATAAACTTGGCAGATGAAATGGTGATGCTGTTTGCATAAAAAGAAGCCTCTGCTTCGCCAATTATTTTAGCTGGTTGAATGAAGTGAATTTTGAATGGAATGTGGTTGAACTAAGTGGGAATGAGGTGTATTAAGTGGCATGAAATCTGTGAATGAAGTGGGTGAATGACGTGGGAGGAGTGACGGGAATAATGGTGGGCGTAGTGATGAGTATAGTGGGAGTGGTGAAAGCAGTGGTACATATTCGTAGTCGATTTGTACACTTTCTGTGGCACATACCTGTTTGCGATCTATACGGTGGCCCCCGGACTTGAAAGGCTCGACTAAGGACAGCGCATCGCTATTAAAAAGAAATGCAAACAATTACACATCCATATTGGCCCCAATTTCTGATCACGGATGACTTGTATAGGTCTTCTGCTGTGTAACGAACAGTTATAGGCTGATGCTATAGCCTATAGTTAGAAATTATTGGTGAGCCGAACGTGTCTGTGATTAGCATTTCATCACAAAAAAAATAAATTACAGCATATCTACGGAGTCAAAGATGATGAGTGGGGCGAAGCTTCAAAGGGTTTTATCGGCAAACCATGAATCATCCACTGACCGCGTCCATCCATCCGTCCGTCCATCCGTTTTTCGTCCGTTCGTTCGTTCGTACGTACGTACGTATGTATGTATGTATGTATGTATGTATGTATGTATGTATGTATGTATGTATGTATGTATGTATGTATGTATGTATGTATGTATGTATGTATGTATGTATGTATGTATGTATGTATGTATGTATGTATGTATGTACGTATGTATGTACGTATGTATGTATGTCCGTTCGTCTGTCTGTCTGTACGTCTGTCTGTGCGCGTTGCCGTCTATTTGTATGTTTGTCCATCCGTCCATCCATCTAATAAACACTCCAAGTACCGCCATCTCGCATCTTTTCATTATACATTCATCTTATACAAATACCGCCATCCAGCGGACATACCAAGGACTAAAACGAGAGGTGGGTACTACATACAGGAGACGTACGAGAGCTTCGCCCCTAAAAGGGATTCTTGTTGCCGTTCGATTTTATTATGCAATGGCGGCTACTGTTCGCCCTTAAGGTTTCTGTCTGGCACTGTCTTCCGTCAGTGTTTACCCGTTCACATCTGTACATGTCTATGGTGACTGTGCCAAAATACACATGCCCACTGCTCGCGTACGTTTGCCCAAGTGAGGAGAAAAAAGTCTGAGCCAGCGCTTGGCAGTCAGCCCAACCGACAACGGCTCGCCGGAAATCGCTCCGCCTGGTTGCAGCGCGTTTCTCCAAAGGAGGCTGTCGCGAAACCTTGAGTCTCCGCGTCGGAGAAACACTCGACCCACGTCACGACAGCCTCGTAACTAGCTTCCTCAGTGTTGTTGATGTTAGGCATTGATGATGTTGATGTTAGGTTGTTGATGTTAGTCGCTGCCGCCTTCGGCGTGATTTATCTGTCGCAAGTTCCTTACGCTCACCTATACATTGCCAGATGACATGATCAATGTCATCTAAACATTCGCATGGGCATTTGCATGAACAGCCTCCACTTTGGCTAGCATTAGTTTAACATTGAACTGGCCGCCCACACATCGTTAAAATGTATCCCCCCTTTTTTTTCATTTCGTTTCAAGGCACCAGTTAAAAAAATCGGATCAATCTCCCTTAAGATCGAAAGACACACATCACGTAATTAAGACTTCCGCAAGTTTTTGCTTCCACCAATCTAAGTGAACCATAGTATGCAACCTTCTTTAACATATATATATATATATATATATATATATATATATATATATATATATATATATATATATATATACATATATATATATATACATATATATATATATATATATATATATATATATATATATACATATATATATACATATATATATATATATATATATATATATATATATATATATATATATATATATATCGCTTTCGCTTCGATGCAATGACCAATAAATACATACTCCCGCAATTCACTTTCATAATGCGATACTAGATTGCACACTACGGCATTATTATGATTGCGCCCTCATAAATGCTCACTCTCTCTTAATGTAAAACAAGAGGGGACTATTTTACTTATCTGAGGTGTTCAACAAATATATCCTTTTTGATAAACGTTAATCTGAAGTACGTTCAATTCGCTCAGATTAATTTTTGGCATTTTACGTCCCAAAACCATGACATGATTATAATATATGAGAAAAGTCGTAGTGGAGGACTCCGGAAATTTTGACCGTCTGGTAATCTTTGGTATGCACCTAATACGTATAGTATATGGGTCCCTAATCTTTTGCCTCTTTGAAAACGCTGCCGCCGTAGCTAGATGTCCATTTCGCGACCTTCGGATTAGCTGTCGAGGATGATAGCGATTAGACCACAGCGGTAATCGTCGCACTGGATTCTCTCATAAACCATTTGTTACCTTAAAAGTTATCGAGTCCATTAAGCGTTTGGTTTTGCCTCTCCTAGGACCGCATCGTGACAGCTGGTGACGCAAAAAACTGCGCTTGCCATCCGTTATTTTCCTCCGCCCACGTTGGTGCACGGACAGAAAGGCGTGGGTTCAATTCCCAGTCAAAGTGACCACATTAAGTTCGAAAACGTCTGTGTATACTTAGCTATATGTGCTAGATAACGAATCCCGCACAGTCAAAAGTAACACGAAGTAGCTCCATACGCGTCGTTCCTCGTATTCAATCCTGGCTTCTGACGCGAAAAACCACAGAATTCTATTTAAAAATTTTCATGTTCTTCAAACTCGTCATATTATAGGCAAACGTTTCGACTGTGGTGTCTGTGCTGCATGTACTTGTTGTGCTTTTTTCAACCAGCGGGACTTTGCGTCAGTGCAACATATACAGGGTCATGAACTTGTTCAGCCCCGGTTGAACTATAGTCACATTCCGCACGATTCGTCAGCCGAAAAGATGCGCGGCGCCACTTCACGCCAGCCGCTTTAGCCGGAGTCTGTCGAGCGCCATGCATGACGGGGCTCGTATTTATTCACGTCCGGATGGCAGTTGCTTCGCCGTGAGTCACTTGAAGAGGCTCGTCTCCTGCTTTCGTGGGTTGCAATGGTGCGCTCTTAAGACTGCCCAACCTCGTCGCGGGAAGACGACTGATTTCTCGGCGCCAAAGAACGGGCCACGCCACTTGGCGACAACCGCAATATGGGCGTGGACCGCTCATCTCCGTATTGCCTTTCAAATCACTCGTGTCGAAATCGGGCCGACAATTTTGGCGCTTCAGGTCTCTCGGTTTGACAAGTGGTTGGTTCTGCTCGAGTGCTCAGGCGATTTTTGATTTTCCGTCTAACATGAATATAAAAACATGCAAAGCTTGTTAACAATACAATGCGTTCATTTTTTTCACTTTCCTTTCGTCTAATATCATTCTTTGGAGCCCTCGCCAGATGAAGAGCTCCATGCTGCAAATTTCATGCAGTTTTCATAATTATTCCCGCGGGAAGTTTAGCGTATTATCAGCTTACTTCAAACGTCGTGCCTTTAAATAATAATAATAATAATAATAATAATAATAATAATAATAATAATAATAATAATAATAATAATAATAATAATAATAATAATAATAATAATAATAATAATATAATATATTATTATTATTATTATTATTATTATTATTATTATTATTATTATTATTATTATTATTATTATTATTATTATTATTATTATTATTATTATTATTATTATTATTATTATTATTATTATTATGGTAGCGAACCAGATACTTTCTCGTGGTAACAACCTCCCTGCCTTCTTCTTAACTTTATCTCTCTATAATGTTCCTGTTCCGTTTAAATAACACCCACCATGTCACGAAAGTGCGCTTTTTCGTGTCCGTGGATAAAAGTGAACCATCGTTGTCGGCCAAGTGAGTTCCAGTCGCCTATTCTTTTGCCGCCGACAAACATTGGAGGCTATACCATGAAACTCAATCATTTATGTTGTAGTAAAAAAAAATGTTCTAGCACCCAATTGTGTACGCTGTCACTCACTGACGATCAAATGTTTTGATGAGCCGATGGTACTGCCGAAAACGTCTTTGACAAAAAGCATCACTTTAGGAGAGCAAGGTGATTGAGAAACAAGTTCGTGAAATTTCAAAGAAAAATTTAATCTAGGAATCATGTGCTCAGTCAGATACTATAGTTTTCAAATAAACACACACAAAAACGAGCAAAAAGCGATTTTGCGTTGACTTACACCGCCTCAATACCGTCACAAAAAAAAAGACGTATACCTCCTGCCGTGGCTTGGTGATGCAATAGCCTGCATTTCAGCAAGATCTTACTCTTAGTCTGTTGATTTGAGTTCAGTACACTAGCCTATTCCTGTGCACCATGAAAGGAAATGAAAAAAAAAACGGTATTCAATTGTTACACCACATGGGCTTTTTTATGTGAATGCAATGTCCTTCGAACTTTCTACAGCGCCTGCAACTTTTTATCAGTTCACGGTCAATGGTTTTCGTAGTTTAAAGGGGCAACTGAATTTCGTCACTAATTTTCGGGCGCTCTTTCTGTGAACACAGCGCATGTCTCGGTCTTCTGTTGTGTCCAAAGTCATTGCATCAAGTGCGAGAATATCTACCTTACTGCCTCATAAACTTGTACTTGGTCAATAAATAAAAACGTAATACACCCAACCACAGAGCTAAAATTTAAAAAGAGTAGAAGACAAATATAAATGATTACGGGACTGGTCATTTCGGTTAAAATTCTTCGGAACGTGTTTAGTGCATCCTTCGAGTCAAACATAAATTCAGCGGACATTAATTTCACAACTTTAGGGCCTTGTAAACAACGCAATAAACGACTGCCTAATAAGAAAACTCGAAAAGGCGTTATGATAAGCAAAAAAAAAAAAACAAACTCAGACCTCTCTGAAATGGTCATTTCTATTGTGACACCCACCAAGCAGAGATTCATAACGGTTGAAAGAACTTTTTTTTTTCATATGTTCAGGGGTAGTCCAGTGTTACGGCACGTAAGCACAGTCCTTCCTAGCGTGTCGTGAAATAATTACGAAGCCGCCGCCCACCGGCCGCTTCGCACTGGCATTCAATGCCTTCGGAACAAAACGCTGCCCCTTCTTACGGGCACCGCAGAGGCTGGAGGATGCGACCGAAGATTGGCAAAAAATAGAGACAGAGTCGCCGCGTAACTTCCTTTCTTTTTGTGCGCCGCATGAGTCGTTGACCTTGAAGCGCAGCCCTCGTCTCGTGTGATGATGTCTTCCGGGCAGGCCGCACGTCTGACCGCTCTGCATCGAACGAGAGAATGGCCTTATGTTCGATGCAGAGCGGGACGGCTAAGTGTGCCTCAGCTTCGTTTCTGCAACACTCGTTCGTTCGCATCAGCGGCCGTCTTTTTTCTTTCCTTCTTTCTTTCTTTCTTTCTTTCTTTCTTTATTTATTTATTTCTTTATTTCTTTCTTTCTTTCTTTCTTGCTTTATTGTGCTTCTATTTATTTCTTCCTGCCCCGAAGCGTTTCGTCCCGGAACGATGTCTCCTTTTGTGCTGACCGTTAAACCGAAGCCACCGACCGCCGTCCTCGATTCGTGGCGGCCGCCGCAAAGCCAGTTCCCCCCCGTTTGAAAACGAGGCAGCGTTGGCCGTCCTGCCCACGGTAGGAGCGTGGGCTTGAGCTGCGTTTCGCGGCAAGAAAGAAGGCGAACAGGCTGAAGACGCAGCACGCGCCGTATGGCAGTGACGTGGCCCGCTGCCTCCGCTCGGTCGTTCGAGGCTCCCCCCTTCTTTGATTCTTTTGAATTGGCTGCGCTGGCGCTGACCTCGCCGCGTGCAGGAGCCGGTGTGAGTGTGGGCTAGATGTGGGCCGCGCCCGTGGCGTAGGTATCAACCATGTATCAACGACGCCTTCGCAGCCCCGATGACGGCCAGAAGGGAACACGAAGCGAGGAGCTTGCTCCCGTTACGTTACCCAGCTTCGACTAGAGTTAGTTATTGGAGGCTAGTTGCGCCCAATACAGATGGATTTGTACGTACGAGCCTGTCCTAGATATACACGTAATTGATTCATATGTGGGGCTTAATGACCCAAAACCACACTATGATTAAGAGAGACGCCGTAGTGGAGGGCTCCGGTAATTTCGACCACCTTAGATGGTTTAACGTGCACCCAAATCTGAGCACACGGGCCTACAGTATTTTCGCCTCCATCGCTAGATGTATACGTATATGGCACACTTTGAAAAGAGTTTCGCGCGTTTTTTTTTTTTTTGTTCCACAGCAATGACCTTCATCTGGCTTGCCTGCGTTTCTTTTCTCGAAAACTGGGCGCTCGCCACCTTCCGGTCAAAATATACGTCACTTATAGCACGCACGCAGTTCACAACCGAGAAGTACGGGCTCGCGGTAATAATGCAAGGGTAGTAATTAATAAGCTTTCGGTAGCTTATTATTAATTATTAACAATGTTTTTTCTCAACTGGACCCACTCGGACTCAAATTCATTACACTATTTCTCAACCGGACTCACTAGGGCTGATACTCAGCTGACTCAGCCTATCATTCAGCCTGACTGTATAAGACTCAGACCAATGGCTCACATGAGTCTTGAGTGAATCGAGTCATAAGCCCGTTAATAAAAAAAAATTGCTTTTTTGATCATGGCACCACCAGTATCTTACACGTCCCACACGTGAATATTTCACACAATCTTTGCTCTACGGTACGCCTTGTTCTTGTACCTTGAAATGAGAGCTATCGATGATTTTCAAATGTAAGGACATTTTTGTTAAATGCACGACTCATACAAGAAATTTTCATCAAAACCTTCCGTGAAAGAGTTCGCGGGAGGAAGGATTCATGCCCTGTCCGCCTAACTCACGCCTGTGATCGATAAATATTGAGGTAGCGCATGAATGGTAGTGCGCTTGAAATATGTGTGAATAAGCTTGCGTAAGCCGATATAAGGCTCATAGTAATACTGAAGATGAATCGATAGGAACATGGCCTGGCAGTGAAAGATGAAGCTCTCTCGGACTCACTCAAAAGACATATTTTGCGTTGAATCCTTCAGTAACGAATTATGACACGCTGTCAGAAACGCGTTAAATTCGCGTGGCATAATTCCAAGGCATTAAGCATTATATTGCAAGAACGAAAATGAATGAAAGCACAATTTTGTGTGAGTTAGAGTAAAAAAATGTTGTCAATGTGTGGCTAATTGTTTGATTATTCTGCCACTAGCCAGCTTCAGTTCTTGCAATAAAAAATCTACTCTTACACCCTAAATGCATGCATATTTTGTTTTTAGGTTGAATTTGTTTCAAGCGAAGGAAAAAAAAAAGCTTTTTACGTTGGTCCGGAAACGCGTCACGTTGAAGAACGAATTGTATGTGATATGCGCGTATGTGTTTTTGCATATGTGTGCCCGAGTGTTCTATTTAGTATGTACTGTTTTCATAGGTTTTCATTTAAGTTCCATCTTCCACTTTCACTCAAGGGCTAAGGAGTAGCCGGCGCCATACTTGTGCGTCAACGTCTCCTAATATATCATATCAATAAAAAAGAACAAGGTAATGCATCCAGCAAAGTGATCTTCGGCGGCAATACGCAGTACTATGAAGTTAAATAACCGCCAGTTGTCCACTCGGACGGCATGCTGAAATGTGTACACCAAGTTTCAAGCCACTTGATGAAACACGCGGCGTGTGACATGCCATTGAAGTTGACGTGTGCATTTGTACACACCGAAAGAGGCTCACTTGGACTCAACCTTGCCAAACTGTTTCTAAGGCAAATTCACTCGGACTACATCTCATCAAAATATTATTCAACCGGGCTCGCTCAGGCACAGATTTGCGGCCCTATTTGTGTCCGAGTGAGTCAACTTATGAGCGAGTTTGCCGAGTTTTATGAGCGCTACATTGATGAAGATTGTTGTTGTGGCACAGAAAAACCCACCAAATACGCCATTTCTGTTTATAGTCAGAAAAAACAACAACAAAGTGGTATTACTCAAGGCTTACAGGCAAAAGGCCTGCGCGTGAGTATAGGTAGGTAGCCCAAAAAATCGTCAAAGGTTTCAAAAAGAAACGAGGCCACTGTTCCCGCTACCTCAGCTGGCTTCGCTGCATGTGCAGTCACCCTAGTGTTCTAAACGCGACTATATAGAAGCCTCTGAAGAGGAAGATGAATTCTGCCTCAATTGTGTCAGTTTTCTACATCGCGAAAAGTATATATCGCTAAAACGACAATGCACAACAAGAACTCACGAACAGTACAGGTCTTTTGTTGCCCGTAACAAAACCCATGATATGAAACCTGTATAGCGTCGCGATAACTGTCATTCGTTTGACATGCTAGAGGCAACTCATTTTTAAATATTGCCTGTTACATATAGCACATTCCTAATCCATGAAGAGGACTTCACAAGAAGCGGATACGACTTCAACAATAGGTCAAAATACAATTCAAACCGATGAAAAAATGACACATAACTAAGTTTTTGCAATGATTAATTTGCCACGCATATAGAAATTGATAAGTTGTAGCTGACCAGTTGTATCGATACCAACTCGGCCAAATATCAGCTCTCATATAGGTGGTCCCACTATGTGTGCAAACACACATCCAGTTGAAATGATTTTTAAGGATGGCGTTGACAGCTAGATGTGCGCTGTAAAGTTCGCAGTAATAATGCACTTGTTCTTCAGCTGACTTCCCTAGCGGAATGGGTTTTATGCATTGAAGTAAAAAAAAAATTACGGCAGCTTTGCACTAGTGGGGCCAAACCAGTGGGGAACAACGAAGTTGGGCGGCCTCCTTTCTTTTTGAATTTATCTTTCTTTCTTTCTTTCTTTCTTTCTTTCTTTCTTTCTTTCTTTCTTTCTTATTTCTTTCTTTCTTTCTTTCTCTTCGTTTTGTTTTATGTCTTTTCTGCCTGTCTATTTCTCTCTCTACATCCATTTCTTTCTCTTTCTTGATATTTCTTTGTTTCTTTCGCTTTCTCTATTTTTTAAAGACGATAGCCTTTCTTGGGGACCTTCTAGCAAAAATTTTGGTCTGTCTGTCTGTACATTTATCTATTTATCCACCAATAACTATATCGGGTACTCTGAGCGGCACCCGTCGATACGCCAAACGGCCGACCCCATCCGCAGCGTCCACCAATGTTGCTCAAGCTTCAGCGTTTATACTTGTGCGATTGTCAATTAACAAGCATATATTGCGCATATCTGAGGCACCATAACAACACGTATATATTCTGTTTGTGCGTCTCTTACCAGAAATGCATACATAAGTCATTCTAAGGAGCGTAGCATTTATCACGCTGCGCTGACCATGCAACGCTTGCACGAAAAGGGGAGTGTTTCCAACGCTTTTCTAAAAAACACGGTAGTGGCACCTACCTATCACCTTGCGTTCTGCACCTTATCACCTCTAAGAGGGTAGCGCACGCCCGCTTCAGAGCCGCGCATTTCGTTTTCCTAGAAAACTGCCAGATGGCGCTCATGTCTCACGTGTGACGTCACTTTATGCACCCGTTCGCCTCCGCTGCACGCTCGAGGCACTCTAACGCAGCGCCTCCAGAATACCATTAACCAAATTTCTTGCGCAGAACATCAAATAAATGTTTTGTTCACTCTCTCCAGACGCAAGACTACCGTCTTTCGACAACATTTGAAGAATAACATGCAGATACGGGGCCATTTTTTTCTCTTCGTTTCTATTTTTCTCATTCTCTCTATGCTGTGCTTTACTTCTTCCTATCTTCCTTTTTCTCCTCCTCACTTTCAGATTCACCTTCCTTTCATATTCCCTCGATGTACTACAATGCCTGCTAAGCTCTGCAATTGATGAATCCCAACCAACTGGCCCAACTTACCGTCTTTCTGCAGACAAGCCTGGATGGTCGAGGGGCGCTTGTCTTCGGATCGTGGGCGTGCGGGTTCAAATCCTACCTCAAGCAAGTTTTTTTTTTTGTCAAGGTTTCTCATTCTCGTTATTCCTATCTCCATGTTTCTCGCTCTCTGTGTCTGTATTTCTTTCTCAGAAGTATCAGAGTTATTAAACTGGTACTCCGGCGCACGTGCTCTGGGAGCGAAGCAGAAGAGAACGAAGAGATCGCGTTCCTGTTCGTGATACTGATCTTGAAAGGAGTTCACTGTTGGACGAGTTGGTTTTTTGACATAGAAACCATCGTGAGAGCGCAACTACGACAACCACAGGATAAAGAACAGACGACGAAGAACGTCTGTTTTTTTCTCGTGTGTCCTAAGTAAGTGGGCTTTCACAATAGTTTCTATGACACTGATCATTTACGTTCACGCATTACGGGCCAATGTTTGGCTTGAACACTTTCACTGTTATAAATCAATGGAACCGCTAACGCATTTGTCGTAAATTTCGGGAATCAATATCGAAACCATAGTAATTTTGTAATAATGCGTTCGAAATTGTCTGGCGAAACTCATCGGTTACAATGGATGTATTGCAATATTTGTCGCAAGTTAGCTAAAAGTAGGTAAGAATGACAACAATCTCTCTGCAATTCAGCCCAGGTATAGATAAAAATTCAATCGCTACACCGGATTAACATAGTAGGCTGGACGCGTAGGAGCATATAGAAATGGTAGGTGGTCGTGAAGGGTATTTTAAGAGTGCTATGTACACGCACCAACATCAACTATATACAATACGTGCTCGTTCGTCTGTTGTTGCTCTCTTTTTTTTTTCAATATTCCAACGTCGTATTTGTTAATAGTCAAAATTTAGGGACTCTAGGTAAAGATTCTTCTTCTCTGAATCGATCATCGAGGCAATTGAGCACGTCTGTGGAGCGATTTTCTGATCTCTGTAGTTACCCTAATCGTCCGGCGCTAATTTTGAATTGCTGGCTGACGAATTCTTCACACACTGGAATAATACAGCGCGTGGTATAATTGCGATTTCTCTTTTGCCCCACCACGGTAGTCTAGTGGCTAAGCTGCTCGGTTGCTGGCCCGCAGGTCGCGGGCTCGAAAACCGGCTGTGGCAGCTGCATTTCCGATAGAAGCGATTGGGTGCACGTTAATGGACTCAAGGTGGTCGAAATTTCCAGAGCCCTCCGCTACGGCGTCTCTCATATTCATATATGGCGGTGTCGGGACGTCATACCCCACATATCTACCAATTATCAATTTATTTTTTGTTTCTTTTTTGCGACCTTCGGTCGAATGGTGTGTTCTTTGTGGTTGCGAAGCCGACCAGCCAATTACTGATCTCGCATGATCATAGAAGCCATGAAATGGGTGTCAGCTATAGGGTCAGCTGGCAGCTAGTAGTTGAATGTCAGCTAGTAAAGAGGTTGGACAATAATGTGTGCGGAGGGAATATATATTAGACTTTGTGACACCATTCTGATGAATTAGCATGCCACCACGGTTTATGACCAAAGCTATATAGGGGCTCGACTGCGAGCATTCATGGGGACGAGTGAATAATACAACTTATTTAGCTATCATGCACAGTTCCTTTGTTTTCGTGTTCTTGTTTTTTTTGTACGGGATCATAGTATGAGGCGAGAGGTAAACAAAGTACATACAAGGGTACCATACATAATTAAGGGCCGCACAACTCAACATCGTCAACCAGTTTCTCTGAGAGTCAAACAAACAGCATTTCAGTAAAAGCCATTGAGTGTTCCGTTTTAAAGGCAGTATGTAGTATAAGGTCGTCGCCTTTGTTGTTGATTTCAGCACGTCTTGTATTGTCACGTCGTTCTTTAACGTATAGGCTGAAGTATAACGTATTTAACGTATAGGCTGAAGGTATTCTTCCAAATAATTCACGATCAACTTAAGATTGATAAGTTCAAATATTTACACCCCCCAGGCAAAATAAATCCCCGAACTAACCACGATTGCGTCATAAAACCATACCAAACAAATACTGACATGTTTCGATATTCTTTCTTCCCGGATGTCGTAGAAATGTGGAACAAACTACCAAACGCAATTGTTGTTTTAAACAATGTCACCGACTTCGAAAATGCTGTAGAGGCACACTTACGAGATTGTTGAGTTTGATGTAAGCGACCTCATGTCCATTATTTTGGAATATGTCAGTGAATTTTGAATTGTTATTTTGAATTCTGAATTGTTATTTAATGAAATACCTGTTTTCATTGTGAAGTGCCGAGTGTTATGCAACTTTATGTACCTTGTACATTTTTTATGTATGTAATTGTATTGTCCTCTCTGTTATGACCCTCTTGGAGGGTTGACAGTATTATTAAATAAAATAAATAACACAGGATCCGCGAAGAATACCTGCCAACAGACGCGAGTTCTTCCTAATAAACAACAGTGCTAGCTCTTCCGATGTCGTATAAGTAAATGATGGTGGGAAAGGTTACCACTGCGTTTTTTTTATGTGAAATCGAATGGACTAGTTTGCACTTGCCAATGTGTCGAGAGGCCCTGCACCATTGTGTTTCTATGGTTTAATGTGACGCTTTCTTCTACGCAAACGTAAGCACTTATTTTTTAACTGAACATATGAGGGCAAGCCATAAGTTGTCTAAACTCTTCTCATTCTACAGTTTATCAACCTGAGGCTAGGGTTATACATGCACATTATTTTCCTAGGTGATCTTCCTCCTTTTTAATGTACTTGGAACCACGGTCAACGAACTTATAGTTATTTTTCCCAAATAAAACCAGGAAGCCACTTTTGCGCTGAATCTTGCATATTTAAATCTGAGGGAAATCAGCGACTACGCAAAGCCATGAGTGTGGCTCAAACACGTGAAAGTCACATGGAGTTATGTCTGGGCTGTAGGGAGGGTGTTTCATTACCTCAAATTATACCTTTTTGATGATTTCAATAGTGTGATGAGCCGTGCATTCTCATGCAACAGCAAAACTTTCTTCGACAGGAGACCATGGCGTTTGTTGTAAATTGCGAATTCCCCGAAAACGCGGTTTTACGTGAGAGTGCACTATACTCCCATCTTGCGAGGATAGACTAGCTGCGACGAATGTCTGCAGCCTTGAACACCCTGTGACTAGATGTAACAGATCGCTGCTCCGTGTTTCTGAGTGGTGTAAACGTCTGATGAAGTATACAAAATATATCGGCAACAAAAGAAAGAAAAATAAAGGAAATAAGGCCGTAATTTCACAGCATTATCACAACAGTATAACAATAAAATATACGATGGCAGAAGACAAACTGCGTATTATCACAAAAGTTATGACGAAAGTGTAGATAACTTCGGACTGGCCCAGAATTTTTATCTGAAACTAGAAGCTCTCAAAAAAAGATAAACGCCAGCAGAAAAAAAGTTGAAAAGCTTCATGCCATTCGCTCTCGAAGTAGCGCGATGCCTACGTCTGTATGTCGATATCGATATTGTGAGCCGGCTTTAACCCCTCGTTCACACTAAAGCATCCGCTTTTAGATGCGGAAGCATCTTATACTCGCGCCTTGTAGTGCGCCGTCCGCACCGCTTCTCGAACATTCGACAGCTGACCCGCGCGCATGCGCCGTCGCGCCGTCGCCCACCATCTGTGCCGCGCGTGCTTCTCCTTCGAGAACATTCGACAGCTGACAGCGCATGCGCCGTCGCGCCGTCGCCATCTGTGCCGCGCGCGCGCTTCTCCTTCGAGAATATTCGACAGCTGACAGCGAATGCGCCGTCGCGCTGTATATATACTCAAGGTCGGCGCTCGCTCGCTCAGTTGCCGCTCGTCGGTTGGTTTGTACGGCGCGTCGACGTCCAAGGTCGCGGTGAAATGAATTCCAACGAATCCACAAACACAATGATCGACGTCCCTTCGACCAGCGCCGCCCTTTCGCATACGTGTGTACGTGTTCACTCATTTAACACCCCCTCCTACAACCACGTTAACCAATTTAGCCATCGACCCAAGTAAGTCGCAATTTAACACCCCATTTCACAACCACTTTAACCAATGTGGCCATTGACCCAAGTAAGTCGCACTTTAACACCCCGTTAACCAATTATATGCTCCGCATCCTCCTCAGTGTTCCCCCGAGGGAAGCTGCGGGCAATTTTTTACAGCGGCTGGAATTCACCTGTCGCCGAAACCTAGAGTCGTTCGCACTGGACGCCCCCCGCGCCGCCTAATATTCTATCTACCACGGAGCTAACGCGGGACGGATGCGCTGTCACCCGGTTGTTGTTGCGTCTCGCAAACGCCGCTACACTATCTGATTGTCTAGACTTCGATGGTTCTCGTACATCGGAAGCAAGGCAAAGCAGTACTGCTTACTTTTCTGGCAAGTCGCTGTCTTGTAATGAAGAGTAGAAAAAACCGCCGACTCCTGTGGCGTTGGTGGGTTCGTTTTGCTCTGCAAAACCGCGACAAGCTCGCTCACGCCAAAGACAAGCTCGGTCACTTCTTCCGCGAAGTAGGGACGTGAAGTAGGCACAGAGTGGGTTAAACTCTCGTTGGTCACAACATTCAGTTATGTGCACTGCGACTTGACAAGCGAGTAGGGCTTGGCCGCCATTTTTCGAAATATCTTGTCTAGCGCTCCTATTGGTTCGCGGCGACCGATTCGGTGGCAGACGCCGCAAAAATCGGTCCGAGAGCGATTGGCGCGGAGAGGGCCCTTTCGGCGGATCTCGCCGGCGCCGAATCAGATTCTGCGCACTTTCGACGGCCAGAATACTTTCGGTGACCACTCTTTAACGTACGCGGTCAATTCGTATGTGTCTCACTTCCTTTCTCTATTACTCCTACTTGCTATTGTTTTAATTTCCGCACTTTGCACTAGTGCAGGGTGGCCATCGGGAAATGTCCTTTCGCTTAACCTCGCTGTCTTCGCCAGCAGAGCATCCAGAGTTTACAGCGCACGGCTGCTGACCCGAAGGTTGCGGGTTCGGTCACGGCAATCGCATTTCTATAGGCCCCCGGCAATGCAGTTTACGAGATCTGATTGGAATTGTAAACAAATACAAATATTCCAAGTTTACGAGATCGAAGTTTGAAGTTTACGAGATATTAGGAAGCAAAACCGAGTCTTCTTAAGCGTAGCCTAGTGAGTAGACGCAGCAAAATCTGACTTGCACGTGCAATCATTTTCTTCTTTAGTTGTGAACAGGTGTGTTACGGCTGATTATGTAAGCGCCCAGGAAGCGTTTTTTTAAAACGTGCCAAAAATGATTTGATTGATCGATCTGTGGTGTTTAACGTCCCAAAACCACTATATGATTATGAGAGACGCCGTAGCGGAGGGCTCCGGAAATTTAGACCACCTGGGGTTCTTTAACGTGCACCCAAATCTGAGCACACGGGCCTACACCATTTCCGCCTCCATCGGAAATGCAGCCGCCACAGCCGGGATTCGAACCCGCGCCCTGCGGGTCAGCAGCCGAGTACCTTAGCCACTAGACCACCGCGGCCGGGCAAAACGTGCCAAAAAGGCCGCTTACACTTGAGCGTGTCACTGTGTTCAGTGAGCGTTTCATTTTCTTAGTATCCCTTGCTGTCGGTACCAACAATGCTGAGGCGGTCCACAAAGCTCCGTCGCACCCACTACCATGGTCTACTGTCGGGTGCCTATGGAGATGAAATGCTAGAGGCCCACCTACTGTGTGAATGTCAGCTAACGTTAGAAAACACGAGAGGGTGGAAATTTCCGTACCCTTCCACTACGGCATCCCTCACAATCATATCGTGGTTTTGGGACGTAAAATTTGAGATATTACAATTATTCCTTTTTTGTGCTGTGTACCAAGGACTATGCTCGCCGCTGTCGTTGTGCGTAACTCTCACAACGATAACAGCGAGCACAGTGTCCCACCGTCGATAATTTGATATGCGGTAGATCAAACGCGTCAGCTATTCATGCATGAGTCACAGCACGTTCCAGCACAATCGCCGGCAATTGCGTGCATTCGCGAGATGACAGTAATCTACGGTGCGTACCATGCCTTCGATGTAATTAGAAGTGAGACGATATACCAGATTGCTCTGTAATCAGGCGTCCCTTGCAGTGAACCATAGGTAACTGATCTAACCCTGCCACGTTCATGATGGGAACCAAGCACACGTATATGTATATCCTAGTACTAGAGGCACCGAGGCCACTGAGCCTTAATAAGTTCCTTGATTGATTGATATGTGGGGTTTAACGTCCCAAAACCACCATATGATTATGAGAGACGCCGTAGTGGAGGGCTCCGGATATTTCGACCACCTGGGGTTCTTTAACGTGCCCCCAAATCTGAGCACAGAGGCATACAACATTTCCGCCTCCATCGGAAATGCAGCCGCCACAGCCGAGATTCGTTCCCACGACCTGCGGGTCAGCAGCCGAGTACCTTAGCCACAGACCACCACGGCGGGGCACCTTAATAAGTTCCTAGGTTCATGGGCAACGAATTCATGGCATTTGGGAGCTTCCATGACACTCCAGAGATTTATGCAGAGGAATGATAATTTCGGAACATATTGAGCAAAGTATTTACTGTCGATTATAAAGTGACTACACCAGTTTAATTTAGCATTACCTAGCACATTTATATGCTTGGCTTCGTGTGTCCTCGTGTGAACATTTTTCGTGCTTTTTCATTCACATGCCCGTACTTCTGTGCAGTTACGTAGCACTGACTTTACAAATAATAGGGCTAAATTTTAAAACATCTATTAGAACGCGCAATGGTGCACATCCCAAAATTTCGGCTAGGATTTAAAGACAAAATTCCACCACGCTGTGTCTGCGAGTGTGGCCATGCTAGTTTGATTAAAAAAACCTATAGTAATGCCATGTGCTTACGTAGTATACCGCCGAGCAAGGACGCACGCACGATGCCCTTTTGCATTAGCTCTCGCAACATAAGTGTGCTGAAGTGTTCCTTCAATTAACATTACTGAAAAATAAACTCATGCGAATATACATCTGCTTTTTGATTTCTGCTCTGCTTTTCGTTTTTCTTTCTTTTGAAGTCATATATTTGTACTTCACTTCTTTATATCAGTCATTCATTATTATCAAGCATATCCGGGGTTTTTACAAGTAAAATCCACGATATGACTATGACGTAGACCGTATAGTTGAAGGCTCCGGAGAGTACTGCCATCTGGCGTTCTATAACGTGCACTGATATCGCATAGCACCCGTGCCTCTCGCATTTCACCTCCGTCAAAATGTGACCGGGATCGAAAGCACGATTTCCGGGTACCGCAGTCACTATACCACCATCACGGGATTTCAAGCTCATCAATAACGCTTCTGTGCATATATGTGTGCGTGAGCGTGCGTGTTATTTGTGGACAAATGTGATCACGGTGCATGCCCCAGTCAACACTTGACAGCTGGAGTACAAGCTAGGCTGCGAACCAGGGCAACAACAGTGACATCACCGGGGTACTAATTAAAGAAGATAATATTGTTGTTGCTCCACAATTACCAGCACTAGTTCACCACTTTTTATATTTTCGTTCTAGACTCCCGAAGAGAATTCTGAACTTAATAACTCGTAGAAATCAGCAGAGCCATATTTTTAGGGCTCACAGCAAGTGAAGAAGGCTGTAGCTTCAGTTGTACGCGTGGTATATTTCGCATCAATTGGATTCTTTCACGGAAATGTCTTACAGTTACACTCTTGGAGAATCTGCAAAAGCTTCAATATCAAATGCTATAATCGTACTGCTTGACAATACATGATATTATATAACTTGTATTTAATATGTTCAGATTTTCTGTTCACGAAACGAAACATACATAACGCAATCATTGCAGCTTATGTGTGTCATCCGTTTCTGCTGTAGCCTTTGCACAGCCAGTTTCGAACAAATGCCCTTGAAAAGAAACATTTAAAAGCTACAGGCATATGAGTGATACTCGTAGGAACTTTCTGGTATGTGACAAGACGTGTGAAAAACAGTAACAGCTGTTCAAGAAACGATGTCACAGGCACTCACAGCTAGTTCGCTCGAATAAATGTGGTTGCTCTTCGGTTTTATTTTATTTTCTCGCCACCAATTTATAGATGCGCGTACGAAATACTCGTTTGTTTGTTGGTTTTCTCTCTCTCTCTCTTCAGACACACGACAGAGCAAATATTTGCGCAGCCAACCATAATTCGTTAGCTGCTGCGCAGCGCCCATCTGGGCTGGCAGTATTTGCCTCTTCTCGGGCACAGCTATTTTTCGCTCCTCTGCCCAGCGCGCTGCTTGAACCCGGAGCGCGGGGGCTCGTTCATCCCTCCCATTGACGCGGCCTCGCAGACGCCGACGCGGCCTTATCGCTCCTTCTTGGGCAAAAGGGAGCCGGTTTGAGCCGCCCCCTTTCACGTGACCAGCGCAGCGCCGCGTCTATAAAGGGGAGCAGCGGAGGCGCGGCGCGGCACATACCTACTTACGTCCGCTGCGAGCGCGTTGTTGTTCAGTGCGGAGTAAGGAGCTCTTCCGGCACCACCAAACATGGTAAGGCTTCGCCGCCATGCGCGTTGTCCTTTTTCCGGTGAAATGTGGCGTCATGTGACAGGCGCGTCTGACAAAGTTTCAGCCCGCTTTTTCGTTTGGCACCACGTGTCGTTAATCCGGCTGCGCCTTGCGGCATTTTTCTGCTGTCCGTCCCGGCATCGCTCCTTTATTTCTCGACTTTGAAGGCGTTTATAGTTGGCGAAAATGTAGAGGGGCGCTGCCCCTTCGTATAGTTCCCATTCGAGCCCGCATGGGCCGGTGCTGCACTTGTCAGACTCCACGTGAGCTATATATATAGACTTTTCCTTTGCGGAGTAACGTGACCCAGCCTCAAGTCTCGACGATTGTGACGCCGAACGGGGCAAGCTCTAACGCGATGAAAAGGGACAGACAGCCTCGCCCACATATAGTAGCGTGAGGCTGGCCTTTTGACTTATCTCATTTACACAGTCATTGGCATAGCAGCCTAATTCAAGGCTCGTATGCATATTCTCTGCAGCAATTGAGCTGAGTTCAGGAGGCGCGTTTCGATTCACTTTGGCCCTCAAGGCCCGCTGATGCTAGATCTCTTTGCAGGATGTTAGCTGTCGTATTTGGTAGTGAAATCCCCGTATGACAGTTGCTATCTTTACGGCCTCTAATCAAGAGCGTTGAGCGGGTCACCGATAAGCGAGACTACAGTGCCTTTGTTAATGGCCCGATATTTGCATTGCACCCAATGTCGGTTTCCGTCTTTATCACCTGCGCTACAAGTAGTGGCTTTTGGACTGTTTCTTTTCGCTATGCGTGTCCGTCTCTGTATGAGCGTGCATGTAGCATTCAGTAACCGATCCTAACCTCCCGCGGAAAGGCTTATTTTGCAGATCTTGCTCTGAGGGGGGGAGCGAAAGAGCACGCTGAGCATGCACACATTGAATTGCGTACAAAACCTCACCTAAAATAAGAGAAAGAAAACTCGTTTCTGCCGCGTTTCTCGGCGATTGTGTAACAGCATGCATAACGCGAGTCCAGCCGGAAACTTCACTTCTACGTGAGCGCTGATTTAGCCGAGCGCACACTCGAAGGTCTCTATTTTTTTTCTCAAAAGAATTCCTGCCACAAGGTGTACATTCATAAAGCGTTCAGCTCTCTTGCATCCTGCTCAAATTTTGGGTGTAACTATTTCTTAACCATCAGATGAACCTGAGTCAGACAAGTTTCAACCATTACGAGATTTCTGGGAAACTGCTTCCAGCCAACCTGCCTTGAATTCATATGTTGTAGCGGCAAACCTTGAACTGCCTACGCGATTCTGGGAACCTATTTTTTCGTCACTCACAGCATGGCTTTCGCTGACAAGTACAAATGGTTCTCTTCCTCTGCCTACAGAGTAGTTCCATGAGCCCTACGAAATCTATTCATTTCATGAAGCCGCGCGCTCTTTCTTTCTAATAATTTAGAAAGATGGGGTGAACATAATGAAGGCTGCTTTGTGTTTCGATATAACATGTGGCGTCATCGTGAATCTAAATATCAACGAATTTGGAGCACACGATTTTCCAGTACTTATCCCACTCGTAAATTGGCTAAGGTATTTCAGTGTTCACTCTTTCACCTTTGTAAGGGAGCGGACAATAGAACACGAGACCTTGCGAAACAAATGTGCCGCCGAGCCTCATAACTATCTTGTGGCTGTAGGCACAACTTCAAATATTTCGCTTCAAGAGCTTGCGAGCATTTGTGTGTACATTTTTGTAGTGTTCTGCTTATTGTCGCCGCTTATGCGTCGATAAACTACCGTTCAATATATTCATTCCTAGACGTCCCTCTATTGCGACTATATTATACAATTCTATGTGCCTCCAAAGGTGAAGTCTTACTATGATCGCACAATGCGGCAGCAACTTGGCCGCGTATATTGCTGCCCTTTTACGAAAGAAAGCGATAGAAGTGTGCGTTTTGTGTTAAGCTTTGGCCTTCTTAAGCGGCCTGTTAGTCTTTGGCACGATTTTATGCAAATATACGATTATTAATTGCGCGCAACAGCTGTGAACGCTTCGCCTACGCCAGCCGTCGTGAGAAGCGTAGATTAACTCTGATTAGGCATGAAGTGTTTTTGCACGCCGCCGCGGTATTATCCTCCCTTTCCTTTTCTGTACGTGCCTTAAGTATTTTGCGTGTGTGGGATCGCCTTCACTATAGAAGAAATACCGGCTGATGCTAGTCGTTATACGCTCTTTCAAGGTGTACGCTGCAGATCCCGTCTTTGCAGGCTGGGAAGCGTGTACAGTATTCGTCACAATATCTCTTGTCAACGGATGTCCTTGGTCACAGTTGGCTAGTGTGAATAATTTCTTCTTGGCGACGTGATTACTCACTGTAAGCTTTTGGCTACCATCGAAGTCGACACACGTTGCTATTTTTGTCGTTACAGTGGTGTATCATACATAGGCTTCTTTGCTTGAACACAGAACTCTGATGCGCTCTCCTTGCCTTTTTTTTTCGCTCGCACAGCAAAACCATCCCCAATTGCATTCCTTTACAAACGTGCGCTACAACCGGTCGCTAATGGCGTTGTCGCGATGTTGAAGGCTGTCGTCAAAATATAAGTCGTACCGCGCATGGCAGTGGAAAGCACTTTAGTTGCGTAATTATTACAATTGCTAGTATGGTTGACTAACACTAACGTATACATACATTCGAAAACTGGCGTTTCCGATGAGTTACTAGGAATAGAAGCCTCCGTTAGGATATATTGTTTGTCGCGGTGGTATAGCGGTTACGGTGCTCTACTGCTGACGGCAAGGTCGAGGGTTTAATCCCAGCCGCGGTGCTCGCATTTCTATAGATGTGAAGTGCTAGAAGCTCGCGTGCTGTGCGTTATAAGTGCACGTTGAATAACACCCGATGGTCGAAATTTCCGGAGCCCTCCATTAGGGCGTACCTCGTAATCGTATCGTAGTTTTTGCGTGTGAAACCCCAGATAGTATTATTGCCTCAAGATACATTTTATTGTGAAACAGTCGTGTGACACGCACAACATGCTCATAAATCAAGAGTAAAATTGGAGCGCCCTTAAGTTTTCATTCTTTGTCGGTTGTTCCTATATGGAACCACTCACTGTTACAGCGAAAAGTTCGTCCACTCTGCGCGACGCATGATCAATGCATATATATCTGACACCAAAGAATTAAAGCCACAGCTTTGCCGCAACAGCGAAGCAATGAACGCGATAGCAACAAACTGGAAGGTCACACGAAGAATGGCAAGCGCGATACGCGCCCCACGTTTCTCACGCACAAACGACGTGCGAAACGCACTCACAAATACACATGAAACGCACAAATACACATGAACGCGAATAAGCGTCTCAGTTGTTACTTCGCTGTGTCTGAAAAGCGCGCCCTTTTCGCTAACGGTGATTGTGCAAAGAGTGCAGTGGCCTTTGTGCGCCCGGTAACTACAACAGAATCGTTCATGAAAGCCTAAGGCGTACGATTGTCCCCACCACGACATAAGAGAGTGCACGCGTGATGGTCCAACCGGCCCCATCTCAGCGGGGCAAGTACTCATGGGAGATGAGAGCGCGCCCCACCACGTCGTGACTATCTGGCGACGTGCGCTCATTGCGTCACATCACTGGTAATGCTGTAAACATGATATCCTCCCCCCCCCCGCCCGAGATGCCCATCGCCAGCGATAAGTGGTAGAAATAAGTAGCTTGCCATTTGAACGTTGAAGGAGGTGCTCTTTCGTGGCTCAGTGGCTAACGCCTCGCACTCACAATTCAGAGGTCGGACGTTCAATTCCACGCGCCATATATTCCATATATAGTTACTATTGCCATAAAAAAATACGATCTCAAAAGTTCGAAGTTGCAGTGATATTGAGTGTATACAAGAAACCGGATGCCCGCATCGCGCCCGATTTCGTGCATAGGTGGGCCAGCTCCCTCCCGATTTGACTCGCTCAGAGGTAAAGCCCGAGTCGGTCAGCCCGCCGAACTATAGTTCTTGAGAGCATTAGTGCGAGTGAGCTACCCCTTAGCAGAAATGTATCTAGAAATAGGTCGGAGTCTGCGAAAGTATTGCCGAGAACGATCAGTTGCTGGCGTTTCATAGGGTGTTTTTTTTGTACGTGTAGGCTAGTGTTGGTACTGATAATTTTCAGATCTATAATTCGGATGTACTCGTAAACATAGCATATCCGAATTTTCATTCAGCATTAATCATTCCATTCTATCGAAGACGGCACAATATCGGTACCTGGGCCTAATATTGACACCTAAGTTATCCTGGTCCAACCACATTAGGGCCAATCTCTGCCAACCCACCCAAATCGCTAGATTTCTCAACTAGAATATGCCAATTCGATTTGGTCTCCCCAACAAAAGTCCCTTAAAGTGACCAGACGTCGCGATTTAGGCGGGAGAAGTCTCGGTTTTGCGATTGAGCTCCTCCCTATCTCGCCAATCTGCTTGCGAGAGGTTTTGTCCAGATTTCAGACGAAAGCCGGCCCGCACTGGCAGTCAGCAGGACCGTGGCGACGACACCGCTATACATGGCTATGATCTCATTTTTGTTCCTCTCTCTCATTCTTTCTTATTTTCTCTTTTTCCCGTACACTCGTGCACAGAAACGCCATCATAAGGTTCCTATGTATGCTTCGTCAGCTACCGCGCCTTAATAGACGAGCAACGATGCTAAAGTTCGGACCATGGGCAGCCATGGGTGCGAGTCCGGCCTCGAAATTTTATTTAGTTTTATTTATTCTTCTTTTCCCGAGAAGGGTGGTGCCCTCCAGGGGCCCGTCCTCTTGAAACTCTTTGAAGGAAGGTGTTTTACTTAATAGATATAGTAGGTGCTGTTTCCCAACTCTTAAGCAAGTGCGCCCTTCCCCGCTCGAAAAAAATTCTGGCAGCAGGCCTGGTTCTCCCTCCCTCCATTCTGCACCCACCATCCCACTATGGTGTCTGTGGAATATGGTCACAAATTTTCTGTGGAATATGGTCACGGCATACTCTCTCGATTCGACTCGCTGGGACTCGCCCCGACCCACAAGTCTGACCCTGAGGTAGTTTGGTTGAGCAGAGTACTTTGAGTCCCAGTGGGTCCGGTTAAATAAAAAAGAAACGTGGGTGAGGCTGAGGTCGCCCTAAGCAAAAGTTCACTTCTTAAGCAGTCTGGGTGAGTTCAATTATTTTGTAAATCTATATTTGCGTAACAGTCTCAAAAGCGAGTGGTGGCGTGCATTGTCGGACAAAAGTGCTCGGTTTTCTTGTCCGAGCAAAGAACTATTAACCAAGAACTGCTAAGTTAACACAGGGCCCGTGTAGAAGGGGGTTGGGAGACTTCGGTTATGCGACTTTTAGATGCCGTATTAACGGGAAGGTGGTCTGTCTATTAGTTTTTTTTTTTTCGGCAGCTACTTCATGTTTCTCTCATAAACGCGGTATTTGAAGACTGGGTCTCGTGCCCAAGCGAGCCTAATGCTCTACAGATGCTGCATAACGATTGCATTCCTCTCCAAGCAGAACGTAACTCATTCAAGGCCGTGTGCAAGCAAGAGCGTTTCAAATATCTGGCCCGTTTTGACAACGCAAATGTTTTGCTTAAGAATTTGCTTCTTGCAATACAATGCATTGAAATGCTTGAGGAGATTTCACAACGCTGACGAAGTGTGCTCTGATCGCCATGAAGCCATTCAAGTTATCGCGGATTACTGGCATCGGACAATGGATTGCGTTTCCGCTCACAATATTCATGTAACTGCAATCGGTGCATTATTACCCAGTTGATATTAGTGTGCATGACTTTCTTTTCGCAGAGCCCGAAGTAGCGGGTTAAAGTTCTCTGGGCCACGTCGGCCGTATTTTATTGCAGTGATTCATTGCTAAATGTTTGTGCATTGTTTGAGGCGGCAACGCACGCGTAATGTGTGAAGGAATCCAATAATGATGCCAAGCATATTGCGAAAGGTGATTCGTGAAGCAAAATTTTCAAATAGTGAAGCTATTCTACAATTTGCCTAATGGAACACACGCAAAATGGACATCGGGCTTCTTTACATTCAGCACACACATTTTGCCTTTGTTAATAGCTCAGTTACTTGAAGTAACTTAGCTATTTACACCTTTGTTTTACTTGATCCTGCGACCTCTTACCGTGTTTTCTCTTGCTTACTTCAGAGGGAGTGCATCAGCGTCCACATCGGCCAGGCCGGCGTGCAGATTGGAAACGCCTGCTGGGAACTCTACTGTCTCGAGCATGGCATCCAGCAGGATGGCCAGATGCCAAGCGACAAGGTCTCCGGCGGCATTGACGACTCCTTCAACACTTTTTTTGCCGAAACTGGCGCCGGCCGTCATGTCCCACGTGCCGTATTCGTTGACCTCGAGCCGACTGTTGTCGACGAGGTTCGCTCTGGTGCCTACCGACAGCTGTACCACCCGGAGCAGCTAATCTCTGGCAAGGAAGACGCTGCCAACAACTATGCGCGTGGTCACTACACCATTGGCAAGGAGATCGTCGACCTCGTGCTTGACCGCATCCGGAAGCTGGCCGATCAGTGCACGGGCCTCCAAGGTTTCCTCGTGTTCCACAGCTTCGGCGGTGGCACTGGTTCCGGATTTACGTCGCTTCTCATGGAGCGTCTTTCCGTCGACTACGGCAAGAAGTCGAAGCTCGAGTTCTCAATCTACCCAGCGCCCCAGGTACGCAGTGTGAAACAACCTTTGCTACGCCTGGGACATGTCGCACCTTGGGCAATAGTTTCCAAATACTTGCGATTCACAGCAGGTTAACAAAGTAGCACGAGTTGGCATTTTCGTAGACTGAAGTGTCCCATATTCTTGTGTCCATGATCGGGCAGGAGGCAGTCATCAAAAAGCTAAACCTGTCTGTAAATAAAATTTTTATTTCCACAAGCCCGAAAAAGCCTTAAAAGTACTTAACTTTTCCAGATCTAACCATATTCAACACCGCACAGTGAATCTTTTGATGAGCTCGAACACCTGTGCGACAGAGATGCCCTGTGACTGCGCAACTTGCACGCAGGCTTGTGCGTTCTGAGAATGCCAGCATTTATCATGGGGCACCAATCATGTACAAGTGGTCAATGAACGTTGGGTGGAGGCTAGTGTAGTTCGGCTAATTAAAATGGCACATGCTATATACAAAACCAATGCTTGGAAAGCGATTAAAGTATTGCATGGTTCGTTTTCGTTACTTGCAATGTTGGCGTTATTACTGTCCATGTCTATAGATCACCAATCCGACAGGTTTACGTGGTCAGCAGCAAGGAGCTACAAAAAAATTGCGAAGATTTGTGGCCTAAACCACCCGTTTACATGAACACTGAAAGACGGTTTCGATCTCTAGGTACTTAATGTCTGTGTTGCCCTGTTCGATATGCGCAGGTCTCTACTGCTGTTGTCGAACCCTACAACTCAATCCTGACCACTCACACGACGCTGGAGCACTCGGACTGCGCATTCATGGTTGACAACGAGGCCATCTACGACATCTGTCGGCGAAACTTGGATATCGACCGGCCCACATACACCAACCTGAACCGGCTCATCAGTCAAATAGTGTCCTCAATCACCGCTTCCCTGCGCTTCGATGGTGCGCTCAATGTCGATTTGACAGAATTCCAGACAAACTTGGTGCCCTATCCTAGGTTTGTATATTTTCTTGCTTTTTTTCGTCGCCTTCATTCTGCACTACCGATTTTCTAACCTACCATTTCACAGTGCATGCATTCGCACTGAGTGAATTAGTCGCACATTCTATATTTTCTGCGCTATGATGCCAAATGTCTTACTGGGAAGTGCCACTGCATGCTGTAGACGTTCTAGCCTGCCATTTCATTCTCCCACTGTATCTTTAGCAGCATGTTTATGAGTCACCTTCACCCGCCTTTTGTCTGTTGCAGGATTCACTTCCCGCTGGTTACATACGCTCCTGTGATCTCGGCCGAGAAGGCCTACCATGAGCAGATTACTGTGGCCGAGATCACCAACGCATGTTTCGAGCCTGCCAACCAAATGGTCAAGTGTGATCCGCGTCACGGAAAGTACATGGCCTGCTGTATGCTATACCGAGGTGACGTGGTGCCCAAGGATGTCAACGCTGCTATCGCAGCAATCAAGACTAAGCGCACCATCCAGTTCGTGGACTGGTGTCCCACTGGATTCAAAGTGGGCATCAACTACCAGCCGCCAACTGTGGTGCCCGGCGGAGACCTGGCCAAGGTTCCACGCGCTGTCTGCATGTTGTCCAACACCACGGCCATCGCTGAAGCCTGGGCACGTTTGGACCACAAGTTCGACCTGATGTACGCCAAACGTGCTTTTGTCCACTGGTACGTGGGCGAAGGCATGGAGGAGGGCGAGTTCTCGGAGGCCCGCGAGGACATGGCCGCCCTCGAGAAGGACTATGAGGAGGTCGGCATGGACTCCAATGAAGGCCCCGACGAGAGCGAGGAGTACTAGAAGGAAGGCTGAATAGCCTCGACGGAAATTTACTTAAAAAAATCGGGATGCCAATGCTTTCAAAATTTTGTAATAAAGATCAGATTTCTGTTGTATCTCTACAATTACTCACATAATTTAAAACATACAGCGTGTCAGCGTGATAGCTAATTTTTTTTCGAGATTTCTGCTCCCATATAGCCCCTGAAAGAGCAAGGCCAAAGATAAGAGCAGTAACCGAAGATACGTCTCCTCATCCTTTTAACCCTCCCCACCTCCGTTGGTGTTTTTTTTGGTCCTCTAGGTATTTTAATCCGACTGAACAAACTCCCACATTAAAATTGCACCTGGCTAGCCGACAATCTGCAGGAAGAAATTGATGCGGGACGTGCAACGCCTGAACATCTTAGTTATAATATTCAGTAGTATATAAAAAGCGTCAGCAACCAATACCTTGACCTTGCGAGGTGGCGTATGAAACTGCGCTTATACGTAAGGTGCTGAGCTGGTGGTATTCCCAGATTCCGCGAAGTTAGCGGTTGGCACCAAACGCAGGTTTTGTTCATGTAATACCTGTGGCACCTGCAATCAAATCGAAACTCGCTCGGAGAGTTGGGTTACGGTGGCACTTGAGGACGTTCAAAGTGGCATTTTCCATGTGCCGGCCAAATCAACAAAAATTCTGCGTCGGCCACAAACCCTGTATCTAAACCACGTGTAGGTACTCTACTAAAGATTTTTGTGAACACAATCTCCAAAACGGGTTGCCCTACTGAAATTGGTGAATGGAGTTAAGCAAACAGAGAAAAAACAGTTGTATAGCTGCCATGTATCTGTTTAATGCTATCTTCACTGTTATCTTACAGAGCGATCGCGCTCACTCTCGCGCAAACTGTTGCGATGTGACGCCATTCCCACACAAAGCTGGTGAAGCGTCATAAAGCACTACAGTTGCGTGACAACTTCTGGTAAGAATGTGCATCTCCGCGACCCAATGAAGCAGTGCGCCACAGCGCAGTGTTGAAAGCCCACAACTAGTTCCATTGTTTGCTCACATTAAATAGAAATCCGTTGGCGAATCTAGGCGAGAACCTCTGTTTTCTTGTACATCAGTTTGGTGATCTAACCCATAAACTACAAGCGCTTCATTCAATTTGTTAGCGATGGGAGTTTCAAAGTGGAAAAGCTGAATGTGTGATCATGGTCAAGCCTGTCCTACGTATACATGCAGGCACAGTGTAAGTGACAGGTAGTGAAGATTCCATAGAAGCATATGCGTTCATTTTGGCAATGCACACGCATGGTGGCGCCGCATATATTTTGGCAAGCGTTTATACTCTGGATGTACGGACGGGGCTCAGCTTTGTTAACAATGTTAGTTTCAGTGGTACTGCATGCCAAGGTCCGTAAGTAATCATAACATATGTGCTGCCGTGGAGGGCTCCGGTAAAATATATACCGCCGGGTTTTATTTGAAATTTCTGTTAGGATTTTATCAATTTCAAGAAAAATATAGTAATGAATAAGCAACATTTTGGGATGCCTGCTTCAGGGAACCAACCGTGCTGTGAAGAATGCGTGAGCATTATTGTCAAGCACTATAGCGCTTGCATCATAGAAATTCAGCAGGAATGTGTAGGAATTGAAATGTGTAGGAATTCAAATTGTGTAATTACTGAGGTTGAACATACAATACAGGCGCTGTCTTCGGTTTTTGTACTAGTGGCAGGCTAAACATAAGGAATCGTCTGCCTCGGACATCGGTAGTGCTGTAGCCTCGAGGGACGAGCACAGCCAGAGTGGCCGTGAGCGAAGAACAGTAAGGCGGTTTATTACTACATGAATACGGAGTACAAAAGAACACTGAGCGCCCGGTTCACAGCACTCATATAGCCATGAAGCACCGGCGCTGTCAGCGTGACGTCACACAGGCTTCGCATGATACCACACTCCTTCCCACAATGCTTTATGGCCTATAGAAATCAGGAGGTTTTAATATACGAGTACTGCGTCGAAGAGTCTGAGCACCTAGAGGAGACACAGGTATTAGCAGAGGGGACGTTGCTGGGGCCGAGCCTTGATGTGGACTTGCATTTGGTTATTCCGAGGGAGCCGAGTCTCCGGGTGGCTCCGGCGGTGCGGTAGCAGACCTGGGAGACGCACGAACCGGAAGGGGCCAGGGGCTCGTAGGAGGGGCTTCGGACCCAGGGTCTGGAATTGTGCTGGGCACGAAACAGGGACGCTCACTGGGGCCTTCTTCGCCACTCTCAAAGTAGGGCGGACGTAAATTGTCTACATGCATGAACCTGCTTTCGGATCCTACGCGCACAAGGTACGTAACGGCACCGCACGTTCTTTCAGTGACACCTATCAGTGTCTTGGTATCACCTGGATGAAGGCCTTGAACCAGAACGGTTTCCCCCTGTTTGTAAGCTCTTTCCGACCCTCTTTTTTGTCAACTTGGACCTTTACTTTGGAAAACCGTTCTTCCATCCGTCTCTCCAGTTCTGGCTGTGGCATAGTCAGGCGCGTGCGGGGTGACCACGACAAAAAACAGTTCTGCTGGTGTCTGCCCCGTGATTGTGGTCGGTGTGTTCCGGTGCCTGAACAGAAAAAGATCTATGCGGTGCAGTAGGGTCTTACTCTGGCCCGATGACCTTTCGTCGAGAAGCTGTCACGTAAGATCCCGTTTTACCGTCTGGACGCATCTCTCGGCGTTTCCATTGGATGCAGGGTGGTATGGAGTTGTTCTAGTGTGCCGCACTTCATTCTTAAGCAGGAACTCTGTGAAACTCTTTGCCGTGAACTGAGGCCCGTTGTCTGTAACATCTCGTCTGGAAGGCCATACGATGCGAACACCCCACGCAGCCTCTCGACTGGTCTTTTCGGTCGTTGTTGAATTCATCACAAACACCTCCACCCACTTGGAGTGTGCATCCACCAGCACGAAGAGCCACTTGTTGTCTGCGAATGCCAAATCCAGGTGGATTCACTGCCATCTGTGGCTCGGCCAACCCCAAGTTTGTAGCGGAGCCTTAAGTGAAGCTTTCTGCGTCAACTGACAAGTACAGCAACTTTTAACAACATTTTCAATATCTTGGGTTAACTGAGGCCACCAGACATAGCTGCGCGCGAGCATTTTCATACGCGTAACTCCGGGGTGACCTTCACGACAAAGTGCCAATACTTGTTTACGCAAACAGTGCGGAACAATTACCCGATTTTCCCACGTAACGCACTGCTGATCTACCGATAGTTCATACCGGCGAACAAAGTACGGTTCCAATTCACTATCAGTGACATGTGCAGGCTAGCCATTTCTCGTGTACCACAACACTTTCGATAGCACTCTATCAGTACTCGTTTTCTTGCTGATTATGTCAGCAGACAGTGGAAGTTCATTGACAACAGAGAAAAATTGTACGTAATCTGAGACATCTCGCTCATTCGCCAACGGCAATCGCGAAAGCGCGTCAGCGTTGCCCATGTTGCTGTCTTTTCGGTACACTCATCTGTAATTGTACGCCACCAGTAGCAAAGCCCATCGTTGCATGCGCGCTGCAGACATTACTGGAACAGGGGCCGGATGGTGTAAAATTTTTTGTAAAGATTTGTGATTGGATGAAAACCAATGTGCTACGTGAATGGCCGGTGCATTCGGATTTGGCACAGAATATGATCAACCTTATTTGTTATGTTGTTGTGTTGCGCCCCATCTCATTTAATTAAAAGTACGACTCGAGATCCTCGCCTCATTGGTGGAAATGACCACCAAAGAGGTTAATGGGAGCATATTCTTTGCACGCTATTGGAAATAAAAATGAGAGAAACTTTTTAGTGAGTGGTTCATAAAGCTTGTGCTCTAGTGTACCTACATTGGTTCTAACTGTCCAATGGGTGTGATTCACAAAACTCACTTACGATAACATTTTTGCGCAAGAGATATTTTGTTGCGTTAGTCGATTCACGAAACGAAAAAAAAACGTCGTAAGAGGCCATCGTTGTCACATCGGCCGCTGCAATAAAGCGCGCTGTGACTGCCCGGGAACATGTCAGCGATGGTGATGCAGTTGCTATATTTGCTTACGTCACCGAGAAGTGCTCGTAAGTGGATTCACGAAGCAAAATTGTGCGTAAAAACAGCGTGACTGAGAGAAAATCCTAAGAGTGGTCCGGACCACACTTAAGAACAATGTGGCTACTTAGAACCTGCCGCCGCGGTGGTATACTTTGGTGCCCTGGCTGGTTTTGAGTTAATTCACGCCCATGAAGGGCTGCCTGATGACTGCTAGTGTGCTTTTATTTCTTTCGGCACTTTGAGTTTCGTGTGTTGTTTCCCTTGTACGCAGTGGATGATGTTGACAGCCACCGTCGTCCAATAAGTTCGAATTCGCAGTAATTGAATAATTTTATTGAGCGTCAATGGCGTAAAATTTTATGTAAAGATTTGTGGTTGGATGAAAACCAATGTGCTACGTGAATGGCCGGTGCATTCGAGCGTGGCACGGAATATGATCAACCTTATTTGTTATGTTGTTGTGTTGCGCCCCATCTCATTCAATTAAAAGTACGACTCGAGATCCTCGCCTCATTGGTGGAAATGACCACCAAAGAGGTTAATGGGAGCACATTCCTTGCACGCTATTGGAAATAAAAATGGGAGAAACTTTTTAGTGAGTGGTTCATAAAGCTTGTGCTCTAGTGTACTTCCATTGGCTCTAACGGTCCAATGGGTGTAATCTATGAAATACAGCTGTCGATACACTTTGGGACGATCTCCAACGGCGCGTACTTTGTAAAACGAAGCGTATTAGGGGTGTGCGTGATTGCGCATGGAACCACAAACAAATCAAACATTTTCACTTTCACTGTTCAGAAACCGATATGAACCGTGATAATATGGCAAACAGTCGGAATAAAATCACCCTAGTAACTTTGTATGACACCGGAAATATGCAAACCCTCACGATTCTGGAGCAAACCTTGGCTGAATTTGTCCCTGTGACAATTACCAGCCGTATAAATTGGCGCACGAACATCATTCAAAGGTAAAGCGAGCCATTGATATGTATTTTGTGCGAGGCAGCGACCACTTGACAAGAGAATAATAGCGTTGCGAAGGCGAATCCCCTGTCGCATGCTCTGATCGTAGCAGACGACAAACGTGAGCAGACGACGGCTTGGCCGACAGGCACAGCTTGTGATTAGTTGTGAAGCAATACCCTCTACATCAGCTCACTCCGTGACGTTGCCAAAACAATTCTTCCATCTGGCACGCCTGTTGTGTTCGTCAGATCACCCCCCTCGCACGTAAGAGAAAATTTTGTCACGCCGTGAAAATTGCGCAAGAACTTTCTAAGAGCTCTCTTACGTGCTGCGCAGTTGTCGAAACAACATGGCGTCGTAAGCAGCATATCGGTCGGTGCGACTTTCAGCAAACGCTTCTCGCTTGAGTTACTTCAGCGTTTGACCGGATGCGCTGTGATTACGGCAGCTCTTTCCGTGCGTGGAAGCAGTGCGGGAAGCTGCGGCCGTGCAATGGTGTACGGTGAAGTGCAGCGAAGCCTGTGCGCCGAGGTGGTTAACAAGCGGGGATCGGCGCCGGTGTATCGACGGCAACTAGCACTCGAGAAGCCTGAAATGTGTGTTTGTGTGCCGGTAACAGTTTTTTCGCTTGACTTTCCAATCTCTCTGTTGGGTGCTGTGCGATATTTCGGATTGACAGCGTTTTGGCACGTTACTTGAGTTACCCCAAGTACGTACGGATACGTATGAACTACGCGCTGCCTTCGGTTCTTGCTTCGCCACTGGCTAGCCCGTACGCTTCTATTTTCTTGTGAGCAATCTAGTGTTCGGGAGTGAAACGATGTTCGTTGTGAACAGTGGTGCTGTGTTGACGTTCCAAGACTTGTGAAGAAGCTGTGCTCGTGTGACCGAAAATTGAAAGACAGCGTTGATAACTGTTTTGCCCTGCGAAGTTGCGGTGGTGGAGGTTTGCGCTTTTGTTTGTTAACTCGCCATTTCTCCTTTTTGTGATAACCATAGTCCTAGCGCTGTGATGTGATGAACCAAAGCTGCGAGATGCTACATTCTGTTGTGAATCGTGTTACTATGGCAGCGTGTCTAGACTGTTCTTCGGTAAGAACTTAAAAGTTCTATGTGGCAGCGAGAGCCCGTGAACGTCAAGCTTCGCTCAGGCCCCCAGAAAGAGCAAAGATTTCACCGGTGCCTTGCTTTGGATGAAGTTGTAGGCCAATACCGCCTAACTACAGCTTTCAGAGTTCGCCTGGTCATCGTTTTGCACGGCAATAGAGCCTTGACAACAGCCGGTCATGGCCAGTTCTTACACTATATCAATGGACGTGCACACGTGGCCAGCCCTTCATTGCTGTCATCGGCAACTTCTAGTCTGCAGATGCCCTTTGCCTGTTGGCCATAGAGCACAATTGGTTCTTAATGGCACCGACGGCTACTAAATGCTGCCATCGGTGAGTTCATCTTGCAGAAGTAAATTTCCCCGGTACTATAATTCACGCAGTACTATAACGTGTGCAAGTTTCTAAGCCCATCAGCAGTAATGTTTCTCTATGGTAAGTTGAAGCATAAAAAATTACTACTACTGTTATATACATACATATATTAGGGAGCAAATACATAAAAAGTTTTTTGTGATTTGATACAAGTGAGCTCTTGTTTGATTATGAGGTTGGGCCTGTCGATTGACCACGTTTGATAGTTGGAAAGTTAATGTGAATTTATTTTTCAGGAGCCAGGTTGCACTTAAAAATTTATGTTATTTTGGAAAATTAGTTCTATAGACGATTACAACTGTGATAGTACTATACTTCAGTAGGACATATATATTGCCGTACGTAAATTTTAAATGAGGCTTCAGTTTATTTCAAAGTGATTATAGCAGATTTTGGTCACATTAACGAAGTGATAGCATCGTCAAAGAAGTAATAAAAGTCAGTGCTTTAATGATTGTTTTTAAATATCTCGTTTTCGGCTCTTCACCGATCGCAGATATTGGTTTGTTAAGGTCCTGTGAAGCATCGGTTGCCCACACTGGCACATCAATCCTCATCACGACTTGGAGCACCTGTACAAAAATAGGAAGGACACCTGCTCCCTAACTGTGCAAGTCTATAGCACTGCTGGGACAGTTATTACTCAGCGGATGTGGCCTCGAAGCACGCATGGCAGCTTCATCTGGAAGAACTGCGATCTGCTTGGGAGCTTCAAGGGCGCAAAACTGCCTAACGGCTGGCTGCAAGTTTAGTTTCTTTAAATACGTACGATTAAGTGAACACCACTTACTGTGCACAAATTGAAAATCCAAGCCTGGTTGCTTGCAGTGGATACCTGTATTATTCTCACACATAATTCATATTCAACATTTATTGAACTAAATTGCAAGATAATTGAGAATCTTGAAAGTTGAAAGCCTGCAGCTTATGAATGAAACTCCAATCATCTGAGACTCAAAAGCTTGTGCTTTTAAACGAGCACAAATACTTTGATTTCTTATTGAGATCTCGAGCTTGTGACTCCCTCTGTGGATCAAGTGCTCTGGAAGGAAATAGCAAGTGGGTGAAAATCGCCTGGCTGTTCACAACCCTCAATGAGAAAGACCTATTGAACAAGCCTCAGACGACATAGGGCAAGTAACTGCACCTTTTACTTCATGTAGCTTTTTCTCTCTCAGTGCTGTGGCTTGTTGTGTTTCAGCCGAACGTGTTCATCACGATTGCATAGTGATATATATTTTTCTACAAATTGTACCTGACCGAAGTATGCATTGTTGATCTCTAAAGGTGACGTTCATTGTGTTTAAAGCCATGGCTCCTCATCTCTCTGTCTGTGGCTAGCTTACTTCAGCAACAGGGCGATGCAGCTAGCACACATGCAAGCCAAGTCATGGAGCGATCCTTTGATGTTCTGTTCAAGACGCAGCATATCCATCCGGCAAGACACTGGTATCAACAATAATGGTGAGTGTTGATGGCACCTGTAGGAGGCCGTTGTGTTTGTTGTGTATGAAGGGATGAAGTGCATTTTTAAAAGGTTTTTTTCGTTTGGAATAATAGATGTCAGCAACAAGCACACTTAAAATCTACAAGTGCTTTGTGTCTTCTAGACTGGTCATTTGCTTCTATACGCGGTATGCTGAGCTGGCTATGTCATACAGCGTTCAAGTTATGAACATTGACTGTTGTGTTGTAATGCAGTCTAACTTGTGTTTCTTTGTGAACTTATTTATGGTCTGCTTCTCGCACCTAGTGTAAAGTCGAAATAGAAGAAACTTTATTAGCTTTTAATGCCTCGCAGAAGTTTCATGCCTTCATCTCAAACATTGTAGTTCTGCTCTAGTATCATAATAAAATATGTTTTCATTCTTCACTGTTTGTGTCGTGTTGAGGCTTGTCATTGGCTTCTGAAAATATGACATCTGTAAATATTAGCACGTATTTAACAACTGTACACTCTTGCATGTAGCATGGTTGTAACAATGATCTGCATTTTTCTAAGTTCCAGCAGTAACAAGGGATCCGGTGCTCCACGGTCGTGTACAGTGTGTCAAGAACAGAGCACAGAAGACCAACAAGTATAAAGGGACTGCCAGTGACTGTTCTCCTGCTCGAAGTTTACGACATCAAAAAGAGCACATTGTGATGTCAGGAACAGTTTGAATCGTATACGTAGTAACAATCAGTGCAGCTGCAGATTAACTTCATTGCAGTGCATTATTCAGCAGTTTCTTTGCTTGCATTTCGAATTATATATATTTTGCATGGAAGATACCAAACTATGACACAAATTTTAAGGCTGCTCTAGTGTTAGTGGGCAAATATTTTTGAGCTGAAGTTTTTAACATGTGTGTTAAGTGCCTGCGTGCCTCTACATTTACATGCCAGAAATCACAGCATCCATTGTCGCCAATGATAACTGTGTTTGCATTCTTTGTAGTACAAGAAGTAAAGCCATAGATGTGGTAATCTTGTACTTAGTCGATGTAATCCTTCAGTGTACACTCATTTGTATAGCACCAATGATGCCATGAGTGTATAAGCTCTGGGAAGTGAATCTATGTGGATTATTTTGTTTGGAAGGAAGAGGATCATAGCTACTCCTAGTAGTCTTGACAGTAGATGTTAGTGCTTGTGTATTGTTATCCCACTGCCTGTCCGTCCCTCAACAGTATACTCTGTTTATACTGTGTAAGTGTAACTTCTTTAATGTATACTTTGCTGGGATAGGTTTGTTCATAATGCAATTGAGTACCATGCAAGTGACTTATCATCTATGCAGCTCTAATCAGAGTAGAAATAAAAGTATGTATTTTTATTTATATGTAGCTATAGCATGCATTTACTTATATTTTTCTAAGTGCCTGTACAATTGTTTAGCCCTACAAAGGTTCTGGTATGCTCTAATATTGAAGCTTGCATCTTAAAATAGTTTGTTAGTGGAAGTAACAATGCGTTTACAATCATTATTACTATTCTCAAATGAACTGTGAAAACTCTATGGAAATGTATATACATTTTTGAACTGTGTGGAGGTAAATGTGTTTATGTTCTTTTATTGTGGTCCCTGTTTCATGCAAATGACACATAATTACTTTGCAGTGGGATAAAATTAGTTGTTATTTTACACATATGTGCTGAGCAACATCCCAGTTGAGGCCAGCAGCAAGACCTACATGCAGTGCACTGGAGCATCAGCTCATATAATAAGTGTACGGTCTTTGCCCACCAGTGAACTGAATTTTTTTCAAGCAGACTAACAGACACCTGTATGGGAAATTTGTTGATGTGCAAACTTTGAAGTCTTTTAGAGGAGTGTTTCCAGTGAACGAAATAGTGTCTATAGCTGTCAATATAAACACTGTTGGCACCAAGGAGCATAGTAGCTTAGAATTGTATTCTTCATGTATTGTCTTGAATTTCTTTGCGCTGTGCCGCTTTTCAGCCCAAGTGTCCTAACATGCTTTGTTAGTGTGTTGTGAATGAGCCAAGCTATGTAAGTAAACAGAGTAATATTGCAGACATGTACGAAATATTGATGCACAGCCCTTTTCTTTAACATGGCATTGTTAAAGGCTTTATTCTTGTGTTTCTTATAAAAATGCTTGTCTTTGGGCAGCAGCAGAAAATATGCATCAAGCTTTTCCGAGATGGTTCGAGAAACACCGAGTTCAGGCATAACAGTGCTGGTGGATTTCTCTTGTAAGTTCCTTTCTGCATATTCAAAGAGTGTATTAGAATTGTTGTTTTATAGCCATTAATCTTAATATTCATACCTCAGTGTATGTATGTATGTATGTATGTATGTATGTATGTATGTATGTATGTATGTATGTATGTGTGTATGTATGTATGTATGTATGTATGTATGTATGTATGTATGTATGTATGTATGTATGTATGTATGTATGTATGTATGTATGTATGTATGTATGTATGTATGTATGTATGTATGTATGTATGTATCGTTTAAATGAGAATTTGTTTATTATTGATGAGAAAGTTTGGTATTGATTTAGCTGAATTTGTTTCTAGTTCATTTTCTTCTGAGTCATTATATGTTTAATTTGTTTTTTACTGCATAAAAATATTTGTAACCTTACACAAAATATGTGCATTTGAAGAAGTTGTTTCATTTGCCAAGGTACAGTCATGAGCAAGAAGCGGGGTAAAATGGAACCGACCAGCGAACATTAGTTTAGAGCATAGCTACCCTACATGGCATATCTTGTACACATTGCGTTGGTTGAATATGGCGGTTTCAACATATCAATTTTAATCGGAATAAGCAAGCAATCACCCGTGGTTGTATATGTGTGTGATATTTATGCATATTGTAATGCCGGTTGGCAATTACTATCAAGGTCACAAACCTAGTCAAGCTGAATACACGAATTTTGTCCATGCACCTTTTATCTGTACTGGAACTGGTGTTAATCAAAAATAAACTTTGGTTTAAACATTTATTGCAGTAACCAAAAGCAGAGTATCTCTCTATGACACAAATCAAATTGCCATTGTTCTGTTCCGTTCTGGACAATAGGGAACCCTCTCAGCAGAACTCCATTCCCTGCTATAGTTCATTTTTAATCATTGAGGGCGACATTACACTGAAGCGCGCCGCATGACAGATAGCAGTAGAGAAGACACGAACTAATGACTCTGTTTATGTCTTCTCTAACTGTCCGTGCTCTTTGGCCTTGCTGCATGTAAAGATGCCCGCCAAATTAGCACGAAAACGTGTCCCGACAAAAGCAGTCAACTTGGCCGCAAGCAATAAGCTCGCTGCATGTGTAGATTTTCTTCAAAACACGGTGACGACTGATCACTGGTCGAATATACAAACACGTGAAAAGTAATATACCAGGTATGATATTGGTAATTCAGCACTGAGCACTTTTGCGATACGAGAGGGTGGAGGGAAATATTATGAACCCTGAATTGTGTAATTCATGAAGGAGCGCAGCACAGCACTTTTGGGTCAAAAGGGGAGTGAAAGAAGAAAGCACGAAAGCCACTTCCTCAAAAAATAAGTACCCGCTGCCACACATATTTTCGGGCCGGGCAACCTTTAAAAAACAAAGTGCTTGGTGACAATGTGGATCGAACCCAGAACCTCCTAGATTGTAGCTGAGCGCTGTAACCACACGTCCATTGGAGCAGTTCTTCCGTTCACTCTGTTGCTGATATGTCTTCAATTCTTCGAATGACGCCAAATGCAAAAGCGTGTGGTGAAACTTGTTCAAAAGTAGAAAAAAATAGTTATAATGCATTTGTCCAAGGTTACTAGAAGATAGAAACTGACACGTGTAGCTGTATAACCATGCACTATTTAACTTGTACATTACTGTCATGATGTTGGGATAGCCAGCTCTAACGTACGCTACCCCCTCATAGTTTGCCAAATATAAATAAAAATAAATATCGGCCAGTGACTACGCTAATCAACTATTATGAATTCACTGTCACTAGTGTCACTTTCACTAGATGAATACACAGCTTGTTTCGATTATCGTTATTTATAGAAGATTTGGCTCATTAACTCACAACTCTCCTAATTAGCATTGAGTTTCTCACATCTAAAGACAGTCACACTTCATCTCGCTTTCTGTGTGGCTGTCGCTCCCATAAAATGCGTACTTCACTTTTTTTATGCTCTACAAGCATCCGACGCTGCTTTGCGGAAACTTTCCCTGACGTCTGCTGGGACAGAAAATTGTCTTTATTATCTATCGATTTCAAGCTTTCGTGGAGACGAAACGAGATTCTCTCTCTCTCTCTCTCTTTTTGCACTTGTTATAACGTCTCTCGACTTTAAGACTCGTATACACTTCCCTTGCTTTGTTTGCTCACTCAAACAACGCTGGGCGAAATATTTGCACCGTGTTTTGTGAAAAGCATTAGCACTGAAACACCTTCCGACGAGTTTCCCTCGTTTTACGTAGACACATATCTAAACCTAAGCGTATGCACGTTCTCGCATTACGGCTTTATAATAATGCTGCGGTGCATGGAACCAATGAAATACCGCTCACAATTTTATTTGATTACTGCTGTTCTCTATTTCTGCGAAATTCGGCCGCAGACACAAAAGTCGCTCCTGTGTCTTGTAATTTGAATATTGTAAGAAAGGCAACCTTTTACGTCTAGGTACAAAACACCCTTACCTTCACCGCTATACCGTGCTCGATTACACCGGATTAGTTGAGTACCAGGGCAGCCTCATTAAATGTAAGGCAACTGCTCGAAGAAAAGAAATTGCTCGATGGCTTAAGACCATCGAGCAATTTCTTTTTTAGCTACAGTCGTTGATGAAAGGCGAGTGCTTGGCTTTGCACAGCACACCAAAATGTCTAGTGCAACGTAGGCGGCATTGCAACGTAAGCGCTGTAGCAGACGCTCACGGAACTGTAACCTAGATGCAGCAAATCATTAGCTATCATCGTATACTCTCGATGCTAGACGCTTTGCGTGCTACCTTGATATTATAGGCACACACGTCTTTCTTTCCTTGTCGTTTCATCAGTTATCGTGTGTCTTACTCGCCCTCTTAAGTGCCGAATAAGTTAAATTCGTACCCGCGCTATAGTAATGCCTCCAGATAAGAAAATTCTTGTCTAAGAAAATGCGTAGCCAAGAGAAAGCTTTGTGAATTTGGCCCCTGGTCTGCCATGCCCCCAAAGGCTGGCTAATGGCTGGTGGTCCGAATAAATGACAAATCTACGCCCAAATAGGTACTTGTGGAACTTCTTTAGCCCAAAGACCACGGCGAGAGCCTCTTTTTCAATGTGAGCATAACCTTTCCTTGCTTTGCTCAGTGCCCTAGACGCATAAGCAATAGGTTTTTCCAACTTATCGATCTTATGAAACAAAATGGTGCCCACGCCATACATGGATGCGTCACACACCAGCCCTATCTCTTTCGTTGGGTCGTAGTATGTCAAAACGTTTTCTTCCGTCAACCACGTTTTACTTTGCTGGAACACTTGCTCTGCCTCACTGGACCACTTGAAGCCTTTTTCTTGGTTCAACACGTCATACAGTATTCTGAGTCTCCTGCAACGTTGGGCACGAACTTAGCATAACAGTTTATCAACCCTAAGTAAGCTCTTAACTGTGCCTCATTTGCAGGTGCAGGGGCCTCCGTTGTAGCTTTTACTTTTTCTTCTGACGGGCGTATGGCCTTTTCGTCCAGAATGTGCCCCAAATACAGGACGGAAGTTTGACAGAACTTAAATTTCTCTTTTTTTCAGCCGAATGCCTCTTTTTAGAAACCAGGACAGCACAATTTCCACTTTATGGAAACATTATTCAAAGGTAGCCCCTGCTATCAGCACGTCGTCCAGATAGCACGCTACCCGATCAAGTTTTTTCAACTCGTAATCCATAACTGCCTGGAAAATCGAAGGTGCACTCGGTATGCCATAGGGTAAGCGCGTATGCTTGAATAACCCCCAATGCGTGTTGATCACGACTAGCGACTGCGCTTGGGGATGCGATTCCAGCTGCTGGTATGCAGTGTACAAATCCAACACCGTGAAATATTTGGAACCGGCCCGCTTTACAAACAGATCCTCCATCATGGGAAGGGGGTAATTATCAGTTCTTAGGCATGGGTATAGTGTCACCTTGAAATACCCACACACCGTGACCTTGTTGTTTGGTTTCGGCACCACTACTAGTGGCGTCGCCCATTCACTCTGCTGAACAGGTACTAGCACTCCGGTTTTCACGAGGTTCTGCAGTTCCGAAGACACTGCTTCTTTACCTGAAAATGGTACCGACCGCGCTTTACAAAAAACGGGTGTGCTTTTATCATCTTTAAGCACTAACTTGATGGCCCTGTTTTTAATTTGACCCAAGGTAGGCTAAAAAATCTTAGCATATTTTTCAAGCAGCAACGCCACTTTGTCCAAGCAAACCACATGCACACTAGCCCAGTCTAACTTCAGTTCTGACAGCCAGTCTCACCCCAACAGCATAGTGTTAGTACTCTCGTTTGTTTTCCCGACAATTAGCGGAAGTTGCTTGTGCGGACCATTGTGCTCTGGAAACGTTTAGCTTCCCTTTTACCGTCAGCGGAGAGCCACCGTAGGTTTTTAGTTTAAGACTGCATGGCTCTAAGGGTAGGCTGGGCCAGTATTTCTTGCACACTGACACTGGTACAATTTTGACACAGACGCTCCTGTGTCAACCTGCATGCGCACACTTTTCTGATCTAGCTTCAGGCAAACTTCGTAGAGTCTGGTGCGCCCCTCACAGGAATAGATATTGTACAGCACAGGTTCACCCACGTCACTTTTCTCGTCTATCACGTTCGCAGCGTCTCTACCTCTGTCCCTACACATCTTCGCTAAGTGTCCAACCCATTTACACACCCGACAATGGTACTTGCGAAATTTGCAGATAGATGCTTCATGCTCTGAGCCACATCGGTAACAGTGCAATGGTTCCGCCCCCCTGGTGCCAGCAGACATCCCCGAAGTTTCTTCTCTCCAGCGTGGTGGGTGTTTCCCGCTATCTGTTTTGCGGTTAAGGGTGCTGATCATTCCTTGCGCCGACTTAGGCTGAAAATCCTGGCTTTCTTTCCGGGCCAACTTGATACTCCTAGTGATATCGCAGGTCTCTTTAAAAGCAAACTTGCTTGTCTTTAGCAGCTCTGCTTGTGTTTCTTTGTCACAAAGTCCTGCCGCAAACTGGTCGCGAGGAGCGTCGTCCAGAAACGTTCCGAAACCATAGGATGTCACCTGCTGCTTCAGCTCTACAGCGAAGGCTGTCACAGCTTGGCCATATTGTTGAAAACAATGATTGAACTTGAAACGCTCGGCAATCACGGAAGTTTTGGCAACTTACTGCTCTTTCAGTGTCTGTACTAACTGTGCGTACGTCTTGTTTTCTGGCTTTTCAGGCTCCAGCAACGTTTTCAGAGCTTTGTAGGCCTTCTTTCCTATTGCCGTTATGAACACTGACACCTTCAGGTTGTCGCTCACCTGGGAGGCCTTCAGGAAGTGGTCGAATCGCTCCACGTAAGACTTAAAATCTTCGTCACCGTTCTCGATGAACTGATCGAACCTTCCCGACGTCGCCATCCTGCATGTATTTTCGCAGCGCTTCAAAACCTCCGCTAATGGTGTCTTGTAGCCCAGTGGAATTTGGATCCCATCTTCGTCGCCAGTCTGTTGCTGGCTTCGCATGACACCACAGGTAGAACAGTAGCTAAGTTGCTCGGCTACTGAGCCGAAGGTCGCTGGTTCGATACCGGCCGTAGTGGTCGCATTTTGATGGAGGCGCAATGCTAGAGGCCCTCGTAATGTGTGATGTCAGTGCACAAGTCCAAAAGAGCCCCAGGTGGTCGAAATTTCCAGAGCCCTCCACAACGGCGTCATTCATAACCATATCGCAGTTTTGGGACGTAAAACCCCAGATATTATTAAGCATAAGGAATCAAAACATATATGGGTGGCACGTGGAAACGCGTTTTTGAACTCATCTGGCTCACTGCATTGGAGCGTAAAACAATGTTTGCCGCTGTGCACCAATGACGAGCGCAGTAGAAGATTAACCTGCACTGATCATTTCCCAGAGAAATAGATTTGAAAACATGATCGGCGCACTTCTTTTTTTTTCACGTCGCACTGAGCCAGCAGCGTTAGTTGTGCACACGCTTCGCGTCACCTCGAAAATTTTTTTGATGAGTTAATCAGCGAATCGTGCATTCTAAAATAAGAAGCACTCATGCATTTCGATTATGCATGCTACTTATATGCACGTGGGGCTTACGTGAAGGAAAGACAGATGCGCGGACACTGCGGTCGCAGCATTCAACGAAAACCTCCCAAGTGATATTCTGTCTCCGTTAAAGACTTAAGGGGAGACTTAAGTCGAATAACAATTTACGAGAGAATGAAAGCTCAATGTATGGCAACATCTAAAACGACAATATTATCAACAACAGTGCCCTACTTTACGAGAAATGAAGGTAAATGCACAAGAACACAAGTGCCGCAATATGACATTTTCAAAATGATACCGATGACATCGGACGGACCATCTACCTGAACTAAATAAAGAACCTTTCAAGCATCAAGAGACACAATGTAATGCTACTTGTTCGTTTCTGTTTGATTCGTGGAAAAAAAAGAACCACTGGACGCAACGATGGGGTATAGCGCGAGTGGCTCAAAAATTATATTTTCGTGTGGTTTCACGGGACAGGTGGTGCCGTCTTGAAGTCGCTGTTGAAACAAAAGTGTCAGAAATCTCGAAACAAATTGTATAAAATTGATCAATAGCCATTATTGCTGCTACTAGCACAGTAAAGCCGGGCAACGTTGCACGCGGCAACAGTGACGTGAGTCGGTCCGGTCGGTCCGCTTCTTGAGGCGGGTTATTTGAAGTGCGATAAGACGATTCAGAGCACTAAAACGTGCTTTTATTGCAAAATAGGTCTTCCTTGGCACAAAAGTAACACTACGGGGTTTCTAAACTACCATTTCAACAATCAACCATCGACTTAATAGTGTACTTTAGTGTCCATTTAAAGTTAAACTTCAGCTCACGAAGCTTTCCCAAAACGTGAGATATCTGCGAACCACAGTCCTTGAATCATGATCGCGTCAACACGTCATGTCTTGATGCCGCTGTGAATGAGTTGCCTACAGCTGTCTAAACCTATTTGTCTTTAGGTACACAATAAATTATTCTTTCAGTAAATTTTGAAGTCTCTTATTAGGTTTCCTACCAACAGCACCAATGTAAAAGAGAGCAGCAATTCACGGTAGCATTGAAAAAACTCCGCAAACTGACGGGACACTCGACGAGCTACGCGAAAGACTTGAGAAAGCCCGACATGCTGCGACACGGACGCGCCGTCGAAAACATCCTACTCTTTTGATCCGCCATCTCGGATAACCTTGCGCGCCCAGAGCACGCCTATCTCTCATCCAGACGCCTAGGCTACCACACGCTTACTCTCGCACGCAGACGCTATCTTGCTGTAGACTGCCAACGTCTGTATCTGTGGCGACAAGTTCAAGGAGCACTGATCCAATTTCAAGATCGAGATATGCCCATCAATCGATCACTTGGTATGCATAGGTCTCCTTGGCCAAATTTGAATAGCCTCCGTCACATCGAAGTTATTTATTTCGACGTCAAACAGCGTAGAGAAGCTAAGGAAAAAAAATGAAAAATGAACTGCCCTGCGACATAGACACTAGTGCGACGTGTTCAGTGTGATACATTCCACAATTACCATCCTGAGTGACGATACGCAAGTAAAGATGAGGTCGGTGATCTCTGAGTGTGTTTGGAGCCGACTCCCAGCCATGCTCTCACTAGTGGCTCTCCTTACTGTGTTGAAGCGTGCGTGCGATTAATCGTGTCTCAACGACTGATTTGCGTTGTGCTCCACTGCGTGTGAGTACGATCATCCAGACCGACAATGCATGCCAGAATGTCAGGGAACCACTGCGTAGTGAGAACCTGCACGTCGAGGCGCGAAAAAGCGAAAAGGGCATGGCGTTTCATGCTATTTCATGCCACGAACCTCATTGCAGCCAGTGGGTTGATTTCGTACGCGCCGTTGGACAGAGGGACTGGACACCTGTAAACAACAGCCGCATTCTTTCACTTTGCGGCGAGCTGCTACAGGGTAAATCCTGTGTTGGCGAACCAGTTAGGTTTGACTGGCAGTACGAGGTCTCTGCTCGAGGCCAGGGCTATTCCTACCATGTGGCCTGCTGCAGCTAAAAGCAGCGATTAACTCGCCAACGTCAACGACATGAGGTGTGTAGTTGGTGTTCCTGAGCGGAGACAGTACGGCCGGGACTGATAAATTCATTGCATTTAACACGGAGCTTGTCAATCAAGGATCGTCGCGAATCGCAGTGATACCCAATTCCAGGTTGCAGTCATCATCACTTGCCAATGTGGACAGAGACGACGGCGGGGACAACGATGTTGGCGAAAGAGGCATGTCTAGGCCTTCAGAGACACAGCTGGCCTGACTGTAAGTGCGCCCCTAGCAGACGAATCGCCAGCATGAGGTAACCATTTTTTGTAAAAGCGGCATCAGCTGTGCAGCGGCTTCGACGAGGCCGTGAGTTAGCGCTGCCAGCACTACAACTTGGTGGGTTTCCACCCATTTTGAACTGCGTTAAATAGCAAATATATTAATCAATATTACAGATAATCATTCGTCACTCAGATGCGTTTTAGGTTACGAATAGGGATCGAAAGCTACTTGTTGACGATTTACCATAAAAATATTTGATGTCAGTGCTCCTTTAACATGGCAGGCGATGACTCTGGGGCATAAAAATACAAAAATGCTTATTCATCCCCCTCCCGCTTAAAATTAGACGACTGCGTAACACTTCCCCGTCTTTGTATGCGAAAACGATGCAGTTCAAGCGGAAGATATTACTCAGATTCGAAGACATGCTTTCAATGTACGTAGACGTCGAACACAAAAAATGGGATGAAATCTTGCCATAAATCACGTTTGCATACAACACGGCCAAGCAAGAAACAACCCGTATGACCCCCTTCAGCACAATTCACGGACGGGAAGTACCAACCATGTTTGATGCAATCCTATCGCACGAATCTGACGACGTTGACCTGGACGCCGGGATGTTACAGAAAGAGCGGAAGAAGCAAGGCAACTAGCACGCTTGCGAATCGAGCAGCAGCAAGAGTACGACGTAGACCACTACAATGGTCACCGCAGAACAGTCTTTTACCAGACGGGCGACAGAGTATGGAGTTGGACGCCCATACAGAATCGAAGACTCTCTGAAAAGTTGTTAAGGAGACGCTTTGGGCCATACCTAGTACTACGACGACTGAGTGATGTTACGAGGTCGTTCGTGACAGTTTGTGTAGTACGAGGCGTCGCCAGCAGCGTCCTGAACTCGTTCACGTAGTGCGCATGAAGCCTTATTTCAGGCATTGACTGCGCAAAATATTTCTTAAAAAAAACTGCACTACTGATCTAGCATCAGGGCAATGCTCTTGAAGAGGGGTCAAATGACGTGTGTGTACTGGTCGACAAAAACGACGATAAGGGGATTTGGCAGACACCAGGTAGCAGAGCTCTGGTGGTCGAAGACAAAGAAGGTTATCTTGCTGTCCGGCTGCTGAGAATCGCTGTGTCAACGTCTATTTGTCTTTTGTTTGCGTTGTATCGTGACAATATTATTACTTGTTGCAGATTAACGTCCCAAAAGCGCCATAACATTATGAGAAATGCCATTGTGGAGGACTCCAGAAACTTTCACCACCTGAGGTTCTGTAACGTGCACCTAAATCTAAGCACACGGGCCGAATACATTTTCGCCTCCATCGCAAATGGTTCTTCATGGTCCGTATTCGATCCCGTGACCTGCGCGTGAGCAGCCCAAAGGGTAGCCACTACACCACCATGGCGGGTTGTGGCTCGCACAAGAAAGCAAACAGCAGTCGGCTGGAATAGCTTTCTGGCCATATGTGTGAATCGTCTTGGAGGTAGACTGAATGGCGCCGGTGTGTTAGAGAATTGAGAGCGGAGAACTTTAGTGGGTGAGGCTGTCGTAAACGGTCATCTCCGTTTGACGTAACGCAGCAGAACCAGCTTTAGTACTTTGAGCGCGTGCTCGTGCCACAAACGTCGCCATCTTTTTGATCATAGAGTGCCTCAGTTTTATACAAAGTGTGGACATTGCTACTATAGCTGCAAAAGCACGAGAACACAAAACGCGTTTGAATATTCAGAAGAAGCAACAGAGAAATAGAGAGGGAATACAGAAATGAGTAAAATAGGAAGAAAAGAAGAAATTATTGTAAATTATGAATAAAACACCAAAGAACTCGTGAAAAAGCGACAAAGAAGGCGTGGAGTAAACATAGAGATAAATGAAGACAGACCAAAAACGCTACCCAGCTCTGCACTTGTTTTAGGTTTGGAACTGTTCCGGCAAACCTGCCTTCAATTTTCCCACTTATCTCAACACAGGATGAGCGGCTGACCAGCTGGAAAGAGCACGCGTTGCACAACACGTTGCTGCTGTTTCACGAAGCAGCAGTCACTCATCACTACCCAGTTCTCTGGAATGGTTGTATGCATCGCAAATGGCGGGGTGTTTTTTTGTCTGCTAAATGTCAAACGTATTTAACCGCTACACGAAACAAGGTGCTCGGCAATAGAAAAAAAATGTTGATCGTGTCTGTTGGTGTCTGCAGTTTTGAAAATTCAGTGGTCTTTAATGTTTAAGACGGGCGTCTACTCTTTCACTTCGTTCGAAATGCATCGCCGCATTTGAGAGGGAAATTGCCACCTTCGGAACGGCAGTTGAGCACCGTTAGCGCTACACAACCAAGCCGGACAAGTGTTATTATTGTGTATAACTGGTCAATTTGTGTGCTTCAAGCGACTGTTTCATAATAGTGTCACGGGGAAAGGCCCCGCATGACCTAAAAATAGACTTCGCGTTTCACCTGCGCTCTGTGTTTCAAAATAATGAGAGAATGGGAGCAAAACATTTTTAGACACGCAAGCAGACGTGAATTCGTCAAGCCAATAAACATCAATATCTTGTTTGCTCATCACGATCATCTAGTTGAGAACACTCTAAGCTAACTTAACTGTTGCCACGCACACAATGTCGATGGTTTGATTCCTTACCAAGGCGGCCACATTTCGATGAATGCAAGAGCCCACCGGGTAAATTAAAAAGAAGGCATGGTTTTCAAACTGGAGGTCGTCCACCAAGGCGACCTCTACAACAGTCCTTTCTGAACTATCGGGATTTAGTTGAACAAAGCGTTCCCCGTAAGCAGCGCTCATGGAGCCCAGCCTCCAAACGCAAATGTCGCCATATTGCGAGCGTGAGCTTACTTGTTTTATATGCCTTAACAGAGGCCGAGTGAATGGAACCAGGAAAAGTCGACATTGCAATAAAGGAGTCGTCGCATGTGCTAAAGGTGTTGTATACACGATACCGCTATTCTCTAGCGACACGTGTGTACTTTCAGTGAACTTCGCTCTTTACGTCAAGGTAAATCAATGCATGTTTTTCACTCTGCCGCTGTGTATGAATTGCTCGAAGTGTTGTCTCCCATAGTATAACCTAATTCATTATCAAGTGGGCTGCTCACTTTCACCTGCCTGCAGGCAGTTTTTTTTTTCTTTTTCGCAGCTGCACAACACTACTAGACTCCACCTGATTAGATAGCAAAGTATTCGCGATTGTCAGCGATACTCTAATTGTTCTCTTGCGCGTAACCTAAAGGCTCTATAGTCCTCTAAGGAAGTTTAAAAGGCATTCACTGTGGGAAGGAGCCCCTTCAGTTTGAAGGGACACTGTAGACATAGAGAGAGAAACAGTTTGGACTGATTAACTGTACTTCAAGAGCTATACTGTCCTTCATTTACACATCATAGGTTTGATTAAAAATTATAAGTAAAAAATTTTCTTTTCAAATTCTGTGTCATATTGTCCGCGCGTGACGTCACGTGCTTGAAATGGTACTTGTATTCGGGAGTCATTCCCTTCAAACAGTTTGCTCAAACTTGGTACGTTATGGCTCAGGCCACCAAAGAGGAAACTTCACCTTTGATTGATTCGCAACTACATAGGCCGTAGCTTGGATCGTGATGATATTTGTCGTTAGGTCAAATGATGGGGCAACTTCAAGATGGCTTCACCACCTACATTTCATTTCGGCGTGTTTTCTTGCTTACTGAGCGTCTTCTCTACATGAGCGCGGTGTTTTGGTATCATGAAAAAAACGCCAAGCCTGCGTGGAAAGCGAAGGACAGTCATAGCGAAAACTAGACACGTGGCTTTTTAGAGCGTTTTCTAAACACTCATTTGGTAACTGCTGCAAGCCCACTTGTTGGGTACCCACTACCGCAATAATAATATTAATTTCTGGGTAGTATAGGACGGCACTCGCTATCCTATCCTTCGTCATTTGTCTTAGAAGCGTGGAATCCACTAAACACTTGCAAGGAAGTTTGTGCCACTTGTAGATGTTGTGGCTGACGACGACGAGGAATTGTGCCTGAAGTGGGTATGTTCCACATTCAAGAAGTGATCAAGAACAAGCTTTTGTAATGGGTTGAAGCATCGGACGACCCACTCGTTATGATTTTCGGATTGTGTGAATCTTGGTTGCTCTTTTGCAGTTCTTTGACGCTGTGTTACTCATATTAACATGATTCCTTTCCCCCCATTAAGCTTTCCTAGGGCAAGTTTGCGAATTAGCCCCAAGCACTGGCGAGGCTAAGTGGTAGAATACCGAGCTGGTACGCAGCGAACCTGGGTTGGAGACCATTTGTGTTGTTGGTACTAGGTTTTTTTTTCTGATTTCGCTCGAAGTGGTCATGGAAAGTGGCGGCGGCAGCGGACAACTACGGTGCCGCGCGTGATCCGAGTTGTGATCTCATAACAGAATTCGCTGTAATGTTAGTTTATTAATACAAGACAAACTATTTCGCTCCTTATTGGGCCTTCAACCACGGCGCCATATAGTCGTGGACAAACAGATATAACCATGCTACGTTCGAACCAAAGACGTACGGTGACACAGCATTTAATTAAGCGTATAGCTAGTCAGCCCACCGTACTTCGGTGCAAGTTGTACAAGGTTCCGCTGGCGCGCGTGTTTTCATGCTAACCGTTGCCAAGTAATTTACGCGCAGCACAAGGAAGGCGCAACTTGGCTCCCCTAAATTTCAACTGAAAACGAGGCAGACTTGAAGAGAAGGTAATTAAACCTATTTCCGCGGCTGTTTCTCCGAAATACGCTTAGACTTCAGCCACCACGAGCACGCGGATCCGTGCTTCAACTCCTACCGGTGCGTGTGTGGCAAACGGGGCACACATCGCTTCGACAGTGTGCTTGATGGTCTACTAGACACCTATCAGCGGATCTTGGCCGGCATGACAAGGGAACCCGCCCAGGCCAAACATCCTAGCCAACGCGCCGCCATGGTCAACGCCAGCTGCATTGTAGTCTTGGACAGAAAAGAAAAAAGGTATCTTTGCAATGCTTTTTCAACGGTGTTTTACATCAGAACTCCCAAATAGCATGTGCGGTCAGTGATTCATCAGTGTAGCGTCCTTCTACAAAGTCGGCACAGATAACGACGAATGATATTGATACATAACAGCCGCTAAACACGGCTGCATGAAAGAGGAAGATGAAGTGAGTTTTCGTTTGATGCTTGACGTCACCATCTTGCTCGTCGAGTTCTGAGCGCTCTAAATAGATTAATAAACAAGTTACCCGTAACATTATTGGTGGAGGTGCTTGGTATGGCAAGACCTCAGGATTTCATGAACGACAGCTGATAAGAACGTGTGGCCATAGTCGGGGAGAAGTTGGCGGGGAGCACCATGCACTAATAATATGTCACACAGCAGAAATTCCGCAACATCGGTATAGCGCAACTGGTCGGGAGTGCTCGTGTAATTGCGTACCGCGTCGCGTAGTCTGTGGCAACAGCAATCCATTCATTTCTGGCGGTGGAGAGTGTAAAAGGGCCCAGCAGGTCGAGACCAACTCGAAAGAAAGGTTGGTTGGGAACGTCGATCGGTTGAATGTAGCCGGCTGGAAGGGCAGACAGCGTTTTGCGACGCTGACAGGGCTCACAAGCGGCGACATAGCGCCGAACAGAGCGGGCAAGTCCAGGCCAAAAAAAAAAAACTGACGTCGTACCCGATCGTATGTGCGAGAAACGCCCAAATGACTCTTCATGAGAGCGTCATGAAGTTGATGCAGTACAGTGAAAACGCAGGTGTGCTAGGATGACAGGAAGTAAGTCTTATCCGAAGGAATCAAGGTTACGGCGACATAGGATCCCGTCTTTCACCAAAAACATTTCTAGGGACGGGTCGCGAGGCGTTGACTCATTTGTCAATGATGGCTTGTAAAGAAGCATCCCGACGTTGCTCTTCGCCAATGTTCAACAGCTGCGACACGGAAAAAACGTCCGTGATAGCGACAGTATCAATTGCTTCGTCCAGAGGGTAGCGGGATAAACAATCCGCACCCTGAAGTAAGCGCCCTGTTTTGTACAATACAGAGAACGTGTATTCTTGAAAGCGGAGGACCCAACGAGCGAGACGTCCCGTGGGGTCGTTCAGGGAGGCTAGCCATCAGAGCGCGTGATGATCCGTGACAACACGGAATGAGCGCCCGTACAGGTATGGACGAAACTTGGCGACTGCCCATACAAGGGCGAGGCACTGGCGCTCCGTGATGGATTAGTTGCGCTTGGCTAGGGATAGCAGTCGACTTGCGTGCAGCAAGTCGACTATTGCTGCACCACGGTCGTGTCCCGGTCGTTGCTGCAATAGCAGAGCTCCTATGTCGTGTCCACTGGCGTCCGTGTGAACCTCAGTTGGGGCTAATGGATCAAAGTGAGCCAAGATTGGTGGCGTTGTAAGCAGTGTCGTAAGTTGCGAAAACGATGACGCTTGGTCATGGCCCCTGATAAGCGAGGCGTTCTTCTTCAAGAGGCCTGTGAGGGGGTGTGCAATGGTCGCAAAGTCCTTGATAGATTTATTGATTGATTTATATGTGGGGTTTAACGTCCCAAAACCACTATATGATTATGTGAGACGCCGTACTGGAGGGCTCTGGAGATTTCGACCGCCTGGGGTTCTTTAACGTGCACGCACATCTGAGCACACGGGCCAACAACATTTCCACCTTCTTCGGAAATGCAGCCGACGCAGCCGGGATTCGATCCCGCAACCTGCGGGTCAGCAGACGAGTACCTTAGCCACTAGACCACTGCAGCGGGGCGTGCCAAGTCCTTAACAAAGCGTCTCAAATATGAGTACAACCCTACAAAATTGCGGACATCCTTTGTGGTCCTCGGAACGGGAAAGTTCGTGACTGCGCGAATTTTCTCCGGGTCTGGACACATGCCTTTGGCATCGACATGGTGACCTAGCTCGGAAATTCAAGGACGAGCGAAGTGGCACTTGGAGGCGTTAAGCTGAAGTCCAGCTGGACAAAAAACGTCCAGAATAGCTCACAAACGATCAAGATGCGAGTCGATTGTGAGCGAAAAGACAATAATAACATCGTCAAGGTAACACAAGCAGGTGGACCTTTTCAACCCTTGGAGAAATGAGTCCATCATTTTTCAAATGTGGCTGGTGCATTGCAGAGACCTAATGGCATCACCTTAAACTGATAAAGGCCATCAGGAGTGATGAATGCTGTATTCTCGCGGTCCATCTCGTCGACGGCTATCTGCCAGTACCCTGACGTAATGTCAATAGTTGAAAAATAAGTAGCACCGTACAGGCAGTCGAGGGCGTCGTCGACGTGAGGTAAATGATAAACGTCTTTTTTGTAACTTTGTTGAGGTGACGGTGATCGACACAAAAGCGCCATGTCCCATCATTATTTTTAGCAAGGACGACTAGAGAAGCCCAGGGGCTGCATGAAGGCTCAATAACGTTTTTCGCAAACATTTTGCTGACTTCATGTTGTAGTGTTGCACGCTCCAACGCAAAGACACGGTAGAAGCGTCGGTGAATGGGAGTTGCATGACCAGTATTTATGCGATGAGTGATAATGGGCGTTTGGCTTAAAGAGTTGCTGGCAAAGTAAAAAATGCTACGATAGCCCTCTAGAACGTGGCAAAGCACTGCAGCTTGCTCAGACGTGAGGTCTGATGACACCATTCGCTCGATGTCGGCACCCCAAGAACGTGATGGAGTGGATCTACTGACTGTGCTGCAGCAATCGTCAACTCTGATGGGCTCGACATGGTCATCTTAGAGAGCGGTAATTTTGGCCATGGAGATACCCTGTGGTAGAACTTGGGTGGTGAGTGAGAAGTTGACCAGTGGAAGGAAGGTGCGGTTTCTCGTAATCGTCAGAATTATATGCGGCACAGCAACCCCATGCGTAAGCATCACGGCAGGAATTGGGACCACCATTTAATCACCATCAGGTACTGGCGGCGTGGAGGATAAGTCGACATGTGTGACAGAGTTAGGAGGGAGGCGCGTGAAATCAATACAGCAGAGGCTGGTTTGCGGTGGGCTGGTCGGGCGGAAAAGAGGGGTAAATCGAGATGGAGAGAGCCAGCTGAACAGTCTATGTGGGCAGAGTGCGTGGCTAGAAAATCCATACCGAGAATGAGTTCATGAGGGCAATGTTCGATAACGGCGAAAAGAACGACAGTGCTTCTCTACCTTTAGACACTTTACTACCTGCAGCCACTGAAAAGGCCGGGGAAGCCATTGCCCACGCCGACCATGCGCGCCAAGTCGCCCGTAACCGTCTACAGGCTTCGCAGGTGCACCAACAGCTCTACATTTGTCACCGTAGGGACGTGCAGTTTTCCCCGCGTTCTCTCGTGCTCCTCTGGTCATCTACTCGGCGCGTGGAACTGTCTGAAAAACTGATGTCGCCCTACACTGGACCATTTCGTGTTGTTCGCCAAGTGACAGACATCACGTACGAGATTGTTCCAACCGATCCAACAACGTCATCGTTAGTTTCTAGCGACACCGTTCACGTGGCTTGGCTAAAGCCCTATTACCCCCCTTCGACATCATCTGCGTAGATGTAGCAGCGGAACGGCGCTTCTACCGCCAGGGGTTATGATACACAACAGCCGCTAAACACGGCTGCATGAAAGAGGAAGATGAAGTGAGTTTTTGTTTGATGCTGGACTGGTGCCATCTTGCTCGTCGAGCTCTGTGCGCTGTAAATAGATTATTAAACAAGTTACTCGCAACAATAATGAAGGGGGAGGCGGGTGATTCAGTAATTCAAGAGAAGTGTTGGATATCACATCGACGAATAGGTAGGATGTTGGTTAAGCTATAGTTAGAGATAATTCGCACACGTAAACGCTGGGATATTCATTGTAGAGATTGGAAGAGATAAACACTCTATGCACGACGTTGTCTCCGGCTTGCCTCCTGTGCGCAAATTTCAAATTCCGACAGTTTTGACAGGTTGCGCTTAGGCGTTCGGGGCAGATCACGGTAGATGCCAGACCGCATATAAATGAACATAAGCTCCAAATGTGAACTTCGCCTAAGTGGTAGACTTTATCACAACGCCCCAGAAGACATTTTAAGTAACAATACGTTGATATTGCGGTCGACATTAGTAATGAGAGTATTCTGCATGCCTTCTGTCGTTTTGCTTGCGTTTGCGGAAACCTGTGTGTTTGTTAGTGAACAAGTTTTGTGGTAAATCATGAATGAGGGCATAACTAGAACTAAAAAATGTAGGAAAAAGTAAACTATTTTACGGATGAGAGTTTCTAACAAGAAATGCCGCAAACACTCACGAATACGCGTCACTTTGAAGGAACTTTGAAGGCTCGAAGGCACTACGGAAAGGAGTCGTGTGAATAATCGTGAGTGCAGTTTAAATAAACAGAAAAAATAGAAAAAAGCCAACAGTAAAGCAATTTACAGCGCATCGTGTAGGGCGAGAATGAAGTTTCTTTAGATCCGTTATACAGGCGATACATCCAGAAAAGTGGTTTCAGGCGAAGCTTCTCCTTAGCACAAAGAAATCGTTATACAGTCCTGTGCGACAGGATGGTAGGCCCAGCTTAATACGATGTTAGGTCCTTAATGATATAAATCCAGGTGGATGAGAGAGGGTGTCCTTCAAATGGCTATCATAAAGATAGAAGTATACGAAAAGGTTAAGGCGAGACCATTTCTGGTGCAATGAAACATCAGGCAAGTTTATGGCAAGGTCTCTTCATAGGTAGGACCACATAGGCAAGTTCTCCTCATGGATTTGACACTGGAATGACGTGACTAATTCTATAGCATGAAACATGCCGCGCGATTCTGAGTGGCGTCAAGAGATTGAATAATAATAGCATGAGTTGGGTCCCATATGGTGACCGCACTCTAATTTTACTCTGAGCAATGTTTTATACGATGTAAGCTTGAGTGACAATAGAGCAGACGAAAAGTAACGGAGCATATAACCAAGCATGTGGTTAGTGTTGTTAATCACATATTCTATGTTTTCATTCCAGGAAAATGTTACTATAATTTTAGCATTATATATGATCTAGTGATATTGCGTGAACGACTAGAATTAAAGGAGAAGCTCTGACTGAGTTTTGAACTTGGATGTACTCTAGTGGGTAGTAAGCATTCATCGGTCCTGTTAAAGACCAGACTCTACAAACTATATGAATTCGGTGATGCATATACATCCATTTCTCTCTCTCTCTCTCTCTCTCTCTCTCTCTATATATATATATATATATATATATATATATATATATATATATATATATTCATTTATGCCGGCGACATTTGCTTTTTGGAGCAATATCTGGAGCAGAAAAAATGGTGCTTTGGAACAGGCTCAAGTGTTTTCCGAACAGATGCATGTTTCTAACGACTCCTGAAATCTAAAAAAATCCCTTAAACATCTATTGAACATTTGTATTTATTATTTACCATGCCGTACGATATGCAGGCAGTATACAAGCAATATTGTCGGCGTAAATAATGGGTGGGGGAGAGGGGCGTAAAGAGAGTTTGAACTTTTCAGGTGTTTAGGCTGGGGAGGACACGTCTTGGAAGTGTCCCGCCATGTATTTAGCTTTAGCACACGATTCAACTGAAGTAACAGTTAAATAAATAAATAAATATATAAACACACACACACACACACATATATATACATATATATATATATATATATATATATATATATATATATATATATATATATATATATATATATATATATCACGGCTGGTTATTTTTTCATCCACTTTTCTTTCTTCTTTCTTCTTATTTTTACATTCTGTTGGTTCTAATAACTTCCCCTGTACATTCCTTGGCATTACTGTCTGTTCATATCATATAAATATATATATATATATATATATATATATATATATATATATATATATATATATAAAAGAAATTCTGTGGTTCCGGTGCAAATATATTTAGGAATAAAGCAGCACACTTACAAAAATTTGATAGTTGTTCACTCTACGTTCCGGCCGTGCCACGGCCTTCGTCAGGATTAACAGAAATACGAGTATGTGGCCGCTTTTATGGGCAGGCATGAACACGTCTGTACAAAACACGTGCGATAAGCATGTCAGGGTCACAACAATTCTTTGAAACAGCCGTGACTACACTAAAAAAACAATTAAAAATTTCATACAATAGACAAGATTGTGGGCATGAAAACGGCATTTGTAACATTCACCATTGACGACGAGGCTCACGCATGAAAAAAATAAATAAATATGTGATAACCTTTAGGAAGTATAGAATACGTTAGGGATGCTTCTTTAAATATTTCTCAAAATTGCGGATGTCAGGGCATCGTAGAAAGGCATGCCACAACCTACGCATTCGTTAATGCCGGGTAACAGACTGTTGAACTTGTGAATCAAGAACGATTCTCGAATTTCGCGATCATGGTGCGATATAAAGCCCGATTCTAATAGTGTCACCATAATATTGTTAAACGAATGACCTGGTAGAGGATATATATATATATATATTTATATAATGAAATAAGGGAAAGAGGTGTATACCTAAGGGCTCGTTTTTCCGTGTTTTAACACAATAACAATGAGATCTAACAGACAGGAATGCCAAGAATGTACAGGGGAAGCTAATAGAACCAATGGAATGTAAATAAGAAGAAAGAAAAGTGGATGAAAAAATAAACAGCAGTGAGCAGGAATCGAACCTACGACCTTCGCATAACGCGTTCGATGCTATATATATATATATATATATATATATATATATATATATATATATATATATACGTGTGTGTGTGTGTGTGTCTGTGTCTGTGTTTTACATACAGAAAATTCATGAAAACAGGACCAACTCCCCCGAATACTTCCTTAAAGAATCCCTCATTCATTTGTACTACATGTTTCGTATGTTTCTTGTGTAAATTAAGATTTTTTTTGTTAGTTATTGTCTTTTCGACTGCCTACGAGCTCGTTCAATATTTAGTTTTGTAAATCACTCGCATACAACAAGAGGTGAAGCGTACAAATCTTTTTGTTTCTGTTTTTGTGCGTGCGGCATTTCACATCCACTTCCATATGCAGAGTTTCAATTTGGGACCACTTGCTTGCGGCGTCATTCTTATGCTAAGCTGTTGTGGCCGCTTAATATAGCCAGTAAAATCGTAAAACTGTGCACATCAAAGTAGATATAAAGTCCTACCGAAAACTTCACGTTGTCCGAGATCTGGTTACTTGTACTTATATACGACTGACCCGTCATTATATAAGCGATCTGTGTGTACTTTTTCAATTTTCGTATATCAGTTTCTTATTTCAACGATCACGTCTTTAAGAGCAGATGTTTTAAACACCCATTCTGAATGCAGCCCCCGGATGTTCGCTGTAGTTTGCACTCACGTTATTTACTCACATATCGCGCTTGATAAAGCTTTGTTCAAATAAGCTTCAAAGACCGCCCGGGTCTCGAGCACATTTGTGAGGCGCCCCTTGTGGTCAGTATGTGTTGAAACATAATCACGCTCCGATGTCTCTAAATCGCAATCGGCGTGCAGATTTGCGTCAATCTGGAGACTACATTATCGGAATGTCTGGGAACTGCTGATGCAAACCCCCAATCAGAAATTATGTGTATATCACATCTCGAAAATAGTTGCTACTAAGTTGACGCGCTTTGGATGACATCTTGCCCTTTGGTCGAGGTGACTTTCCCACACCTCCTTTAGAGCTACTATAACTCTGATACGGACAGATAAGCTGAAGGAAATGACTCTGTGCATGCTTTGGCCTTGGAGCTCAACTAGTGTTGTCTTCCTCTTCTGGATGGTCTTCCTTCTAATTATGCACTTCAGTCTAAGTAAGCGAATTCTGGTATAAAACTTGGTTGGCTTAAGATGCAAGCTAATCGCTATAAAGTCTCAGATAAGCCAATTGGACTAGCTTATAGGCCTAGTTAAGCTTTATTTATTTTACGGTAATTAGGCTGCTTGGTGCTTCCTTTTCGAAGCAAATTCGAAATGGAACCTGTTCTATGTATGGCCAATTCTCATAATTTACCAGGTGACCATGCGAACACTTCATGCATTGACAGTTCGAGCCGTATACCAACCAGCTCTACTCAGCTCTGGCCTTGCGTGACCTGCGTGAATCAATGCCAGCTGCAAAAAACGTTTTTCTGAGTATTCTATTCCGCACCTCTTTTCTACAGAGCCTTTGCGTTCTCTGAACATTCACAATAAAATGATTCAAAGAGTCTTACCTAAATATGTTTATATGTTTGAGAAATCGATACACTATTTCGAGGGACAGAAACAATGTATATTTAAACATATTCGAATTGTAAAGGAATCCTGCAAAGGAGGTGTCGCCTGTTGCATGGGCGATGACCAGCGATAGTTTGCACAGGTCATTAAACAACAACCAACCAAAGAAAATTGCATAGCACGTTAGCCTTTATCACTTTCAGTAGCGTTTGAGGCCTTAAAAGCCCATTCATTTTCGACCCTTTTTGTGGGTCAGTAAATTACTTCTACAAACAAGGCACCACGTGATACATGGCCCCTGCCCGGAGTCATTTGTGCTAATACTTTCAGGAACCAGCCGACTCACCAACCTAAGTAAAGAGAGTACATTTTGTGGACGTATCATACTGATGATGCCTTTTCTGGCATGGGAATTTGTTATTATTTCGTTACGAAAAACATTTTGTATGTGCTTCAACCAAATTAATGAAGGTTAGGTCATTTGTGTTAATAAAACTCTGTAAATGCTTCTGTTGCTTCTTTTATTCGACTCGGTACTCGGAAAGAGTTTTTGCCAAAAGTTTTTGGGAACATTGAATATATGCGCGTCCTTGCTAGTAAATAAAAATTGCTAGATTTTCACAAGCCAAAGTCACGATGTGATAAGGAGGATGTGATAAGCCGTGGGTGTTTGAACTCTGGATGAATTCCGACTACCTGCGGCCTCTGTAACGTTACACGTTACAGATGCCGCAGAGGTAGGTAGATTAGCGCCTCTATGCCTTGCCTGCTGAGCTACCGCGGCTGGTGATGATGATATTTTGTGGGGTTTAACGTCCCAAAACCAAGCTATTATTATGAGAGATGCCTTATTGGAGGGCTCCGGAAATTTCGACCACCTGGGGGCTGGTGCATCCATCGATACTTCACCTCTTTCCACGAGGAAGCATCTTGTGCACCACAACCACCACAATCATACGATGGTAACAATATTCGCTAGCCCAAGCAATCTCGTCAACTGTCGAAGTCATTGAATACCGTCCTGGCACTGAACCGAAAATTTGACTTCTCCTGATTTGAAAATACTGACCTAGCCCCCCCCCCCCCGCCCTCCACGTTCAAAGGTCACATGACATTAACCCATATATGCCCAAACTTAAAAAAATTAAAAAAAAATCTTTCCCCGAAGTGGTTGCTTCAACAAGTTCAGAAAAAAGAACGCGGAATTCATTTTTTGAAAATTCTTTGAAACAATGATTTTGGAGCCATCTTTTATGTAGGAGGCCAATGTTTGACACACCTTAACACACATTATTGCCTATAACGGTCATATGAAAGTTACTGCACACCCAATAACTGATGACCAATCGACAAAAATATCAGCAACATCGAAAACAATTGCATACTATATAACTTATATTTTTTCTCGGTATGGCGCTCAGTTACATGCACGGGAAATAGTCATTTTGTGACTGCAAGCACGTGGCTTTTTGTAGCCCAGCGATCACCTAGACTTGCATGTGACGAGAACAGGGCATCATAAACACATCTTAGGTGGTGATACCTTTTTTAATGAAAAAAACATTCAAGTTGCACTGAAACGTTTCACTGTGCTACATGTAGGACACTGGGCATATATCGGTAAAGAAAGTTATGTTGCACATTTTGACAATTTGTTGCGACAATATATATGACATATTTATATCCTCGAAACGGCTATAAACACACACTGATCTCGGATCCATTGCGCGTGGGGTAGTTTTGGAGAGCATTTTTTTGCGCGGTTCCCCCTATCGCCACAAGTGTGACAACAATGTGCCATGTACGCCTTGCGGCTCCTTTTAGACACTTCATGACCTTATCTCTGAGTGCCTCACATTCATGATACGCAACATGTATCCCTAATGAACTATATACGGAATATATACAGAAATCTGCGATCCTATACGGCCTGTTTGAGGAACGATGGTTGGCTTGACGCTTTATCAATCCTTACAAACTTTACCGCAGAAAAGAAGTTTATATACTATGTATACATATCTTAATCAGAGTCTTGCATAAGCATTCGCTCTCTAGCTCTACAATAAAAACAATTTTTTCGAAGAGGGATGGATGTGCCATGGCTTCAGTGTCCTGATTTCCTGTACATCTGGGTCCTCCTCGCCTTTCTTTCCTATGACGTTTTCTCTGTTTTACCTTTTAAAAGGAAGCGTGCTGTGGTCCAGCTAGATCCGGTGTGTGGCGTGACCACCCTTACTGCGCATGCGCGTCCTTTCCTTCTTACACCGACGCAGGCAGTGTCTGTTAAGCGACGCTCCTTCCCCCCTCGCTCTCCTCTAAGTAGAGTGTACACTCTACTCTGGGTGTTCCTTCCCACCGCGTGGACACCTCCATTTCGCACGCACTCCCCCTCTCTCGCCTCACAACGCCGACGCAGCCAATGTCAGGTGGTGCGCGTTCGCTTTCCTCTCTCTCCTCTACGCATCCCTCCCCACGGTGCTTACACCCACATTGCGCATGTGCACCCTCTCAACTACACTCCACCATCTCTCGCCTCTTAAAGCCGACGCAGGCAGCGTCTGCTAGCGAGTTTCATGTAAGAAAAATTTGACTGCTCGCGCTGCACTTCCGTTCACTGGCCTACCTTATATATAAGTACTGGGTCTTGACCTCCAAGGCAGCGCCAGTGGGAGATTTCTCCTGTGCGTTGTTGAAGACGGAACATTCACAGCCCCGTGTGAAAATTCAAGTGCCAGCGTCAGCGCCACCGCCAGTGTAGGCGTTAGTGCCCGGTGCTTCAAATCTACACATGGTTCTTTTTAGCGGGAAATTGTGTAATGTGCGTGTTCTTTACAATTGGCTTGCTCTTTGGAATAAAGCTTCAGTTGGTAGTCTGTGCCTGTTCATTCTTCCCGTTATTTTGAGTTTAATTCCGATCCTCGCTCAGTACACCATGAACCTGTACAAACGACCCTACTCACCACACTTCTGTGTGTCCTCCTCGTCGACATTCAAGATGACTAAACTATTCGAGATCCCAACATCCTTAGGAGATTTTCGAAAAATCAGTTTCATGGTGCAGTATCATAAGTATATTCCACACATAATTTCCGTGGTGAGATGTGTGATTACTGAGTTTTACCGCTGAAGCATCTACAGCAAAATTCTCCACCACAACCCTCCCTTCCTTCCTCAGAAGACGCATGGAGTCTTTTTGATCGCAGCGCATGTCAGCGACTGCAGCGGCCCAGTGAAAGCCCCTTCCCAAGATCACCCAAACGCACGTTTGGCAGTGCCAGAATTAGCTATCATCGTTCTTCAGGGGCGTCGATTTCACATTACCCATAGTAGCTTGACTGCGTAAACTAGCTCACGTGGTGCATTTAATTTTGCCAGACAGTACTCGTTCCACGCCATGTCAACTTGAGAAATCAATGAATGGGAAACCGAAGAAACTGGTACGTTTTCGATTGTGTAGCTACATATACATCAAATATTATTAAAAACAAGAACCATAATGAAATAAAGTTTAGTAAGAATGATAGTAATAATAATAATGTGTTTATTATTATAACGATAATATTATTATTCTTTATACTTGGTGATTTACGTCATAAAAGCACAATATGATTACGGGAGACACCATAGTAGAGTAATCTGCAAAATTTGGACGATCCGTCGTTCTTTAACGAGTCCTGACGTCGCACAGTGCCACTATCTTTTCGCCTCCATTGATATGAAAGCGCCATGGCCGGCATCGAACACACAACCTTTGTGCTAGCAGCCGAGCACCGTAAAAGCTACAACACCGCGGCGGGCGATTTACGTATGGTCACGCCAATAGGACTTTATGAATTATCGCTAATCTCTTTGCTGACCCACGTTTGCCAATCCCCGTTAGGAAGAAGACAATTGCGATAAATAAAAATGAAACACGTTTTTTTAGCACAGTGATGTCAGGTTTGTTCCAAAACATTTTCATAATAATATTAGCCTGACTCTTCGCTGAGCTCCCCGAGTGGTAGATATGTTCCAACCATTTCAGGATCATCATCATCATCACCGCCATTGTGCTCAACGTGCACGCGCAGTGAAATCCTCGTGGCACGTACGTTCCTCTCGTTCGGTGGGCCATCGTGTCTCGTCAGAGAACCTCTGTTCTTTCTGCTTGCCGAAGCTTCACATCCTCCTTCAGGTTCTCTTAGGCTGTCTGACGATCTTCACCACAGTTATTCGAGGATAAAGAGCATGCAAGGCTCCGGGTCGAGGTTCGTTTCTCGGGTAAGCTTAAATCTGTCTTCTTCTTCGGGACCTTCTGTTCGTAGGCGCAAGAGACGTAGTCTTTTTCTGGGCGGTTACAGTCCATTGGTCTGATATTTAACCTCCCTTAAAATATGAATTTAATTTTATGGCACAGTAGAAAATCAGATCAGTTATTATTGCGATATCCAGTGTGTGCTGAAGTCCTCATTAGGCCATATTTCGGACCCCTGTTATACTTGGTGTTTCACGCTTCCCTATCGTTTCCTTTTCATCCGTTCTTTCGTACTCTGTTTGGAAACGTACTCCCATCTGTCAGGTCCAGTATGAACGCTACAAAGGCCTGTGCACCCCCCCCCTAAAAAAAACACTGCAAAGTATTACGCCTGCTTCAACTGGCATGGCACATTATCACCTCTTTTAATCTCCCCCCCCCCCTCAAAATGTACGTTTGAGTATCTTACATTTCTGTGAAATAATCAAGAGTCACAGCATGGCTTGATATCAAAATTGCAAATGACTACATTGATTGCATTCTGTTGAGTTCATACGGCGTTATGCATCCAAAACGTTGAGCGCAGAAATTCGGAGCTCGCATCACCAGCCGCATTCTGTGTTTACATTTCCTTTAGTATTAATTTTTTGGCATCTCCTTTGGGCTCTCGATCACGGGTAGAACAAGTTCTGGTAGTTTCAGAACCTCAACTCTCAAATTAGGTATTGTAACTTTCCAAATTAAAAACCATTTTCTTGCATTCTTTAGCGTAACACTTAAGACTTGAAGTCTGATTGGCTTGATTGTGATATTTTACAAACATTGTAGCGGCGCAAAAACGATCTTCATAGTCCTTGTCTCGTCCTCCAAAGGCAATATTGTTTACTAATTAGCATGTCACCAATAGGTCGGGGCTCATGTGTTTTCTACACCTTGTATAGTCTGGGTTAAACCTTGACCACCATGTGTGAATACTTGCAGGGGCCGAAGCCTGAACACTCCGGCAACGCCATGGGTTTGCTGCCTGTGCGGGGTCCAGTTAGCGCTGCTCAAGCAAGCACGCAGTCTAACTCGGTGCACAAAAAGTGGCGCAAGGAATACTACTCGGTCATTGGCATCATCTGCTTCACTGTGCCTTGATTGGGTTGGACAGAGGGTATTGCTCAGAATGCAACACCGGTAAGCACCCTGGACACTCCGCTATTTTACGCTGCAGAATGAAGATTTGTGCGCACCTGTGATTGGTACCGGTGGTAGGACCAATTTAGTGGCAATGTGACAGGGTACTAATGGGCGCTTTTGTTGCGTAGTGACGCGTTCGATTCAGTCACTCGCTGCTTGATTTCTCAGTCGCTTGACTGCAGTCGAGAGCCTTTCAATCAATCACGCGAGTAGGAACGTGACGTAAGAATATTTACGGGGCAATGGCAAAAAAAATCATAAGTTCGCCGGCGTGAACTTTTTGTGTCTCGAAGAGTAATGATATATATGTACTTGTTTTGATGTAACGTCCCCAAACCACCGTATACGATTATGAGAGGCGCCGTAGTGCAGGGCTACAGAAATTTTAACAACCAATATTCTGTATGGAGCACCTAAATAAAAGCACCCGGGCCACATTTACATCTGCCTCAATTGTAAATGCTCCCCCGAAGCCTGGATTCGATCCCGCGACCTGCGCGTGAGCAGCTGATGTCTTTATCCACTAGACCACCTTGGCGGGTTGTGGCGCGCGCAGGAGAGAAAACAAATGTCGGCTGGAATAGCTTTCTGGTCGCCCGTCGCAGGGGTGAGTTATCTTTGAGGTGCATGAATAGCGCCGATGCATCAGGGGATTTCTTTATTGAGAGTGAGATTTAAGGGGTCACGTGGTTGTAGACGGTCACTGCCGCTTAGCGTAACGCAGCAAAGTGAGCTGTAGCATATTGAGAACGTGCACTGGCCAAAAGTCTTCTTCCTCTTGGCCCTTGAAAGCCTTAATAATGATATAAAATGTGGAAATTGTCATTATAGCTCAAAAAGCATGACAACTCAAACCACGTAGGAAAACTGCGATGAAGCAACAAATAAATAGAAAGAGAATGACAGAATGAGGTATTGCAGGTAGCAAATCTGAAATAATTAGACGGAGAGATAGAAAATTCGTAAAATAAATAGAAGTAGAGATAAAAACACTAAAAGAAAACTCGAAAAGAGAACGAGAAACAAAGTGTGGAGAGAACAAAAAGAAAAATGAAGACAAACAAAAAAGGCCACCCAGATCTGCACTTTTTTATGCTTGGCACTGTTCCGACAAAGCTGCCTTTCGTTTTTCACTAATCTCACGACAGGATGAGCGGCTGACCAGTCGCTGCTTCGCGAAGCAGAAGTCACCCAGCACTACTCTCTGCCCTGGAATGGTCGCATACACATCCAAGATAGCAGGGTGCCTTTTATTTCAGCCGAATTTTGTACCTTTTCAACCGGCATACACGACAAAAGGTGCTCGCGGCAATAGAAAAGAAAATAATGATAATGATATCTCCTGTCTAACGCTCCGAAATAAGGGTATTATCATCAGATACCATATTTCTGGGTCCTCAAGTTTTCAACAGTCGGCGGCATTTAACGTTCACTGATATCGCGCCGTAGACGGGCTTCTCTTTGATCAGAGCAGATCCGGCAGCGGCGCGGGCACGCTCGCTAACGCTGTCCTGTTTTTGCTGCAGGCAAAGCTCAGGAAACTGTCTTCAACTGTATACAAGCTAACGTGGTCTTCGGCAGCTGCGTACTACTGCGGCTGCGCAAGCCTACGACTTACGTCACCACTTCGACGCATGGCAGGATCAGCGTCCTACCAGGGCTAGTCAGGGGGGCGTTTCCGGAGGCTTTATAAAAGAAGACAGCACCGTTGGGCTAGCATCAGAGCAGATCCGGCAGCCGCGCGGGCACGCTCGCTAACGCTGTCCTGTTTTTGCTGCAGGTAGGCATCCTGTATCATTACCTACGTATGAACTAAAGCCCTTGACTAGAATGGCTGTTTGTCTGCTCTGGTGCCATCCACTGTTATCAGTGCTTTATATATGCTGTCATTTTAACGTTGTGCTGTGCATTTACCGTGGCTGGAAAGAGCGACGTGGAGGACACCGACACTGATGCGTTAGTGACCTTCACGAAGGCTTTGGGTGATAAAGCCCCTAACAGCATAAAGGAGTTGGTGAAAGTGTTACTGGAAATGACCACTAAATTTACCGATAGAAGGAACGATCTCAGGTTAGAAATTAAGAAACTTGATTCCTCGAACAGTAGCATAAAGCTGAGCTATCATCAGTAAAGATGTCAATGAACTTTGTTAATACAAGTGTTGAAGAATTTAAGCAGGAACTCAAGTCGCTTCGACAAGAACTTGCAGAAGTGAAGAAAGAAAATGTTAAGATTCTGAAAACAAGTAATAAATTGAGCAGTGAAATACAGGTAATTAGGAAAGAGCTGACAGAACTAAAGCAGTACGGAAGAAGGAACAATGTTGAAGTGAAGAATGTTCCGCTTGCGGAAAACGAAAACGTACTCGACACGATTGAGAAGGTTGCCGAATGCTTGCGCATTGAATACTTCAGCAAAGAAATTGATGTTGCGCATCGCGTTCCCACAAAAAAGTGGCACGCCCCCAAATATTGTCGTCCGATTTGTGTTACGGACATCGAGAGACAACTTTCTGAGAGCAGCTGAAAAGCACCGCTTTGACACTTCCATGCTTGGTTTTGGAAATAACATGCCGGTGTATGTCAACAAACATTTGTGTGCAGAGAACAAAGTCTTGCTGGGTAAAGCCATACAGGTAAAACGAGAGAAGAACTGGAAGTTTCATGGGTATCCAATGGAAAGATACTAGTGCGTAAAAGTGAGAAATCCCGAGTACTACATGTGTCATGTATTGATGACCTCAATAAAATAAATTAACCTCTTTTTATGGCTGAGTCTCACACAACGAACCCGAAAGGAAATATAACTCTTCCGCTGGTATACACGCAGTATAATAAAAAATCTTAATCTTCTTCTCTCGTCTATCTCGCGGCATGGCAAACATTATGACGTAATAGCACCTACAGAAACATGGCTCAAAAAGGATGAAACAGTTACCATACCTGGCTATAAATTGATATCTCAGCCACGTGCATCTAACTCTTGCCGTGGAGGCATTGCTTTTTTCGTAAAGAACAAACTCCGCTTATCTTTACTATCTAAATTCACATGCATCCTCCCATATATAAAACCACTTTTTGTAAAGATAGAATGCTCTGTTTTTGTTGGTGTGGTGTATTGGCTGCCAAACGCCGATACTAGCTGTTTTTTTATAAACTTGAGGGCATTTTGTCTTCCTTGGCAAGGAATGGTCATACCAGGGTTATTATTCTTGGGGATATAAACATTGATTCCTCAAGTGCTTGTTATAAGGACTACGCTTACCTTATACAATCATATAATTTCCGCAATGTGATCACTGTGCCTACTCGACATAAAAAGTACAACAGAAACTATATTGGAGCATGTCCTCACAAATATTCCTAACAAAATAACAGCAGGTGTTCTTAATGAGCCTGTCACTGATCACATGCCAACTTTTGTCACTGTTGATGGAGGGCCTATAATAAATCATCAGAGGAAGGTTACTTCTTATAGAATTGATTGCTCAAAGGTTCGTTATTTCTTGCGCTCTTTTAGATGGCATGAGGTTTATCATGATGAGGTAGACCAGGAGTTTGCTAATATAATTAATGTTATTACGGAAGCCGTACATACCTCGTAAAAAGTCATCCGTAGACGCTCATATGAAACACCAATCTGTCCTTGGATGACCCAAGGTTCATTAGGCGCGCTTAAGGCTAAAGAGTACTGGCATCATAAGTGGAAACGTGATAAGCACAATGCTCATCTACTACATGAGTATAAAACTGCTCCTAACAAATCAGTAGCCATGTCACGTAAATGTAAAAAAGAATATTATTCGAAGCTTATTGAGCAAGCCTTCGGTAACTCGCGCAAAACTTGGCAAATAATAAACGAAGCAATCGGGCATACTCGTGCTGAAAAAACGCTACCCGCCAATGTCACTGAGGACACTGTCAACGACTTTAATACTTATTTTACAAATTTTGGTGCTTCGTTAGCCAAAATGCTGCCTATTTCTAACAAAACGCTGTATGAACCAACGTTCTTACCAAATAGCTTCGTTATAAACAACATAGAGATTTAAAAAAATTTTCCTTATTGTGAGTAAACTAGTAATTAGCAAAGCGCCGGGTCATGACGAGATTCCAGCGCGTGTTACAAAAGAGAACATTGATTTATTGGAGAAGTGATATGTAACCTATTCAACCACTATTATATGCCGGTCAATACCCATCAATACTCAAGATAGCCAAAGTCACCCCTGTTTACAAAGTGGGAGATATATCCGATCCTTCTTGCTACCGCCCGATCTCTGTACTGAGTGTACTTAACAATATCTTCGAAAAAATAATTTCAAAACGTATGCTTTCCTTTTTGAACAAATATCATGTGTCATGTCCACAACAACATGGCTTACGGCAAATGCGCTATACAAGTACAGCAGTGCTTACACTAAGCCAAGTTTTAAATACTGCCCTCTAAGATAACAAATTCTTCGCAGTGGTTTTTCAGGACCTCAGTAAAGCGTTCGACACAGTAGACCATGACATCTTACTTTACAATTTACGTAGGTGTCGTTTTGCAACACTATGTTGAATTTTTTTCAGAGTTACCTTCAAGGTAGACTACAGATGGTAGTTATAAGTAACATTACTTCTCTTCTCCAGTCCATTCAAACAGGTGTGCCGCAAGGTTACGTATTAGGTCCGTTACTTTACTTACTATACATAAATGACTTGCCTCTAGTACTAACAACTGCCGAGATGCTTATGTATGCTGACGACACTGCCCTAATTATTACCGGCAAAAATCTGTCAGACATACAAGAACAGATGAATACTGTCTAGCTAAGCTTGCCGATTGGTTTACAGCTAACAGGCTTACCATCAATGCCAAAAAAAACAAAATATATGTTATTCCACTCCCGTACTAATCCTACTCCACATGATATACAACTCTACATCAATAATTGCTCCCTGGAATGTACTGATTATTTTACTTACCTATGTCCGGAGCCCTCCACTACGGCGTCTCTCATAATCATATAGTGGTTTTGGGACGTTAAACCCCACATATCAATCAATCAATCAATTTTACTTACCTATGGGTTGTTTTAGACAGCTGTTTAAATTGGCCGAGTCAAATAGAAGCAGTCAGCTCGAAACTAGCTTCGAGTTGTTACGTACTTTTCAAAGCACGTGAATATTTTGACGCTGCAATTTTGCGCACTTTGTAATTTGCTTTAGTTAACTGCCACCTTCTGTACCGTGTAGAGTCCTGGGGTTCGACGTATGACTCTTATCTTGAGCCAATACGACGGCTGCAAAAACGGGCTACACGTACGATTACTTTCTCACCTTAATACTAACATAGCAAACCTTTTTTTTCTAGGTTCAAGATCTTACCATTTGATTTTGTGCAGGAACTAAAATTAGCTACATGTATTAACAGTGTCGTTAGGAACAATGAGCCATTCCCAATTTCATTACTGTGTATTCGCCGATGCCAAACGAGGAACCAAACTTTTAACAACTTCAATGTACCGCCCATAAAAAATGCCTATAGCAAACGTCTACTACAATATACCGGAGTGAAAGTTTGGAATGGCATACCGCGTTATATAAAGAATACCCAGAACTTTTACTGATCATTGAGAAAATACTACTTTGAAGCAACTTTCTCTGCTTGAGTTGACTGATACTTTAGGTTGTAATTTTTCATTATGTATATATATAGCCCTTTATGTGCTCAGTGTTTTCTTTGAAAGATGTTTTCTTTGAAAGATGTTTCAATACCCTTGTTTTCTATATTAGGCCATATAAGAGAACTACTGTTGATACTTGCAACTGAAAGTATCATTCTTCAGTTCTTTACGCCACTAATAACCAAATATTTGTGTTTACTACAAGTTATGTACCTTCCCTTTTTTCTATGTTCAATCGAATTCCAGTGACTGTTGTTAGCAGATAAACATTACTTCTTGTGTGATGATACCAAATATGAATTGTTTACTTCTGTTAATGTTTAATTAGAACTATTACGGTTTCAGTTATGTATACTTTCAATGGGACCCGCACTAGCCTTCGGCCATGGGACCATACAGTTTGTGCTTATTTTGTACAAGATATGAGTGCAATAAAGATAATTCATTCATTCATTCATTCATTCATTCATTCATTCAATCAATCATTCTACCCTTTCACTTCCTTCGAAATGCATCCGCTGCGTTTGTGAGGGAAATGGCCACCTTCGGATCGGCAGCTCAGCAACGTAACGACTTCACCACAGTCGCGGTGAAATGTTCTCACTGTGTATCACTGGTCACTTTTTGTGCTTCAAGGGACTGTTTCGATACAGTGGCATGGTAAAGGGCCTGACATGCTAAAAAGATAGATCTTGCATTTCATCTGTCCTCTGTGTTTCGATACTAAGAGAAAATGGTTGCAAAAGTTTTGCAGACAAGCAAACAGACGTAGTTTCGCCCAACCAACCAAACATCAAAGCCTTGTTTGCTCATCACAATCATCTTGTTCGGAAAACTAGGAACTAACTTAACAGTTGCCACGCACACCATGTCGATGGTTTGCTTCCTGAACAAGGCGGCCACATTTCGATGAATGCAAGAGCGCACCGAGTGCATTTAAATGAACCCATGGTTTTCACACTGGAGCTCTTCAACCAAGGTGACCTTGACAACAGTCCTTTTGGAGCTAACACGATTGAGTTAAACAATACCGTAAGCAGCACTCATAGCGCCCAACCTACAGTCATATAGGTCGCCACATTGCAACCGTGAACCTACTCGTTTCATGTGATTCAACAGCGGCCGAGTGAATGAAACCAGAGAAAGTTGAAAGCGCGAGATTTATTCGTCGCATGTGCTTAAGGTGTCGTGTATATAATACCGCAGTTGTCTTGAGCAACGTGCGTACTTCCAGTGAAGTTCAGGTAATACGTCACGGTAAAACAATGCATGTTTCTCACACTGCCGCTTTTTATAGGTTTCAAGAAGTCTCGTCTCCCGAATATAACCTAATGCATTAACAAAGGGGCAGCTCGCTTTCGCTTGCCTTCTCCCGAGGTTTTTTCTTTTTTTTGCGGCTATAACACACTACCTGACCCTCTACGTTTAGATACTAAAATATTCGTGATAGTCAGCGACTCCTTTAGCGCTCATCTCAAATAGCGTATATAGTGGGGCGCCGTGGTCTTCTGAGGTAGTTTTAAAAAAGGCTCAGTATGGCAATGAGCCTCATCACTTCTTAGGGAGACTAAAGATAAAGAGTGAATCAGTTTAGATTGGTAGAATGTTTATTGAAAGCTCTCATCCCGTTAATTTTACCATCATAGGTTTTTATTAGAGGAAAAATAAAGGTCATAATCATGATTTCTAAATTTCGCGGAAAAATCTCTGTGCTTGACGTGACATGTTAGTAAGGGTAAATGTCGTATTTCGGCGCAATTGGCGCCAAATATTTTGCTCAAACCCTGCTTGTTATGACTAAGGTTTCTTCCAAAGATGTTACTCCATCTTTATTTACTCGCAACTACGTATCTAATAGTTGGCGCCGTAAAAACGTGTGACGTTAAAGCGAATGCCGGGAAAAATTCATCGTGGCCTCGATATCAACATTTCATTTTTTGCACGTTTCTCGCGCACAGACCGCGTTGCTTCAGCACTAGTTGTATAATGCTCAGGCGGCGTGCGTGTTTCCGTGATAAGCATAGCCACGTAATTTACGCGCAGGTAAAGTGACGGGCAACTTCACTGCACACAATTTACACTGAAAACCCCGCAGACTTTGAGGGAAGGTGATCAAACTCATTTCCGCAGCTGTGTCTCGGAAATACGCCGTGACCTTAGACTTCAGCCACCACAAGCATGCGGATCCGTGCTTCAACCTCTACCGGTAAAAGTGCAGCAACACTGGGCCCAAGCGCACTTCGAGACTTTCCAGAGGGTCGTGATCAGCATGGCGATGCGCTCGCGAGAATTCGCCCTCACCCAGAATCCGAGTCAACGCGCTTCCAGGGCCGACACCAACTGGATCGCCGTCTTGGGCAGCAAGGAAAGAGAGGTAATTTAGTAATGCTTCTGCAACGATTTTGAACATGACTGCTTCAAAAAGCTTTTTTGCGGTGCACCAGCAATTCATCAGTGTTGCGTTCTTGTACAACTTCTGCAGAAATAAGTACGTGAATTATTCAAGGGGGAGGCGGCTGTTTCCTCACCAGTGAATTAGGAGAAATGTCGATTATCGCACTGACGAAGATGTAGCATGTTGGTTAGGCTAAGTGGAAATGCTGACCTAAATATCACTGACAGTACCATCTTTTAGCTGGGGCGTTAGTGCAAAAAAAACAGTTTAGTGTGATGGCATGTTGAATTATCTGCTGATGCATAAACATCGAAATTCAAGTGATTGTACTGTTCGACTAACGCTACACCCTGGTGACGTTACGTGTAATATAACGGAAGGGAACAAGCTCTGACAGCGCTGTGAAACTGGATGCACTCTATTGAGCACTCAATAGGCTTTTCGGAGACGAGACACTTAAACAATGTGGATTGTCTACGACATACCCTTACATTTTTTCTATTTCTCAGTTGCTTTCGCAATTGAGTAATCTTCGAATTTGTGTAATGCGTATAGTTCCACTTTAAGTAGGTATATGGTAAATTATATTACTGAAGGCAAATTGGCTTTATTGTTGCACAGAAGGCAAGGAAGACAACGCAAGTGCTGTATCACTGGGCACTTGCTTCGCGAGCATCAAGAACGAGAACTGAAACGCATGGCACAAGGCCATAGCGATTGGATTCCGAAAACAGTTGGTTAGAGAGCACTTTTCGGTGAAGTCAAGTTCATTTTTCGTAATGCAGACGCAAGAAAACAGCATCTACTCCTACGAAAACTTAAAGATGAAGGTCCCATAAAAGAAATGAAGGCTGACGCTTTCTATTCATTGTTTCGTTCTATACAATAGCTACGTTTTTTGTGTATATCAGGTTTTCTTTTGTGAGTGATTGTCTTCCTTGACAATCTACAAGCTCACTCAATTATTTATTTTTTAAATCACTCACACGATAATATAGCGGCAATGTACAAATCTTGACTTTGTATTGTGTGCGCCTCTTTTCACAGCCACCTGGTTGGCGGAGGTTTTATTTTGAGACCACTTGCTGTCACCGTCATTCTCAAGCGGAGCTGTTGTGACCGCTTAATATAGCCCGTCGGAACGCAAAACTGTACAAATCATAGTTGTGCTAGTGAAACCTCAACGCCAAGTCGCGCGAAATCCGGTTACTTGGGTTTGCGATTGACGCTTAATTATATGGGCTTGCAGAAACACATCGGGAAAAGTGAGAGAGTGAACTTTAACGAGATTCGCACCATGGATAATAATTGACAGGGAGCAATGCTCGTAAAATGACTGTGTCGATTTATAGGAACGCGATTAACTATACTTTCTGCTGCACTAATAGATCATTAGTCATTTCAGTTACGGCTAAAAGGTTAAACTTGCAGGAGCTGGGAGAAGAGAAGAAGGGTGACGGAAACTCCAGATCCCTTGTCAGGAGCCCACGGTGCTCCGGAATGGACCAGGATGACGCGTCGCGCCCAACAACCGTGCACGCACGAGATCCGGTTGTTGGGCGCACACGCGTTCAAATTTCACCGCACCTGATGAACTACTTGACGACACGGATGATGCAAGCGACGGAGCGGCATAGGAATGGGCAGATGGCCTCCAACGATGCCGCTCATCGCCAGCGAGTTTTTACAAGAATCCTGTGGGCCCCTTCCGCATAACGGACGTTGTTGTGGCCAACCCGTGCTCAACGCGCATTTGTTAGTTCATTTCTGAAGGTTTACTTTTGTGTATTTAAACGAAAATAATATTTATTGTCGAAAGCGATCTGGAGATGCTTTTTTACTCTTTGTGAATACGTTTTTTTTAATTCAACGATCGTTCCTTTTAGAGCAGGGTTCTTAAACACCCGTCCTGAATGCAGCCACGGTAGTTTGACCAGCAAGCAATGGCACGCGGAGTGTTCGCTATAGTTGTCTAGATGGCACTCACGTTATTTACTCACATATCGCACATTGATAAGGCTCTGTTCGGATAAGCTGCAGAGACGGCACGGGTCTCGAGACACATTTGTGAGGCGCCCCATGTGGTCACTATGTGTTGAAAAATAATCGCGCTCCGATGTCTCTAAATCGAAAACGGCGTGCAGATTTGCGTTAATCTAAAGACTATAGTATTGGTATGCCTGGGAAGTGCTCATGCCAACCCCCATTGAGAAAGTATCTGTATATCACATCTCGGAAATACTTCCTACTAAGTTTACGTGCTTTCGGTGACATCTTGCCCTCTGGTCCAGGCGACTTTCCCACACCTCGTTTAGAGCTACTATAACTCTGATACGGACAGATAAGCTGAAGGAAATGACTCTGTGCATGATTTTGACTCTGTGCAGCCTTGGATCACAACTTGTGTTGACATCATCTTCTGGATGATCTTCCTTCTAATTATGCAGTTCAGTCTAAGTAACCGAATTTCGTTTAAGACTTGGTTGGCTTGAGATGCAAGCTAATCGTAATGGTTCCTCAGATAAGCCAATTGGACAAGCTTATCCGCCTAGTTAAGCTACACTTCTTTACTGTAATTACGTGGCAGGTGCTGCCTCTTCCAAGTGAATTCCAAACGAAACCTCTTCTATGTCTGGCCGATTCTCATAATTCGCAAGGTGACCACGCGAACACTTCGTACATTGATAGTGTGGGCTGAATACCAACCAGCTCTAGTCGGCCCTGCCCTTGCGTGAACTGCGTGAATCAATGCAAGCTGCGAAAATGTTTTCGGCGTATTCTATTCCACACCTGTTTTCTACATAGCCTTTGCGTTCTCTGAACATTCACAATAAAATGATTCAGAGAATGTTACCTAAATCATATTATATTTTTCAAAAAAAAATAATACACTGCTTCGAGGGACAGAAACAATGTATTTCTAAACATATTTGGATTGTAAAGGAATCCTGCAAACGAGGTGTCGCCTGTTGCATGGGCGATGCCCAGCGATAGTTTGCACAGGTCACTAAAGAATAACCAACCGAAGAAAATTGCATAGCACGTTAGTCTTTATCACTTTGAGTAGCATTTGAGCCCTTAAAAGCCCATTCATTTTCGACCCTTTTTGTGAGTCAGTGAATTACTTCTACAATCGAGGCATCACCTGATACATGGCCACTGCCCCGGACTCATATTTGCTAATATTTTGAGGAACCAGCCAACCAACCAACCAACCTAAGTAAAGAGTGTTCATCTTAAGGATGTATCATACTGATGATGCATTTTCCGACATGGGAATTTGTTATTATTTCGTTACGAAAGGCATTTTGTATGTGCTTCAACCAAATTACTGAAGTTTAGAACACTTGTGTTATTAAAACTCTGTAAATGCTTTTGTTGCTTACTATAACAAAGCACAGATGTGCTGTATTCGACTCGATACTCAAAAATAGTTTTTGCCATAATTGTTTCGGAAAATTTAACATATGCGCGTCCTTGCCACTAAATAAGAACTGCTGGAGTTTCACGAGCCAAGTTCACGATGTGATAAAGAGTAAGCCGTTGGTCGTTGGAACTCTGCCTTGATTCCGACTCCCTGCGGCCTCTGTAACGGGTTTTCATACAGATACGCACACGGGTGTTCTTTTATTTGTATCCAATCATGAAGTGGCAGCCGGGAACCACACCTCGCGCCCTTAAGATTAGCACTTCGGAGCCCTGCTGGCTAAGTTACCGTGGCTAGTGCATGCATCAATACTGGAAGTCTTTCCGCGCGAAAGCATCATGTGCACCGAGAAGTAAAAAGTTCCGCAACCAGTGCTATCATACGACGGTAACAAGATTCGCGTGTCCAGGCGATCTCGTCAACTGTCAATCTTAAGGAATACCGTCCTGGCTCTCAACCAAAAAGTTTACTTTTCTCCATTTGAAAATACTGGACTACACTCCGTCCCCAAAGTTTGAAGAACGCATGACATTAGAAACATTAAGTTGCACAATTGGACTATTTGATGCGGCAATATCACGTGAAGTGTTTATATTCTCGAGATGCTTGTAGACACCCATTGATCTCGCATCCATTGCGCGTGAGGTAGCTTTGAAGAGCTTTTTTTTCTGCACTGTACAGGCACTGTACCTTTACCTCCTGTTCAGTTCCGGTGGCAGATTTCTCTTGCGGGTTGTTGGAGGAGAACAATTTGCAGCGTGCGCGTTAATTAAAAGCGGGCGGTGGGTCTCTGTGTCCAAATTGGAGTCTTCTGTCTCTTATTGCCCATTAGCAGTGGCTGGCATTGTTCAGCAGGAAGCACCGGTCCATACCTGCATGTTTAGCGCCTTCTAGATTTCTCTCGTGTGCAACGCCGCGATGTGCACCAGGCACAGTCAGCGCCGTCGCCAGTGTAAGCGTTAGCGCCCGGTTCTTCCAATCTACACATGGTTCCTCCTTAAGTGGGAGATGGTGTAATGTTTTTGTCCCTTACATTCGTCTTCCTCTTTGAAATAAAGCTTCAGTTGATAGGATGCCTGTTCATGCTTCCATTCTAATTCGAGGTTATTTACGTTTCTCGCGCAATAAAGCATGAACCAGTACCAACGACCAATCTCAGCACTCATGTGTGTGTAATCTTTCACATTTGGAATGGCTAAACTATCCGAGATTCCAATATGTTTAGGATATTTAAAAATTCATTTTTATGGTGCAGTACTATAAGTAAATATATTCCACACATAATTTCCTTGGTGAGATGTATGATGATTGAGTTTTACCGCAGAAGCATCCACGGTCAAATTCTCCACCATCACCTTGACTCCCTTCATAGGTTGTTTTCGCTTGGAAGACGCATGGAGTCTTTTTGATCGCAGCGCATGTCAGCGTCTGCAGCGGCCTAGTGAAAGCCCCTTCCCAAGATCACCCAGACGCGTGTTTGGCAGTGCCAGAATTAGCTACCATTGTTCTTCAGATGCGTCGATTTCACATTACCCATAGTTATTTGACTGCGTGGACTATCTCATGTGGTGCCTTTGTTCGTGCCAGGATGTACTCACCCACCGTCATGCCAGTTTGAGAAATCAATGAGTGCAAAATCGATTAAACTATACATTCTCGCTTGTGTGATACATATGCATCAAATAGTAATAAAAACAAAAACAACCATACTGCGATTAGGTTTATTGGGAATGATAGTAATACTAATATTGTTTTCATATTATTTACGATAAAAATAATATTGTTTATATATAGTGTGTTACGTCATCTAACCACAATATGATTACGGGAGACGCCGTTGTAGAGTAATCTGCAAAATTTGGACGATCGGGCGTTCTTTAACGAGTCCTGACGTCGTAGAGTGCCACTATCCTTTCGCCTCCATTGATATGAAAGCGCCACAGCCGGCATCGAACACACGATCTTTGGGCCAGCAGCCGGGCGCCGTAAAACCTACACCACCGTGGCGAGTCATTTACCTACGGTTATGCCAAGAGGATTGTGTGGATTATCGCTAATCTCTTTGGTGACCCACGCTTGCGAATCCCCATTAGGAAGACGACAATAGCGATGAATAAGAATGGACGACGTTTTTATTTTTTAGCACAGTGATGACAGGTTTGTTCCAAAATATTTTCTCAATTATATTCGCCTGAAACTTCGCCGAGCATCGTGAATGGTAGATATGTTCCAACCATTTCAGTATCATCATCATCACCACCACTATCTTGCTCAACGTGCACGCGCAGTGCCATCTTTGTGACACGGACGTTCCTCTTGTTCGGTGAGCCATCGTGTCTTGTCAGGGAGTCTCTGTTTTTCTCGCTTGCCGAAGTTCAATGTCCTCTTTCAGGTTCTCTCAGGCTGCATGACTATCTTCACCACAGCTTTACGAGGACGAAGAGTATGAGCGGCTCCGGGTCGAAGTTCATTTCTAAAGTAAGCCTAAATCTGTCTTCTTCTTCGGAACCTTGTGTTTGTAGGGGCAAGGGACGTAGTCTTTCTTCTGAGTAGTTACAGTCCATCAATCCCATACTCAAGCTCACTCAAAATCTGCATTAACAGTGAAATGACACGGTAGCACCATGGATTAGTTACTATCGGGGATCATTTAGTGCGTGCAGAAATCCTCTCTACGCGATGCTCCGGACCCCTGATAGTAGTTGTTGTGTTTCACATTCACAAGTGGGAGACTCTTCCATTTTTTTCTTAATATTTGCTTTCTCCTGCGATCTTTATTATTCTACTTCCATCTGTCAAGTCGAGAACAAACGCTACAGCTAGAAGCTCGTGCACCTAAACATTCAATGACAAACATTTACACGTACTTCAACTGGCGTGGCACAATGCCGTCTCTCTTCAGTAGATCCCCCCTCTCCCCAAATGTGTTACGTTTGAACTTTTTACATCTCTGTAAAATGATTAGGTGAAATGATCGAAATAACAAATGACTACATCTATGGTAGCATTCTGTAAAGTTAATACGGCATGATGGATCCAAAAAGTTGGTTCCAAATCTGTATGTTACACCGCAATTGTAGTCGAAAGACGATAGTCTTGCGTCTGAAGAGAGTGAAAAAAATGTTTATTTGATGTTGTGCGCAGAAAATCGGCGAATGGTATTCTGGAGGCACTGTGTTCAGTGCCTCGAGCGTGAAGCGGACGCGAACGAGCGCATTGAGGCATTTAAGAGTTACTGTATATGCTACCTTTAGGTACCTAATGGTAGAATACACAGTAACTCTAAGGCACGTTGGACGCAAGCGCCATCTGGCCGTTATATTCGAAAACGAAGGTGTGAAGCCCGCGGAGAAAGATGCGCGCCAGTCTCGGAGGTGATAAGGTGTAGAACGCAAAGCGACGGGCAGGTGTCACCACCATGGCGTCGTAGCAAACCGTTGAAAACACATTTTTGAGCATCGCGTTGCAATGTCAGCGCAGCGCGATAAACGCTACATTCCTTAGAGTTACTTGTGTGTGTCTCTTCTATTATAAAGGCAAACATAGAAAACTTCGAAGTGTTTTTATGGCGCCTCAGATATGCGCAATTATTGCTTTTCAATTGACAATCGCATAACTATGAACGCTAAACCTTGAGCAATATTGGTGGGCGCTGCGAATGGGGTTGGCCGCTTGGTACAGTTTGAGGTATCGTTCGGGCGGACAAACACAAAAATGTACAGACAGACGGACAGACAGACCAAAACTTTTTTGTTGAAGGTCCCCAAGAAAAACTATCGTCTTTAACAAATTGAGCGCAGAAATTCGGAGCTTGCATCACCGGTCGATCTTTGTGTTAGCTTTTCCCTTAATAATAGTTTTTCATGCACCTCCTCTGGTCTCTCGGTCGTGGAAAGACAGAGTTCTTGCAGTTTCAGAAGCTTACCAAGCTAAGTTGACTGTAAACTTCTAAATTAAGAATCATTTTCTTACATTCCTTAGCGTAACACTTAAGACTTGAAATCTGATTGGCTTGATTGTGATATTCTACTTCGTAGTGTTGCAAAAACGACCTTCATAATGTTGGCTCATTTTACTAAGCCAAGGTTCTTTATAATTAACATGTCACCAATAGGTCAGGGCTCATGTTTTTTGCCCTCCTTGTATTCATGGGTCTATCGAGTTCAAGCGAGCCCAATGCTCTATAGATGCTGCACCATGAGTGCATTCCTCTTCGAGCAAACAAAATACATTCAAGGCCATGTGATTGATTGATTGATTGATTGATTTGTGGGGTTTAACGTCCCAAAACCACCATTTGATTATGAGAGACGCTGTAGTGGAGGGCTCCGGAAATTTTGACCACCTGGGGTTCTTTAACGTGCACCCAAATCTGAGTACACGGGCCTACAACATTTCTGCCTCCATCGGAAATGCAGCCGCCGCAGCCGGGAATCGAACCCGCGACCTGCGGGTCAGCAGCCGAGTACCTTAGCCGCTAGACCACCGCGGCGGGGCTCAAGGCCATGTGCAAGCAAGAGCGTTTCAAGCATCTAGCCTGTTTTAACAATGCAAATGCTTTGCTTACATTTTGCTTCTTGCAATACAGTGTATTGAAATGCTTTAGGTGATTTCACAGCGTCGACGGAGTGGGATATAATCACCGTCAAGCCATTCAAGTTATCACGAATTGCTGGCATAAGAGAATGTATTGCATTTCCACTCACAATATTCATGTTACTGCAATCAGTTCATTATTACCCAGTTGATATTCGTGGGCAGGACTTTCCTTTCCCAGAGCCCGAAGTAGCGGGTTACAGTTCTTTGGGCCACGTTGGCCGTATTTTGTTGCAGTGACTCATTGCTAAATGTTAATAGTGCGTTGCTTGATGCGGCAACGATCGCATAATGTGTGAAGGAATATACAAACATTATGCCAAGCATATTGCGAAAGGCAATTCGTAATGCAAACTTGTCAAATAGTGAAGCTCTTCTACACTTACAACGGCGTATCATGTTTTCTTTAATGAGATCAGTTATTTTCTACAAAAGCTTAATAAAACACACGCAAAATGGACATCATGCTTCTTTACGTTCAGCACGGATATTTCGCCTTTGTTAATAGCTCAGTTATTTGAAGTAACTTAACTATTTACACGTTTGTTTTACTTGATCCTGCGGCCTCTTACCGTATTTTCTCTTACCTACTTCAGAGGGAGTGCATCTGCGTGCACATCGGCCAGGCTGGCGTTCAAATAGGAAACGCCTGCTGGGAGCTGTTTTGTATAGAGCATGGCATTCAGCAGGATGGACGGATGCCAAGCGGCAAGGTTTCCGGAGACATTGAAGACTCTTTCAACGCCTTCTTCGCCGAAACTGGCGCAGGCCGTCGTGTGCCACGGGCCCTGTTCGTTGACCTTGAGCCAACTGTCGTCGACGAGGTTCGCTCTGGCAGCTACCGACAGCTGTACCACCCGGACCACTTAATATCCGGTAAGGAAGACGCCGCCAACTGTTACGCACGTGGTCGCTACACCGTAGGCAAGGAGATATTCGACCGCGTGCTTGACCGCATCCGGAAGCTGGCCGACCAGTGCATGGGCCTCCAAGGCTTTCTCGTGTTCCACAGCTTCGGCGGTGGCACCGGTTCCGGATTTACTTCGCTTCTCATGGAGCACCTTTCGGATGACTATGGCAAGAAGACCAAGCTCGAGTTCTCCATCTACCCAGCGCCCCAAGTACGCATTGTCAAACAACCTTTGCTACGCCTGGGACATGTCGCACCTTAGGCAATGCAGTTTGGAAAATACTTGCGATTCGCAGCATATGGACGAAGTGGCACGAGTCGGCATTTTCGTACACTGAACTGTCCCATATTATTGTGTGCATGATGAGGCAAGAGGGAGTCGCCAAAGAGATAAACCTTTTTGTAGATAAACTTTTCATGTCCACAACCCCGAAAAAGCCTGAAAAGCACTTAACTCTTGCAGATATAACCATATTCAACACCGCACGGAGAATTCTATTGATGGGACTGAACACCTGTTCGACGGAGATGCTCTGTGACGGCGCAACTTGCACGCAGGCTTGTACTCGCCGAGAATGCAAGCATTTATCATGGGACACCAATTAAGTACAAGTGGCTAAGGAACATTAGGTGGAGGCTAGTGTTGTTGGGCTAATTGACATAGCACATGCTATTTACAAAACCAATGCATAGAAAGGGATGAAAGGATTGCATGGTTCGCTTTCGTCCCTTGCGGTGTTCGCGTTTTTACTGTGGATGTCTAGTGATTATCAATCCGAAAGGTTTACGTGATCGGCAGCAAGGGACTAGAAAAAAAATTTTACCACTATTTTGTGGCTCAAACCACCCGTTTACATGAACACAAAAAGAGAGTTTGAATCTCTATGTAATTGATATCTCTGTTGCCCTCTTCGCTATGCGCAGGTCTCCACGGCTGTTGTGGAACCATACAACTCAATCTTGACCACTCACAAGAAGCTGGAGCACTCCGACTGCGCATTCATGGTTGACAACGAGGCCATCTACGACATCTGTCGGCGAAACTTGGATATTGACCGGCCCACATACACCAACCTGAACCGGCTGATCAGTCAAATAGTGTCTTCAATCACCGCTTCCCTGCGGTTCGATGGTGCGCTCAATGTCGATTTGACAGAATTTCAGAACAACTTGGTGCCTTATCATAGGTTTGTATATTTTCTTGCTTGTTTCGTCACCTCCATTATGCAATTCTGATTTTCAAAGCTACCAATCTACAGTGCACGCAATCGCACTCAGTGAATTAGTCGCAGATTCTATTTTTTCTGCCCTATGGCGCCTCTAATTCCACTGGTCATAATACTGCTGTTGATTCTCTGGCGTGAAACGTCTTACTGGGAAGTGACATTTCATAATGTAGACGTTCGTGCCTGCCATTTCATTCTCCACTGTATCTTTAGCAGCATGTTTATAAGAGTCACGTTCGCCCGCCTTTTGTTGGTCGTAGGATCCACTTTCCGCTGGTGACATACGCTCCTGTGATCTCCGCCGAGAAGGCCTACCATGAGCAAATTACCGTGGCCGAGATCACCAACGCTTGTTTTGAGCCTGCCAACCAAATGGTCAAGTGTGATCCGCGTCACGGAAAGTACATGGCCTGCTGTATGCTCTACCGAGGTGACGTGGTGCCCAAGGATGTCAACGCTGCTATAGCAGCAATCAAGACTAAGCGCACCATCCAGTTCGTGGACTGGTGTCCCACTGGTTTCAAAGTGGGCATCAACTACCAGCCGCCAACTGTGGTGCCCGGCGGAGACCTAGCCAAGGTTCCACGCGCTGTCTGCATGTTGTCCAACACTACAGCCATCGCTGAAGCCTGGGCACGTTTGGACCACAAGTTCGACCTGATGTACGCCAAACGTGCTTTTGTCCACTGGTACCTGGGCGAAGGCATGGAGGAGGGCGAGTTCTCGGAGGCCCGCGAGGACATGGCTGCCCTCGAGAAGGACTATGAGGAGATCGGCATGGACTCCGATGAGGGCCCCGACGAGAGCGAGGAGTACTAGACGGAAGGCTTAATGGCCTCGACTGAAGAAGAAAAAGAAAAAGATGGTTAATGAGAAAAGGGAGGAGAGGTCGGCCTCGAGAGCGGATTTCTGGCCTGCTACTCCTCACGGGGGTAGGAGAAAGGGAAAGAAAGGGAAGGAAATTTGCTTAGAAATATCAGGCTGCCAACGCACTTAAAAGTGTGTAATAAAGATCTTGTTTCTGTAGTACCTCTACAATTATTACATAATTGAAAACAATCAGCGTGTCAGTGTGATAGCTAATGTTATTTTAGATTTATGATTCCCGCGTTGCCCACGAAGGAGCGAGGCCGAAATTAAGAGCAGGAACTGAAGATACGCCTCCTAATCCTTTAACCCCCCCCCCACCTCTGTTGGTTTTTTGTGCTCTAGGTATTTTAATCAAACTGAACAAACTCGCTCATTAAAATATCCACCTGGCCAGCCGACAAACAGCAGGAAGAAATTGATGTGGGCAGTGCAACGCCTGAACACCTTAGTCATAAGTATACAATTGATATCGTTGATTATATTCAGTAGTATTTAAAGAGCGTGGCCAACCAACACCTTGGCCTCGAGTGGTGGCGTGTGAAACTGCGCTTGTACGTAAGGTGCTGAGCTCGTGGTACCTTTCCCGGATTCCACGCCGTTAACGGTTGGTACCAGTCGGAGCTTTTTTTTTTATATGGCACCTGCAATCAAATCGAAACTTGCTTGCAGAGTTGGATTACAGTGGCACTTGAGGACGTTTAAAGTGGCATTCTTCGTGTGTCGTCCACTTCGACAAAACAGACTCATCGCCGGCCACAAACCCTGTATCTAAAACTACGTGTAACTACTCCACTAAAGATTTCCTGTTAACGCAGCTTTCAAAACGGGTTGCCCCACTGAAATTGCTGAATAGAGAGTTAGGCAAAAAGAAAAAAAAAGCAGAGAGTCGTACCTGCCATGTATCTGCTTAAAACTATCGCGCTCACTTTAACGCAAACTGTTGCGATGCGACGCGGTTCCCACACAATGCTCCGAAGCGTCACAAAGCGCAACAGTTGCGTGACTACTTCTGGTAAGAATGTTCATCTCCGCGACTAGATGAAACAGCGCACCACAGCGCAGTGTTCGAAGCCCATTATAAGTTTTATCGTTCGCTCGCATTAAACGAAAATGCGTGGCCGACTCTAGGCTGGAACCTCTCTTTTCTTGTATACAACAGTTCGGTGATCTAACCCATAAAGTACAAGCACTTCGTTTAATTTGTTAGCGAAGGCAGTTTCAAAGTGGAAAAGCTGAATGTGTGTGATCATTGTCAAGCCTGTCCGACGTATACATGCAGTCACTGTTTATATAACAGGTAGTGAAGATTCCCTAGCACATGCGTTCATTTTGGCAATGCACACGTACCATGGCGCCGCATATATAGGGGCAAGCGTGTGACTCTGGATGCACGGACGCGTCTTAGTTTCTTAACATTAATAGTTTCTGTGGTAGTGTATGCTAAGATTCGTAAGTAATCATAACATATATACTGTCCACTGGGTACCAGCGTCCAGCACCATGCCTGATTATGTGCCCAGTATGGCGCTGGTACCAGCGCCTTCCAGCGCAGGTACTGGGATGCCGCCGCTCCTGCGTTCCAGTATCTATCTATCTATCTATCTATATATATATATATATATATATATATATATATATATATATATATATATATATATATATATATATATATATATATACATATATATATATATATATGTGTGTGTGTGTGTAAGTAACAGAGCGCCCATTCACATTAAAAGAAAAAAAAGAAAAATCTGGCGTTCTCCTGGTGGGTTTCGAACAAGCCACCCCTTAATTTTGAATTGAGCACGCTATCCACTACGCCACGCCAGAACATGCTGACAAGGTTGTAAAATGACTATTTATCCGCAGAACGCGCCGTTCAACTTTATGTTTGGTGATTGACTGATGCGTGGTTTTAACGTCCCGAAACCACCATATGAATATGAGAGGCACTGTAGTAGAGGGCTCCGGAAATTTCCACCACCGGGGGTTCTTTAAGGTGCACCCAAATCTGAGCACATGGGTCTACAACATTTCCGCCTCCATCAACAAATGCAGCCGAGATACAAACCCGCGACCGGCGGTCTTCATGTCTACAAGCTGCACTTGTACTCAAGACTGACACAATATTCCATTCTAAATAACAATTGCTTCTTGATTCGACAGTGACAAATAGCTTTGCGGCACCGAATGACGTGCGGGTATTAATAAAAGTGCAAAGTTTTTTGCAGCATCCACATCTTAACTCTGAAAAATCTCAAATTTACTGGAGGAGCAGCCACAGATAGTCAGCTGTTGCTGCCAATAGTTTTTTTTTTCCTTTGATAGTCGGTTCTCGCACTTCCTACTGGTCAACATGTGCAGATGATTTGAATGCCTGGTTTGGTAGATATCTGCGCATACGAGTGAATATTGAGTTTTTTTTTTCGTGCAAGCGACTATGGAGCAGTAAACATGCGGCGTGCCAGATTACATAATTGCAGTTATATCGATACTTGCAACTAAGAAACCACCGAAAAAATGGCGAATGTAATCCGCTGACAAAGTATGCCAGTATGTTAGTTCATTAAAGCATACCAAATTACCAACTCGAAATTGCGTGTTCTTACATACGAGTCAGAGAAGTACCGGCTCCTCCGCTCAGAAGGAAGCTTTCGGTGACAGCGTATACGTTGCTGAAAGCACGAAACATCGATCGCCACCGCTCCTTGTGCGGGCACCGCACACGTGAATAAATGATCTATTTAGGCTCAGGCATGTCACAACTGTACTTTACAGTCATTGTTACACTTTAGAATTGTGCCCACTTTAAGTAAAAAGCACCGGAAGCATGTACACCGACGCGGCCGGCACGATAGCCCTCGCTGGGATGGGGCACTGGGTAAAGGCTGTTTCTCATGCCGGGATTGCAGCGAAAAAAAAAAAGGCAGCGTCTCCTGTGCCGAGCGGCGCAGCAGCCAGCCCTACACAGAAGTGGCTCCTGCGCCGCATGGAAGAGACGTCACTTCAAAAACTATTACCTTATTGCTAGTTAAATGTGTAAATTTTTCATGTGTAATGCGTTAAAGCTACAAAAATTTTACGAAGCAGGTGGTCAATGAGTCAATCAGCCTAGGTTTGTTAAATTAACACATATTACAAATACTTTAAATACAGAGGGCACCATGGGTGCTTCAGCTGCGAAAGGTAAACACTGCGAAATGGTACCTCCCTGCGATGTGCGTAGGTGGTGAAAACTCCAATGAATTCGTGGCCATGGCCTAGGCCACCCCCAAGGACGACCGGAAGCCCTGTATCGTCGCTGATTCATGTGATTGCTCGATGCACTGTTGAACCTGGTGGTTGGAGCTAGCGCGACCGTCCACCGCGCCGCAGCTTCATCTCAGTGTGTTCGCTATAAAATTTCTCAATATGAAGTGTGGATTATTGTTGTTGGACGTACTGCATTCTCTAGATTGCAATGCCAAGCGTGGTGCTGTCAAAGGTGAAAGTGTTCTTGCTGCCGAGTTTTGCTTGTCGCGAAGGGCAAGGTCGACGATGAAATAAATGCTTTCGCACAGTTCACGTGTGACTGACCGGACGCACATGCATGAAACCCCAGTGCGTCGGCGAAGTGTTCATACGATGGATGAAAACAACTCTATTGTAGTGTTCTTACAAATCCTGTGATCTCTGAACGCCAGTGCTACTGCATTGCCGGCTGTTTTGTCAAGTGCGAACACGTACGGCCGTTCTTATTTATTGCTATGTAAATGCTGCGGTGCTGTCACAGGCCTGCATGTTATTCAGTAAGACAGACAAGCTGTTTTGTAGTTAGATAGGCTAACGCCGTCGGCAATTGCTCTTGGGCATCGTTTATCAATTGCTGATCGCCTAGAACATTGCGCTGGCACGTCACTATTTTGAAGCGGCCTGCCGGTTACCTCGTCAGGTGATGGTACACTGAGCGACATAAAAAAGTTGCCCGAGACTACGTGTCAGTGCACCTTTCTGTCATCAAAACTTTGATAAACCGTAGAAATTAACATTCCTGACACCTGTGCCGAAGAAACCAATGCAGCCAGCTGCATTTGCGTTTTTCGTGGCATTTCGCGCCACGTCGATTAAGAGCACTAATTCTCAAAACACTTTATCACAATAAATATAGTCAATCCGGCGAAAGTCATCAAAGATCCAATATTAAAGGGTCTGTGGACGGGACCAGCAGCAGCAGCACGTCAGGTTGATGAGGTAGCGCAAATGTTAAAACAATACATGCGTGAACAAAAAAAAGAGAGAGTAAGGATGACTGCAATGGGACTTGAAGCGAAAATTTCCAACATGCTGGAAGCTCGCTGCAGACCGCTGCGGCGGGAGCGAACTGCCCTTTTTTTCGCTGTGAGTGAATTCGCATCCTGAAAATCGCTACTTTTAGTGTCATGTGAAACGGCCTTAGGGCTACTCTCGAAGCAGCTTAGTTGCGGTGCTTAAAGTTTCTGCATTTGAGCTTTGGAACATTTGTAGCTGTCACTTGAACTGAACCTGAAGTAAGTGGCAGGTCAATCAATGCCAGAAATGCATTTACGGAGTGGCGATGCCGAGTGACAGCCGTTTTTCTGGCCTCCCTTGGCAGTATACAGAGGGCGTGACATTGTACAGATAAACTCAGTTATATCAATACCAATATTTAAAAAACACTCGTAGAAATACCAATGCAATCCACTCAAAACGTGTGCCATGGAGTCAGTTCACGAAGGCGTACCAAATTACGAACTGAAGATTGCGTGTTGTTACATATCAGTCAGAGAAGTACCGGCTGCGTGCGGCCGGCGGATTTCGGTGACAGCCTGCGTAGCTGAAAGCGCGACGTTCGATCGTCAGCGCTCCTTGTGCGAACATCCACACAAGACAAAATAGTTGGTTTAGGTTTGTGGATGTCTAAGCTATACTTAACAGTTATTCTCACACTTTAAAGTTCTGTGTACACAAAGCAAGAAGAACCGATAACATATACACCAACGCGGCCAGAACGACAGGTTTAATGCTCTCTGGGCCGGGCGTAAGACCGCTCTCGACGCGGTGAGTTGGGATGGTTTAAGATTCTGCATTTGAGCTTCAGAACATTTCTAACTTTTACCTGACGCAAGTAGGAGGATAAGCATGGGCAGACATACATTTATGCGGTGTGGCGGAATCGAATGGCAGCAATTTTTTCTCGCCTCTGCTGGGAAACCTAGCGAAGCGATCGAAAGAGTTCATTTATATTTCGTCAACTTTGCGACAAAAACTATTCCCTGTTTCTGTTAAGAGTGGCGTGCAGCTCCAGGATTACAAACACTGCAACTTGGAATCGTTACAGCAATACACGGATGATGCGAATATGGCTGGTATACGCGGGCGCATATGCGAAAAAGGTGCATTATAATCGCTGCAATACGTACGTGCACCGCAAGAAATACATATGCTCGGTGTCTGTTATGGTAACATCTGTCCGTGCCGTCGGATCAAGCGTTTTATATTCAACGACACCGAAACATACCACGGCACATGGTAAAATAACGTGCACGCTGCGCTGGTAGAAACAGCGCTTGCCAGTGGAAATTCCAGCGCTTCGCAGTGCGTGCCAGCATCACAGCGGTTGAGACAGCACCCCTACCAGTGCGCCCAACGAAGTGCCAGTGATTACAAGCGTGTACCAGTGCCAAAAAACATACTGGCATCACGCTGTTTTTGCAATAGAGGTGGAGGGCTCTGGTAAAATATATACCACCTGGAGTTATTTGAGATTTCTCTAAAGATTTTATCAATCTCAAGAAAAATATAGTAATCAATAAGCAACATTATGGGATGCCGCCCATAATGTTGCTTATTGATTACTATATTTTGTGGTTTATGAGGTCGCGGGTTCGATACCGGCCGTAGCGGTCGTATTTAGATGGAGGCGCAATGCTAGAGGCCCTTGTAATGTGTGATATCAGGGGGCAAGTCAGAAAGAGTCCCAGGTGGCCGAAATTTCCGGAGTCCTCCACTACGGCGTCTCGAATAGTCATATCGCGATTTTGGGACGTACAACCCCTGATGCTATTAAACATAAGGAATCAAAACATATATGGGTGGCACGCTGAAGCACGTTCTTGAACTTATCTGGCTCTCTGCAATGGAGCGTAAAACAATGGTCGCAGCTGCGCGCCAATGATGAGCCCAGTAGAAGATTCACCTGCACTGATCATTTCCCATTTCCCAAAGAAATAGATTAGAAAGCACGATCTGCGCACTTCTTTTTTTTTTCACGTTGCACACAGGCCACAGCGTTAGTTGTACACACGCTTCGCGTCCACGCGAAAATTTTTTTGATGAGAGAAAGCGAATCATACGCTCTAAAATAAGAAGCACTCATGCATTTCTGGTTATGCGTGCTATTTATATGCACGTGGGGCTTTCGTGAATTGAAGCCAAATATGGACAGATGCGCGGGCACTGTGGTCGAAGCATCGAACAACAGTCTCCCAAGTGATACTACTGTCTCCGTTAAGGACTTGAAGGAACAGCTAAAAACAAATAACAATTTACGACAGAATAAAAGCTCAATGTATGGCAACATCTATAACGACAATACTATCAACAACAGTGCCCTACTTGCCGAAAAATTAAGGTAAATGCACATGAACACAAGCGCCGCAGTATGACTTTTTCAAAATAATCCCGAAGACATCACACGGACCACTTACAACTATTCACTAGTAATCGATCTAGCTGCAGTAAATAAAGGACCTTCCGTTCATCAAGAGACGCAATAAAATGCTGTTTGTTCGTTTCTCTCCAATTCATGGGAAAAAAGAACCGCTGGCCGCTACTATGGGGTATGGTGCGAGTGGTTCAAAAAGTCATTTTTCGCGTGGTTACATGGTAGTGCCATCTGGGGGAAGTGCGGCTGAAACAAAAGCGTCAGAAATCTCGAAGCACAATGCGTAAAATTGATCAACGGCCGTGATTGCTGCTGTGGCTCCCGCTGCTTTCGGGCTGCTGCTAGTAGCGTGGTAAAGCCGGGCAACGTTGCACGCGGCAACAGTGATGTGAGTAGGTCCGGTTGGTCGGCTTCTTGAGGCGGGTAATTTGAAGTGCGCAAGCCTGATTCGAAGCACTAAACCGTGATTTTATTTCAAAATAGGCCCTTCCTTGGCACAAATTATCACTATGAGGTTTCTGGACCGCCATTTCAACAGTGAACCGTCACCTTAATAGTTGACTTTAGTGCCCCTTTAAAGTTAAAGTTATGTTCATAAAACTTTCCCCCAACGTGAGATATCTGCGAACCACAGTCCTTGAATCATGATCACGTGAACACGTCATGTCTGGATGCCGCTGTGAATGAGTTGCCTACAGCTGTCTAAACCTATTTGTCTTTAGGTACACAATAAATTATTCTTTCAGTAAATTTTGAAGTCTCTTATTATGTTTCCTACCAACAGCACCAATGTAAAAGGCAGCAGCAATTCACGGTAGCATTGAAAAAACTCCGCAAACTGACGGGACACTCGACGAGCTACGGGAAAGACGTGAGAAAGCCCAACATGCTGCGACACGGACGCGCTATCGAAAACTTTCTACTCTTTTGATCCACCATCTCGGATAACCTTGCGTGCCCAGAGCACGCCTATCTCTCATCCAGACGCCTAAGCTACCGCAGGCTTACTCTCGCACGCAGACGCCATCTTGCTTCGAACTGCCAACGTCTGTATCTGCGGCGACCAGTTAAAGGAGCACTGATCAAATTTTAAGATCGAGATGTGCCCATCATTCGATCACTTGGTATGCATAGTTCTTCTTGGCCAAATTCGAATAGTTTCCGTTGCATTGAAGTTATTTATTTCGACGTCAAACAGCGTAGAGAAGCTAAGGAGAAAAAATGAAAAATGAACTGCCCTGCGACATAGACACAAGTGCGACGTGTTCAGTGCGATACATTCCACAATTACCATCCTGAGCTACGATACGCTAGTAACAATGACGTCGATGATCTCTGAGTGTGTTTGGAGCCGACTCCCAGCCATGCTCTCACTAGGGGCTCTCCTTGCTGTATTAAAGCGCGCATGCGATTCATCGTGTCGCATCGACTGATTTTCGTTGTGCTTCAGTGCGTGTGAGTACGAACAATCAGAGATATAATGGGGGCCAGAATGTCCGGGAACCACTACGTAGTGAGAACCTGAACGTCGAGGCGAGGAAAAAGCGAAATGTGCGTGGTGTTTCATGCCTTTCCATGCCCTCTCTGTAGCCAGTTGGCTTACTTCTTACGCGCCGTTGGACAGAGGGACTGGACGCCTGTCAACAACAGCCGCATTTGCTCCTTTCACTTTGCGACTAGCTGCTACAGGGTAAATCCTGTGTTGGTGAACCTGTTGGGTTTAACTGGCAGGACGAGGCCTGTTCTCGAGGCCGGGGCTATTCCTAGCGTGTGGCCTGCTGAAGCTGAAAGCAGCGATTCACTCGCCAACGCCCACGACATGAGGTGCGTAGTTGTTGTTTCTGCGCTCCGACAGTATGGCCGGGACTGATAAAAGCATTGCATTTAACGTGGAGCTTGTGAAGCAAGGATCGTCACGAATCGCAGCGATAACCGATTCTATGTCGCTGTGATTATCACTTGCCGATGTTGACAGAGACGACGGTAGGGACGACGATTTTGGCGACAGAGGCATGTCTAAGCCTTCAGAGACACAGCTGGCCTGACTGTACGTGCGCTCGTAGCAGACGAAACGCCAGTGAGACGTCACCATTTTTTGTGAAAGCAGCTTAAGTTGAGCAGCGGCCTTGGCGTGGCCGCGAGGTAGTGCTGCCAGCACGACAATTTGGCGGGCTTCTCACCCATTTTGAACCGCAAATGGTTCTTAATGGCCCGGATTCAATCCCGTGACCTGCGCGTGAGCAGCCCAGAGGTTAGCCACTACACCACCGTGGCGGGTTGTGGCTCGCACAAGAGAGCAAACAGCAGTCGGCTGGAATAGCTTTCTGGCCACATGTGTGAATCATCTTGGAGGTAGACTGAATGGCGCCGGTGTGTTAGAGAATTGAGAGCGGAGCCCTTTAGTGGGTGAGGCTGTCGTAAACGGTCATCTCCGTTTGACGTAACGCAGCAGAACCAGCTTCAGTACTTTGAGAGCGTGCTCGTGCCACAAACGTCGCCATCTTTTTAATCATAGAGTGTCTCAGTTTTATACAAAGTGTGGACATTGCTACTATAGCTGCAAAAGCACGAGAACACAAAACGCGTTTGAATATTCAGAAGAAGCAACAGAGAAATAGAGAGGGAATACATAAATGAGTAAAATAGGAAGAAAAGAAGAAAGTATTGTAAATTATGAATAAAACACTAAAGAACTCGTAAAAAAGCGACAAATAAGGCGTGGAGGAAACATAGAGATAAATGAAGACAGACCAAAAAGGCTACCTAGCTCTGCACTTATTTTAGGCTTGGAACTGTTCCGGCAAAGCTGCCTTTATATTTCTCACTTATCTCAAGACAGGATGAGCGGCTGACCAGGTGGAAAGAGCACGCGTTGCACAACAGGTTGCTGCTGTTTCGCGAAGCAGCAGTCACTCATAACTATTCTGTTCTCTAGAATGGTTGTATGCATCACAGATGGCGGGGTATTTTTTTTTGTCTGTCAAATTTCGAACGTATTTAACCGCTACACGAAACAAGGTGCTTGGCATTAGAAAAAAAAGGTTGATGGTGTCTGATGGTGTCTGAAGTTTTGAACATTCAGTGGCCTTTAATGTTTAAGAGGAGCTTCTACTCTTTCACTTCCTTCGTCCTTCGAAATGCATCACCGCGTTTGAGAGGGAAATTGCCACCTTCGGATCGGCAGCTGCATGAGCACCGTTAGCGCTACACAACCAAGTCGGACAAGTGTTATCATTGTGTATAACTGGTCAGTTTGTGTGCTTCAAGCGACTGTTTTATAATAGTGGCACGGTGAAAGGCCCCGCATGACCTAAAAATAGACTTCGCGTTTCAACTGCGCTCTGTGTTTCAAAATAATGAGAGAATGGGAGCAAAACATTTTTAGACACGCAAGCAGACGTGAATTCGCCAAGCCAATAAACATCAATATCTTGTTTACTCATCACGATCATCTAGTTGAGAACGCTCTAAGCTAACTTAACTGTTGCCACGCACACAATGTCGATGGTTTGATTCCTTACCAAGGCGGCCACATTTCGATGAATGCAAGAGCCCACCGGGTGAATTAAAAAGAAGGCATGGTTTCGAAAGTGGAGGTCGTCCACCAAGGCGACCTCTACAACAGTCCTTTCTGAACTATCGGGATTTAGTTGAACAAAGCGTTCACCGTAAGCAGCGCTCATGGAGCCCAGCCTCCAAACGCAAATGTCGCCATATTGCGCGCGTGAGCTTACTTGTTTCATATGCCTTAATAGAGGCCGAGTGAATGAAACCAGGAAAAGTCGACATTGCAATAAAGGAGTCGTCGCATGTGCTAAAGGTGTCGTATACACGATACCACTATTCTCTAGCGACACGTGTGTACTTTCAGTGCACTTCGCTCATTACGTCAAGGTAAATCAATGCATGTTTTTCACTCTGCCGCTGTGAATGAATTGCTCGAAGTGTTGTCTCCCACACTATAACCTAATGCATTATCAAGTGGACTGCTCACTTTCACCTGCCTGCAGGCGATTTTTTTTTTCTTTTTTGCAGCTGCACAGCACTACTAGACTCCACGTGATTAGATAGCTAAGTATTCGCGATTGTCAGCGATACTCTAATTGTTCTCCTTGCGCGTAAACTTAAAGGCCCAACAGTCCTCTAAAATAGTTTAAAAGGCGCTCACTGTGGGAAGGAGCCCCTTCAGTTTGAAGGGACACTGCAGACATAGAGAGGGAAACAGTTTGGACTGATTGACTGTACTTCAAGAGCTATAGTGTCCTTCATTTACACATCATAAGTTTGATTAAAAATTATTAGTAAAAAATTTTCTTTTCAAATTCTGTGTGATATTGTTCGCGCGTGACGTCACGTGCTTGAAATGGTACTTGTATTCGGGAGTCATTCCCTTCAAACAGTTTGCTCAAACACTTGGTACGTTATGGCTCAGGCCACCGAAGAGGAAACTTCACCTTTGATTGATTCGCAACTACATAGGCCGTAGCTAGCATCGTGATGATATTTGTCGTTAGGTCAAATGATGGGGAAACTTCAAGGTGGCTTCACCACCTACATTTCATTTCGGCGTGTTTTCTTGCTTACTGAGCGTCTTCTCTACATGAGCGCGGTGTTTTGGTATCATGAAAAAAACGTCAAGCCTGCGTGGAAAGCGAAGGACAGTCATAGCGAAAACTAGACAAGTGGCTTTTTAGAGCGTTTTCTAAACACTCATTTGGTAACTGCTGCAAGCCCACTTGATGGGTACCCACTACCGCAATAATAATATTAATTTCTGGGTAGTATAGGACGGCACTCGCTATCCTATCCTTCGTCATTTGTCTTAGAAGCGTGGAATCCACTAAACACTTGCAAGGAAGTTTGTGCCACTTGTAGATGCTGTGGCTGACGACGACGAGGAATTGTGCCTGAAGTGGGTATGTTCCACATTCAAGAAGTGATCAAGAACAAGCTTTTGTAATGGGTTGAAGCATCGGATGACCCACTCGTTATGATATTCGGATTGTGTGAATCTTGGTTGCTCTTTTCCAGTTCTTTGACGCTGTGTTACTCATATTAACATGATTCCTTTCCCCCCATTAGGCTTTCCTAGGGCAAGTTTGCGAATTAGCCCCAAGCACTGGCGAGGCTAAGTGGTAGAATACCGAGCTGGTACGCAGCGGACCTGGTTTGAAGACCATTTGTGTTGTCGGTACTAGGTTTCTCTTTCTGATTTCGCTCGAAGTGGTCACGGAAAGTGGCGGCGGTGGCGGACAACCACGGTACCGCGCGTGATCCGAGTTGTGATCTCATAACAGAATTCGCTGTAATGTTAGTTCATTAATACAAGACAATCTATTTCGCTCCTTAGTGGGCCTTCAACCACGGCGCCATATAGTCGTGGACAAACAGATATAACCATGCTACGTTCGAACCAAAAATGTACGGTGACACAGCATTTAATTAAGCGTATAGCTAGTCAGCCCACCGTACTTCGGCGCAAGTTGTACAAGGTTCCGCAGGCGCGCGTGTTTTCATGCTAACCGTTGCCAAGTAATTTACGTGCAGGTAAAGGAATGCGCAACTTGGCTCCAATCAATTTCAACTGAAAACGAAGCAGATTTGAAGAGAAGGTAATTAAACCTATTGCCGCGGCTGTTTCTCGGAAATACGCTTAGACTTCAGTCACCACGAGCACGCGGATCCGTGCTTCAATTCCTACCGGTGCGTGTGTGGCAAACGGGGCCAACATCGCTTCGACAGTGTGCTTGATGGTCTACTAGACACCTTTCAGCGGATCTTGGCCGGCATGACGCAAGAACCCGCCCAGGCCAAGCATCCTAGCCAACGCGCCGCCATGGTCAACGCCAGCTGCATCGTAGTCTTGGACAGAAAAAAAAAGGTATCTTTGCAATGCTTTTGCAACGGTGTTGTACATCAGAACTTCCAAATAGCATGTGCGGCCAGTGATTCATCAGTATAGCGTCCTCCTACATGGTCTGCACAGATAACGACGAATGATATTGATACATAACAGCCGCTAAACACGGCTGCATGAAAGAGGAAGACGAAGTGAGTTTTTGTTTGATGCTTGACGTCACCATCTTGCTCGTCGAGTTCTGTGCGCTCTAAATAGATTAATAAACAAGTTACTCGTAACATTATTGGTGGAGGTGCTTGGTATGGCACGACCTCAGGATTTCATGAACGACAGCTGATAAGAACGTGTGGCCATGGTCGATGAGAAGTTGGCGGGGAGCATCATGCACTAATAATATGTCACACAGCAAACATTCCGCAACATCGGTATAGCCCAACTGGTCGGGAGTGCTCGTGTGATTGCGTACCGCGTCGCGTAGTCTGTGGCAACAGCAATCCATTTATTTCTGGCTGTGGAGAGTGTAAAAGGGCCCAGCAGGTCGAGACCAACTCGAAAGAAAGGTTCATTGGGAACGTCGATCGGTTGAATGTAGCCGGCTGGAAGGGCAGACAGCGTTTTGCGACGCTGACAGGGCTCACAAGCGGCGACATAGCATCGAACAGAGCGGGCAAGTCCAGGCCAAAAAAACTGACGTCGTACCCGATCGTATGTGCGAGAAACGCCCAAATGACCCGTCATGGGAGCGTCATGAAGTTGATGCAGTACAGTGGAACGCAGGTGTGCTGGGATGACAGGAAGTAAGTCTGATCCGAAGGAATCAAGGTTACGGCGATATAGGATCCCGTCTTTCAGCAAAAACATTCCTAGGGACGGGTCGCGAGGTGTTGACTCCAGTTTGTCAATGATGGCTTGTAAAGAAGCATCCCGGCGTTGCTCTTCGCCAATGTTCAACAGCTGCGACACGGAAAAAACGTCCGTGATAGCGACAGTATCAATTGCTTCGTCCAGAGGGTAGCGGGATAAACAATCCGCATCCTGATGTAATCGCCCTGTTTTGTACATTACAGAGAACGTGTATTCTTGAAAGCGGAGGACCCAACGAGCGAGACGTCCCGTGGGGTCCTTCAGGGAGGCTAGCCAGCAGAGCGCGTGATGATCCGTGACAACACGGAATGAGCGCCCGTACAGGTATGGACGATACTTTGCGACTGCCCATACAAGGGCGAGGCACTAGCGCTCCGTCATAGAATAGTTGCGCTCGGCTGGAGATAGCAGTCGACTTGCGTGCAGCAAGTCGACTATTGCAGCAACACGGTCGTGTCCCCGTCGTTGCTGCAATAGCAGAGCTCCTATGCCGTCTCCACTGGCGTCCGTGTGAACCTCGGTTGGGGCTAATGGATCAAAGTGAGCCAAGATTGGTGGCGTTGTAAGCAGTGTCGTAAGTTGCGAAAACGATGAAGCTTGGTCATGGCCCCTAATAAGCAAGGCGTTTTTCTTCAAGAGGCCTGTGAGGGGGTGTGCAATGGTCGCAAATTCCTTCATTGATTGATTGATTGATTTATTTATATGTGGGGTTTAACGTCCCAAAACCAGTATATGATTATGAGAGACGCCGTAGTGGAGGGCTCTGGAGATTTCGACCGCGTGGGGTTCTTTAACGTGCACGCAAATCTGAGCACACGGGCCTACAACATTTCCGCCTTCTTCAGAAATGCAGCCGCCGCAGCCGGGATTCAAACCCGCAATCTGCGGGTCAGCAGACGAGTACCTTAGCCACTAGACCACTGCGGCGGGGCGTGCCAAGTCCTTAACAAAGCGTCTGAAATATGAGTACAACCCTACAAAACTGCGGACATCCTTTGTGGTCCTCGGAACGGGAAAGTTCGTGACTGCGCGAATTTTCTCCGGGTGTGGACGCATGCCTTTGGCGTTGACATGGTGACCGAGCTCGGAAATTCGAGGACGAGCGAAGTGGCACTTGGAGGCATTAAGCTGAAGTCCGGCTTGACGAAAAACGTCCAGAATAGCTCACAAACGATCCAGATGCGAGTCGAATGTGGGCGAAAAGACAATAATAACATCGTCAAGGTAACACAAGCAGGTGGACCATTTCAACCCTTGGAGAAATGAGTCCATCACTCTTTCAAATGTGGCTGGTGCATTGCAGAGACCTAGTGGCATCACCTTAAACTGATAAAGGCCATCAGGAGTGATGAATGTGGTATTCTCGCGGTCCATCTCGTCGACGGATATCTCCCAGTACCCTGACCGAATGTTAATAGTTGAAAAATAAGTAGCACCGTACAGGCAGTCGAGGGCGTCGTCGATGTGAGGTAAATGATGAAAGTCTTTTTTCTAATTTTGTTGAGGTGACGGTATCGACACATAAGCGCCGTGTCCCATCAATATTTTTAGCAAGGACGACTAGAGAAGCCCAGGGGCTGCATGAAGGCTCAATAACGTTTTTCGCAAACATTTTGCCGACTTCATATTGTAGTATTGCACGCTCCGACGCAAAGACATGGTAGGGGCGTCGGTGAATGGGGGTTGCATGGCCAGTATTTATGCGATGGGTGACAATGGTCGTTTGGCCTAAAGAGTTGCTGGCAAAGTCGAAAATGCTACGATAGCCCTCAAGAACGTGGCAAAGCGCTGCAGCTTGCTCAGACGTGAGGTCCGATGACACCATTCGCTCGATGTCGGCACCCCAAGAACGAGATGGAGTGGATCTACTGACTGAGCTGCAGCAATCGTCAACTCTATTGGGCTCGACATGGTCATCTTGGAGAGCGGTAATTTTGGCCATGAAGATACCCTGTGGTAGAACTTGGGTGGTGAGTGAGAAGTTGACCAGTGGAAGGAAGGTGCGGTTTCTCGTAATCGTCAGAATCATATGCGGCACAGCAACCCCATGCGTAAGCATCACGGCAGGAATCGGGACCACCATTTAATCACCATCAGGTAATGGCGGCGTGGAGGATAAGTTGACATGTGTGACAGAGTTAGGAGGGAGGCGCGTGAAATCAATACAGCAGAGGCTGGTTTGCGGTGGGCTGGTCGGGCGGAAAAGAGGGGTAAATCGAGATGGAGAGAGCCAGCTGAACAGTCTATGTGGGCATAGTGCGTGGCTAGAAAATCCATACCGAGAATGAGTTCATGAGGGCAATGTTCGATAACGGCGAAAGGAACGACGGTGCTTCTGTACCCTTAGCACTTTACTACCTGCAGCCACTGAATATGCCGGGGAAGCCATTGCCCACGCCGACCATGCGCGCCAAGTCGCCTGTAACCGTCTACAGGCTTCGCAGGTGCACCAACAGCTCTACATTTGTTACAATAGGGACGTGCACTTTTCCCCGGGTTCTCTCGTGCTCCTCTGGTCATCTACTCGGCGTGTGGAACTGTCTGAAAAACTGATATCGCCCTACACTGGACCATTTCGTGTTGTTCGCCAAGTGACAGGCGTCACGTACGAGATTGTTCCAACCGATCCAACAACGTCATCGTTAGTTTCTAGCGACACCGTTCACGTGGCTTGGCTAAAGCCCTATTACCCCCCTTCGACATCATCTGCGTAGATGTAGCAGCGGAACGGCGCTTCTACCGCCAGGGGTTATAATACACTACAGCCGCTAAACACGGCTGCATGAAAGAGGAAGGTGAAGTGAGTTTTCGTTTGAAGCTGGACTGGTGCCATCTTGCTCGTCGAGTTCTGTGCGCTGTAAATAGATTATTAAACAAGTTACTCGCAACAATATTGAAGGGGGAGGCGGGTGATTCAGTAAATCAAGAGAAGTGTTGAATATCACATCGACGAATAGGTAGGATGTTGGTTAAGCTATAGTTAGAGATAATTAGCGCAAACGTAAACACTGGGATATTCATTGTAGAGATTGGAAGAGATAAACACTCTATGCACGATATTGTCTCCGGCTCGCCTCGTGTGCGCAAATTTCAAATTCCGACAGTTTTGACAGGTTGCGCTTAGGCGTTCGGGGCAGATCAGGGTAGATGCCAGACCGCATATAAATGAACATAAGCTCCAAATGTGAACTTCGCGTAAGTGGTAGACTTTATAACAACGCCCCGGAAGACTTTTTAGTAACAATACGTTGATATTGCGGTCGACATTGGTAATGCGAGTATTCTGCATGCCTTCTGTCGTTTTGATTGCGTTTGCAGAAACCTGTGTGTTTGTTAGTGAACAAGTTTTGTGGTAAACCATGAATGAGGGCATAACTAGAATTAAAAAAGTAGAAAAAAGTAAACTATTTTACGGATGAGAGTTTCTAACAAGAAATGCCGCAAACACTCACGATTACGCGTCACTTTGAAGGTACTTTGAAGGCTCGAAGGCACTACGGAAAGGAGTCGTGTGAATAATCCTGAGTGCAGTTTAAATAAAAAGAAAAAAATTGAAAAAACGAATTTACAGCGCATCGTGTTGCAGCACATCGTGAAAAAGGAATTTACAGCGCATCGTGTAGGGCGAGATGGAAGTTTTTTTGATCCGTTATACAGGCGATACAGTTAGAAAAGTGGTTTCAGGCGGAGCTTCTCCTTGGCACAAAGAAATCGTTATACAGTCCTGTGCGACAGGATGGTAGGCCCAGCTTAATACGATGTTAGGTCCTTAATGATATAAATCCAGGTGGATGAGAGAGGGTGTCCTTCAAATGGCTATCATAATGATAAAATTAGTCAAAAAGGTTAAGGCGAGACCATTTCTGGTGCAATGAAACATCAGGCAAGTTTATGGCAAGTTCTCTTCATAGGTAGGACCACATACGCAAGTTCTATTCATGGATGTGACACTGGAATGACGTGACTAATTCTATAGCATGAAACATGCCGCGCGACTCTGAGTCGCGTCAAGAGATTGAATGATAATAGCCTGAGTTGGGTCCCATATGGTGACCGTACTCTAATTTCGATCTGAGCAATGTTTTATACGATGTAAGCTTGAGTGACAATAGAGCAGACGAAAAGTAACGGAGCATATAACCAAGCATGTGGTTAGTGTTGTTAATCACATATTCTATGTTTTCATTCCAGAAAAATTTTACTATAATTTTAGCATTATATATGATCTTGTGATATTGCGTGAACGACTAGAATTAAAGGAGAAGCTCTGACTGAGCTATGAAGTTGGATGTACTCTAGTGGGTAGTGAGCATTCATCGGTCCTGTTAAAGACCAGACTCTACAAACTATCTCAATTCGGTTATGCATATACATTCATTCCTCTCTCTCTCTCTCTCTCTCTCTCTCTCTCTCTCTCTATATATATATATATATATATATATATATATATATATATATATATATATATATATATATATATATATATATATATATATATATATATATATATATGCCGGCGACATTTGCTTTTTGAAGCAATATCTGGAGCAGAAAAAATGGTGCTTTGGAACAGGCTCAAGTGTTTTCCGAACAGATGCATGTTTCTAACGACTACTGAAATCTAAAAAAATCCCTTTAACATCTAATGAATATTTATATTTATGATTAAACATGCCGTATGATATGCAGGTAGTATACAAGCAATATTGTCGGCGTAAATAATGGGTGGGGGAGAGGGGCGTAAAGAGAGTGGACTTTTCAGGTGTTTAGGCTGGGGAGGACACGTCTTGGAAGTGTCCCGCTATGTATTTAGCTTTAGCACACGATTGAGCTGAAGTAACAGGTAAATAAAAAAATAAATATATAAACACACACACACACACACACACACATATATATATATATATATATATATATATATATATATATATATATATATATATATGATTCAAAAAAGAAATTCTGTGGGTCCGGTGCAAATATAGTTAGGAATAAAGGAATAAAGGAGCACACTTACAAAAATTTGATAGTTGTTCACTCTACGTTCCGGCCGTGCCACGGCCTTCGTCAGGATTAACAGAAATACGAGTATGTGGCCGCTTTTATGGGCAGGCATGAACACGTCAGTACAAAACACGTGCGATCAGCATGTCAGTGTCACAAAAATTCTTTGAAACAGCCGTCTCTACACAAAAAAACCATTAAACATTTATTACAATAGACAAGATTGTGGGCATTAAAAAGGCATTTGTAACATTCACCATCGACGACGAGGATCACGCATGAAAAAAATAAATAAATAAATATGTTATAACCTTTAGGAAGTATAGAATACGTTGGGGATGCTTCTTTAAATATTTCTCAAAATTGCGGCCGTCAGGGCATCGTAGAAAGGCATGACACTTTGCCTACGCATTCGTTAATGCCGGATAACAGACTATTGAACTTGTGAATCAAGAACGATTCTCGTATTTCGCGATCATGGTGCGACATAAAGCCCGATTCTAATAGTGTCACCATAATCTTGTCAAACGAATGACCTGGTAGATGATATATATATATATATATATATATATATATATATATATATATATATATATATATATATATATATATATATATAATGAAATAAGGGAAAGAGGTGTATACCTAAGGGCTCGTTTTTCCGTGTTTTAACACAATAACAATGAGATCTAACAGACAGAAATGCCAAGGAATGTACAGGGGAAGCTATTAAAACCAATGGAATGTAAATAAGAAGAAAGAAAAGTGGATGGAAAAATAACCAGCCGTGAGCAGGAATCGAACCTACGACCTTCGCATAACGCGGTATATATATATATATATATATATATATATATATATATATATATATATATATATATATATATATATATATGTGTGTGTGTGTGTGTGTGTGTGTGTGTGTGTGTGTGTGTGTGTGTGTGTGTTACATACAGAAGATTCATGAAAACAGGACCAACTCCCCCGAATACTTCCTTAAAGAATCCCTCATTCTTTTGTACTACATGTTTCGTATGTTTCTTGTGTAAATTAAGATTTTTTTGTTAGTTATTGGCTTTTCGACTGCCTACGAGCTCATTCAATATTTAGTTTTGTAAATCACTCGCATACAACAAGAGGAGAAGCGTACAAATCTTTTTGTTTCTGTTTTTGTGCGTGCGGCATTTCACATCTAATTCAATATGCACAGCTTCAATTTGGGACCACTTGCTTGCGGCGTCATTCTTATGTCAAGCTGTTGTGGCCGCTCAATATAGCCAGTAAAATCGTAAAACTGTGCACATCAAAGTAGATGTAAAGTCCTACCGAAAACTTCACGTTGTCCGAGAGCTGGTTACTTGTACTTATATACGGCTGACCCGTCATTATATAAGCGATCTGTATGTACTTTTTCAATTTTCGTATATCAGTTTCTTAATTCAACGATCACGTCTTTTAGAGCAGATGTTTTAAACACCCGTTCTGAATGCAGCCCCCGGATGTTTGACCAGCTGGCCATGGCATGCGGAATGTTCGCTGTAGTTTGCACTCACGTTATTTACTCACATATCGCGCTTGATAAAGCTTTGTTCGGATAAGCTGCAGAGACGGCCCGGGTCTCGAGCACATTTGTGAGGCGCCCCTTGTGGTCAGTATGAGTTGAAACATAATCACGCTCCGATGTCTCTAAAACGCAATCGGCGTGCAGATTTGCGTCAATCTGGAGACTAAATTATCGGAATGTCTGGGAACTGCTGATGCAAACCTCCAATAAGAAATTATCTGTATATCACATCTCGAAAATACTTGCTACTAATTTGACGCACTTGGATGACATCTTGCCCTCTGGTCGAGGTGACTTTCCCACACCTCGTTTAGAGCTACTATAACTCTGATACGGACAGATAAGCTGAAGGAAATGACTCTGTGCATGCTTTTGGCCTTGGAGCTCAACTAGTGTTGACTTCCTCTTCTGGATGGTCTTCCTTCTAACTATGCTGTTCAGTCTAAGTAAGCGAAATTTGGTATAAGACTTGGTTGGCTTAAGATGCAAGCTAATCGCTATAAAGACTCGGATAAGCCAATTGGACAAGCTTATAAGCCTAGATAAGCTTTGTTTATTTTACGGTAATTAGGCTGCTTGGTGCTGCTTTTTCCAAGCAAATTCCTAATGGAACCTGTTCTACGTATGGCCAATTCTCATAATTTGCCAGGTGACCGTGCGAACACTTCATGCATTGACAGTTCGAGCCGTATACCAACCAGCTCTAGTCAGCTCTGGCCTTGCGTGACCTGCGTGAATCAATGCCAGCTGCAAAAAACGTTTTTCTCGGTATTCTATTCCGCACCTCTTTTCTACAGAGCCTTTGCGTTCTCTGAACATTCACAATAAAATGATTCAAAGAATGTTACATAAATAATTTTATATTTTTGAAAAAAAAAATAATACACTACTTCGAGGGACAGAAACAATGTATTTCTACACATATTTGGAAATTAAAGGATTCCTGCAAACGAGGTGTCGCCTGTTGCATGGGCGATGCCCAGCGATAGTTTGCACAGGTCACAAAACAATAACCAACCAAAGAAAATTGTATAGCACGTTAGCCTTTATCACTTTCAGTGGCGTTTGAGGCCTTAAAACCCCATTCATTTTCGACCCTTTTTGTGGGTCAGTGAATTACTTCTACAAACAAGGCACCACGTGATACATAGCCCCTGCACGGAGTCATTTGTGCTAATATTTTCAGGAACCAGCCAACACACCAACCTAAGTAAAAAAAGTTCATTTTGTGGACGTATTACACTGATGATGGCTTTTCCGGCATGAGAATTTGTTATTATTTCGTTACGAAAAACATTTTGTATGTGCTTCAACCAAAATACTGAAGTTTAGATCATTTGTGGTAATAAAGCTCTATAAATGCTTCTGTTGCTTCTTATAACAATGCACAAATATGCGATATTCGACTCTATACTCCAAAAGAGCTTTTGCCATAGTTCTTTCGAAAAACATGAAGATATGCGCCTCCTTGCTAGTAAATAAGAACTGCTGGAGTTCCACGAGCCAAATTCTTGATATAATAAAGAGCAAGCCGTTGGTGGTTGAAACTCTGCCTTGATTCTGGCTACCTGCGGCCTCTGTAACGTGTATTCGTACAGATATGCACATGAGTGTTCTTTTTTTGTATCCAATCATGTAATGGCAGCCAGGAACCACACCTCGCGCCCTTGAGATTAGCACCTCGATGACTTGCCTGCTATGTTAGCACAGCTAGTGCATACATCAATACTGGAAGTCTTTCCACGCAAAAGCATCTTGTGCACCGTGAAGTAAAAAGTTCCGCAACCTGAGCTATCATACGGCGGTTAAAATATTCGCGTACCCAAGCGATCTCGTCAACTTTCAATCTCATTGAATGTCGTCCTGGCACTCAACCAAAAAGTTTACGTTTCTCCATTTGAAAATACTGGACTACTCCCAACCCCCAAATTTTAAAGAACGCACGACATTAGAAACATTATGTTGCACAATTTGAATATTTGATGCGACAATATCACGTGAAGGGTTTATATTCTCCAGACGCTTGTAAACACCCATTGATCTCGCATCCAGTGCGCGTGGGGTAGCTTTGAAGGGCAATTTTTCTTTTCGCGGTTTTACCTATTGCCACAAGTTTGGTAACAGTGTGCCATGTACGCCTTGCGGCTCCTTTTAGACACTTTAAAACGTTATCTCTGGGTTACTCGCATTCACGATACGCAACACGTATCACCAACGAACTAAGGATTGTAGACGCAAGTCGGCAATCCTATACGGCCTGTTTGAGGAAGAGTGGATGGTTTGACGCCTTCTCAATCTCTCCTAACTTTACCGCGTGAAACAAGTTTACCTACTATGTATATATATTTTAATCTCAGTCTCGCATAAGCGTTTGCTCTCTAGCACTGCGTGCAAAACAGTCTTTAAGAACAGGGATGGGTGTGCCATGGCTTAAGTGTGCTGATTTTCTGTACATCTGAGTCCTGCTCACCCTCCTCTCCTATAGTGCTTCCTCTGGTTTGCCTTACAAATGTGAAGCGTGCTGTGGTCGAGCTCAATCTGGTGTGTGGCGTGACCACCCTTACTGCGCAAATGCGTCCCTTCCCTCTCTCTCCTCTGCCGCTTCCCCACTCTCGCCTTTCAACGCCGACGCAGGCAGCGTCCGCTGGCGAATTCCATGAACGAAAAAACCAAATGCTCGCGCTGCCCAACCGTAAACTGGTCACCTTATTCACAGGGTGTTGCAGGTAACTTGAGCCAGAGTTTTAAAATATGGCGGCGCACGCGATTACGATGCGACCAAACGCATGTTGCTCACCATTGCCTGGAGTCAAACTATTTGTGGTGTTCTCAAATATTGTTTAATTAGATATGTTTAATGAAAGCATTAAGAGATAGCAATAATGAAAGGGTGGTAGGTATCGTAATTAAACTGAATAAGAGATACAAGATAAAGGTGGTACAGGCCTACGCGCCTACCCTACATCCGGCCATGATGACGCTTCAGTTGAAAGCTTCTATGTAGACGTGGAATCGGCAATGAGTAAGGTAAAAACACAGTATACAATACTGATGGGAGACTTTAATGCAAAGGTAGGGAAGAAGCAGGCTGGAGACCAGGCAGTAGGTGATTATGGCATCTGTACTAGAAACGCCAGAGGAGAGCTACTAGTAGAATTCGCAGAACGCAATGATTTACGGATTTTGAATACTTTCTACCGAAAACGAGGAAACCGCAAGTGGACATGGAGGAGCCCTAATGGCGAAAATGAGAACGAAATAGACTTTATAACGAGTGCACACCCAGGCATCGTGCAGGATGTGGAAGTGGTTGGTAAGGTACGATGCAGTAACCATAAAATGGTACGGTCTTGAATTCGGCTAGACTTGAGCAAGGAACGACAGAAACTGATACGCAAGAAGCCAATCAATGAGCTAGCACTTAGAGGGAAAGTACAGGAATTCAGTCTCGCTTCAGCACAGGTACTCGGCTCTTAGTGAGGAAACCAACCTCAGCATATATACAATGAATGATAATCTGACGAGTATCATTACGGAGTGCGCAGTGTAATTTTGAGGCAGGGTAGTTAGACAGACACTGGTAAGCTTTCCCAGGAAACGAAGAATCTCATTAAGAAGCGTCAAATCATAAAAGTCTCAAGTACAACGGACAAAATAGAACTGGCAGAGCTGTCGAAGTTGATTAATAGGCGTAAGGTATCCGACTTAAGAAGGTATAACATGGAGAGAATTGAACACGCTCTGAAAAACGGAGGAAGCGTCAAAGCAGTGAAGAGGAAACTTGGGATAGGCAAAAATCGGATGTATGCACTAAGGGACAAAGAAGGCAAAATAACTACCAATATGAATAGGATAGTTAAAATAGCTGAGGGGTTTTATAGAGATCTGTACAGTAGCCGGGACAACCATGACTTTAATACTATAAGAACTAGCAGTAACCCAGATGACACCCCACCAGTAATAATAAAAGAAGTCAAAAAGCTTTGGAGAGCATGCAAAGAGGCAAAGCTTGTGGTGAGGATCAGGTAACATCAGATCTGCTGAAATATGGAGGACAGATTGGGTTAGACAAACTAGCCACCTTGTTTACGAGGTGTCTCCTGACGGGAAGAGTACCAGAGTCTTGGAAGAACGCTAACATCATCTTATTACATAAGAAAGGAGATAACAAGAACTTGAAAAATTACACGCCGATTAGCTTGCTCTCTGTAGTATACAAGCTATTTACAAAAGTAATTGCCAGCAGAGTAAACAAAACATTAGAATTCAATCAACCAAAGGAACAAGCAGGATTTCGAACAGGCTACTCAACAATCGACCACATTCATACTATCAATCAGGTAATAGAGGAATGCTCAGAATATAACCAACCACTATACATAGCCTTCATAGATTACGATAAGGCGTTTGATTCAGTAGAAATATCAGCCGTCGTGCAGACACTGCGGAATCAGGGCGTTGATGAAGTATATATAAACATCTTAAAAGAAATCTACAGGGGATCAACTGCTACCATAGTGCTTCATAAAGAAAGCAACAGAATACCAATCAAGAAGGGTGTAAGGCAGGTGACACAATCTCCCCAATGCTATGTACAGCGTGCTCACGGGAGGTTTTCAGAAGCCTAGCATGAAAACAGTTAGGGCTAAGAGTTAATGGAGAGTACCTTAGTAACCTGCCTTTCGCCGATGACATTGCATTGCTGAGTAATTCAGGGGACTAATTGCAACTCATGATTACGGAGTTGAACAAGGAGAGCAGAAAGGTGGGTCTTAAAATGAATCTGCAGAAAACGAAAGTAATGTACAACAACCTCGTAAAAGAGCAACGCTTCGAAATAGGTAATAGTGCACTTCAAGTTGTAAAAGACTATGTCTACTTAGGGCAGGTAATAACCGCGGAGCCGAACCACGAGATTGACGTAACTAGAAGAATAAGAATGGGGTGGAGCACATTTGGCAAGCACTCACAAATTACGACAGGTAGATTGCCACCATCCCTCAAGAGAAAGGTATATAACAGCTGTATCTTGCCGTTACTTAGCTACGGAGCAGAAACCTGAAGACTTACAAAGAGGGTTCAGCTTAAATTGAGAACGACGCAGCGAGCAATAGAAAGAAAAATGGTAGGTGTAACCTTAAGAGACAAGAGGAGAGCAGAGTGGATTAGGGAACAAAAGGGGGTTAAGGATATCATAGCTGAAGTCAAGAAGAAGAAATGGACATGGGCCGGGAATATAGCGCGTATACAGGATAACCACTGGTCGTTAAGGTTAACTATGTGAATTCCCAGAGAAGGCAAGCGGGTTAGGGGAGACAGAAGGTTAGGTGGGCAGATGAGATTAAGAAGTTTGCGGGTATAAATTGGCAGCAGCAAGCAGAGGACCAGGTTAACTGGCGGAACATGGGAGAGGCCTTTGTCCTGCAGTGGACGTAGTCAGGCTGATGATGATGATGATGATGATGATGATGATGATGATGATTTAACTGACTTTTCAAGAAACAAAAATAGACAAAAATTTCTATGAGAAAGTTGTAGATTGGTTTTCAAAAAGGTGGATTAGACAGTTTTGAACTTTATATCTGTTAAGTATTAGTGTTTTCAATATTTACAAATGCCCGCGAAATACCAAAAATACCAAGTGACAAACTCGCTCGTGCTCCAGTGCACACAATGATTCTAGTGCTCCCCAACGTTTCGTGTACGAACGATCATTGCATTTGCCCCATTGTACTTCTCAGCAGGACCGCAATGATTGTGGTGGCTTTACAATGAACACGTTTGCAATCGGCCTCAAAAACAATAACCACTGTGAATGCTTATCGCTGCCATGAACCGGGGTGACGGAAGCGTGTCGTTTGTATGCGGAACGTTAGGGAGCACTAGAATAATCAAGCGCACGAACGCGCGAGCGTGTTTATGAAGTGGTATTTTTTTTCGTGGGCATTTGTAATTAGCAGAAAAACACTAACACATAACAAATATAAAGTTCAAAACTGTCTATTTGGATGTTTTGCAAACCGATCTACAGCTTTCTCCTTGAATTTTTCATCTGTCTTCGTTCTTTCAACAGTTAGGTAAATAAACAGATCTAATAAGCATTATCTGAGAACACAAAAAATTGTCTGACTAACTCCAGGAAATGGTCAGCAAGATTCATTTGGCTGCGTCGTAATTATGTGTTCCGGCATATTTTTAAACTCTGGCTAAAGTTACGCGAGACACCCTGTATACAGGCCCCGTACATTTACCTCCTATTCAGTGCCTGTGGGTGATTTCTCCGGCGGGTTGTTGGAGGAGAATATTTTGCAGCGTTCGCGTTAATTAAAAGCGGGCTGCGGGTCTCTGCATCCACATTGGAGCCTTCTGTCTCTTATTGCCCATTAGCAGCGGCTGGCTTTCTCCAACAGGAAGTAACGGTCCATAACTGCATGCTTTGCACCTCTCCAGATTTCTCTCGTGCGCAACGCCGCGATGTGGGCCAGCGTCAGCGCCGCCGCCAGTGTAATCGTTACCACCCGGTGCTTCAAATCTACACATAGTTCTCTTTAGTTGGAGATGGTGTAAGTTTTGTGTCCTTAATATTCGGCTTTTTTAATAAAGCTTCTGTTGATAGGTTCCTGTTCACCCTTCCATTTTAATTCGAGGTTATTTACGTTTCTCGCGCAATACACCATGAACCAGTACCAACGACCCAACTCAGCATTCTTGTGTGTGTAATCTTCTTTATTCGGAATGACAAAACTATCCGAGATTCCAACAGGCTTAGGGGACTAAAAAACCATTTTTATGGCGCAGTACCGTAAGTAAATATATTCAACACATAATTTTCTTGGTGAGATGTATGATGATTGAGTTTTACCACAGAAGCATCCACGGTAAAATTCTCCACCATCACCTTGACACCCGTCCTTGGATGTTTTCGCTTGAAAGACGCATGGAGTCTTTTTGATCGCAGCGCATGTGTCAGCGTCTGCAGCGGCCCAGTGAAAGCCCCTTCTCAAGATCACCCAAACGCCTGTTTGGCAGTGCCAGAATTAGCTATCATCGTTCTTCGGGTGTGTCGATTTCACATTACTCCTGGTGTTAGGTTTGGCCTGGAGATTCATCTCTCAATCCCTTCGGCGCCCAGTCTGACAGACGCTGATGAAGATTTGAGCAATTATCCAGACCAAGCAGCAAGCAAAGGCGAGTTCCCGTCCTTGAAATGCGGACCCTTTTGTCGTCCCTTCAAGGAGCAGCGTGCCTAATCACCAAGCCGACCGGCCGACTGCCTATGCTCGTCAGGCATTGTACGTGCTAGCCGGAGGACGAGACGTCGTGTCGCCAAGACGCCGTTAGCCGTTCGAGATAGGCCAACAAAGACAGCAACTTCCTGGAAGAGACCGCGGCGGCCACCGCAAATCACCCCGCTAATGAAGCGAACAAATCGGCGGACCCTTTGAAGTACGCTGCCAGGATCGTGTGAACTCTCGACTAGCGGCACACACACGACGAGGAAGAGCCCTGCTGGCACCACGTTGCAGTGCAGTACTCACAACTCAAAATTGGACGTTCACGTGGACGGTGCATGCTCGCCCCCCCTCACCTGTTGTGCGTGTGTGATTGGTGCTCAACTCGGAGAGGAGGAGCCCGACAGGGCTTAAAACGACGCCGCAGAGTGCTGGACGTCGCTCTGAACTATGTAACGTTCAACCACCACGCTCGTGGTTTGTAAAACCACTATCCCTTCTTTTCTGTAAATATGTGTAAATAGTGACATAAACCTTGTTCTGTTTTCGTATCCTCCAGCGTCCTTCCTTCGAAGCATTACACTGGTAACTTCGCTTGTGAGACGATTAGATTGCTTTGCCGAGTGAATTGACCTTCGTGCTGCCTATCGGTTCATCGGTTGAGCCACAATAAAAGGTGAATAAGAACAAGAGTTTTCGTGAGAGAGAACTCAGGGGTTTCGTCTAAGGGTCGGGCGGATCTAAATAATAGAGACTGTTAGATCAATTACAGCCTTATTTTGCTAGCTGAGCTAATGTCGACAAATTCTCCAGGAGGTGGCCAGGGGCGGCCTCCAGCTTAGCTGGCCTCTTTTCCACCTGATCAAGTGCCACTTGAAGCGTTCTTTCGCGGTGGTGTAAACAGCATTCCTGTAGCTCTAGTGCCTGTGCATGAATTATCCATTCGGCTTACCAACCCGAAAGCAGTGCAAGCTGAGCTCCAGTCAGCCACGTGCCACTACATTCACGTTACTGATGTTCGGGTTTGGCAAAGGTGGGATAATTTGTAGTTCGTCTGACCAAGCTTGTGTGCATGATCTTCTGAAATGCTCGAAATTTGGATCGAAGAAATTGAATGCTTTCATCCCATCACACCTAGCATGCACCAAGAGGATTGTTCGTGGCGTAGATAGTAGCTTAAGCCGAGAAGAGACACTCAAGAAGCTATCCGCCGCTGGTGCAATAGCTATATACTGGTGCAACAGAACAGTCGATAAACAACGGGTCCCCACTGAGTCGGTAATAGCCACATTTGTCTTTATGTCATGCCCTTCGGAAATCAAAGTGTGACTTTTGATTTTTAGAGTAGACACACTTGCCTCACGTCCATTACAATGTCACAACTGCTGGAGCTATGGCCATAGTATGGGAGGTTGCAAACCTGCTTTGCGTTGTTGTTCTTGTGGTGATGGCCACTCCCCGGATGACTGCACTGCTCAAGTCCTCAAGTGCTGCCTGTGTGGAGGTACACACAAGGCTGATAACCCTACATGCCCAGCTATAGAAACCAAGAGATACAAGTCTTATAAATTATGGACAAAGAGCGATGCTCACGCAGGGAGGCTATTTCAGTGATAAAAGAAAGAGAACATGTTTATGCTAGCGTAACTGCACATCACCAGGCAATGATTAAGGCGAATATTTCGCAAGATGATCACAGAATCGGTCAAAAAAGCTATGGTGAAACTGATGGAACGTGTCGTAGAGACTGTGTCCACAAATGGGGCTATTGCCACAAGTAATAGTGTTCCACCAGTGGGTCACAGCCAAGGAAATGTTCCCTCACAAGACGATGTTCAAACGATGCCCTCAAATAAGAGTCCTAGTTCCAGCTTGTCTGCAAAGAGTGGTATCTCTTCAGACTCACAAATCTACCATGCAGATTTACAGGAATGTGCAAGCATAGATGTTTACCCGCGTGCACAGAAGCGAAGGGGGCCTCCGATGAAGGTTTCTGATACCTGTACTAACAATAAATAAAAAAGAGTTCTACCTCAGGTCAAAAGTACAGCTAACATTTTGGAGGAGGCGGCAGCCTCTACGGTGCTTTTGTCACCGGAAGATAGATGAGAGTGCTGCAGTGGAACTGTCAATCCGTATTTGCTGCTTCTACTAATCTCAGCATTTTAATTTCTCAGATTCGTCCAGATGTTGTCATATTGCAAGAAACTTGTTTATCTACTGATAAATTCTTTAGTTTGCGTAATTACCGACCACTTCGGTTAGATCGTCTATCTAGAGGAGGTCGTTTACTCACTCTCCTGTCTAATAAAATCAGCCATAAAGCAAGGCTATCCTTTTAGCTAATGTCTACAGAAAGTGAAATATTAGCAGTAGAAGTAATTCTTCCAGGAGGTCTCAAAATTTCTCTGGTTAATGCATATTTTCCTTTGGATGTGCTAAATAATCAGTCACTAGATTCAGTTCTTCTAAACTATGGGAAAAAGGTTGTGCTAGCTGGTGATTTCAACTCTCATATATCATAGGGATTTAGAACTGATCAGAATGAAAAACGTCTATGGGACTGGGCGGCATATAACAATTTCACCTGTCACAACGCTGGATCATTCACATTTTTACGGGGCCAGTCCCGTTCGGTGCTAGATCTTACGATTTCGGGTCCAGTACTTTCACTGTTGACACTGGTTCGATTAGCGACCACATTCCCGTGATATTTGAAATCCACGTGTCACAGCTAGTATAATGCACAGCGTCTCGTTCGTTCGTTTATTGACCACAATATATTCAAAATGAATTTGCGGGCAATTTTTACATCTTTGACTGAAAATTCAAGCAGCGCAGGTAATGTTTGCAACATTCTTGACTCTGCTCGTAAGAGGTTGGAGTTCAAGATACAAAGAAGGAAGGAACCTACTGCTAATATTTGGTGGAATGAAGGCTTCTCGAGGGACTACAAACGCCGCGTCGGAAAGCAGCGTGGAAGCAACTCATGCATAATCAGTCTCCTAGTAACTGGAACAATGACAAGTTTATTGCAGGGAGTTTTAAGCGTACTGTTGCGAAAGCAAAAGATGAATATAACATTCGCCATTTTGAGTTCCTTTCAAAATCAAACAATAAAAGCGCCTTTTTCTGGTATCTCAGATATATGAAATTAATTCCACGTCTCTTAAACGCAGAATCATTGATTTGATTTGTGGGGTTTAACGTCCCAAAACCACCATATGATTATGAGAGACGCCGTAGTGGAGGACTCCGGAAATTTTGACCACCTGGGGTTCTTTAACGTGCACCCAAATCTGAGCACACGGGCCTACGACATTTCCGCCTCCATTGGAAATGCAGCCGCCGCAGCCGGGATTTGAACCCGCGACCTGCGTGTCAGCAGCCGAGTACCTTAGCCACTAGACCACCGCGGCGGGGCAAAACGCAGAATCAATAGTGCACACTACCCTAGAAATAGAAGATTCACTAGGTGAAATCACCAGGGGTTTGGAGGCTAGATTTTCTACCTGCATTCATTTACCTCTTGTGTGGCCATACACACTCGAAAATACTGAAGATACATCATTGTCGGTTCTCTCGTCAGTTGTAGCATGTTTACCAGCGGCAGCACCGGGCCCTGTTGGTGTCACTACGAAGATGCTGAAAATCTTCTTAGATGTTGCTCCGAATGTGTTATTGGACACTGTAAATTATTTTATAAAACACTCTTGGATTGCTTCTGTGTGGAAGGTAGCTAAAGTGATACCTCTGCTTAAAGATAAGAACAAGGAACTTATTCTAGGCACCATTCGACCAATTTCGTTATTATCCAATTTTGTAAAATTGATTGAGAGACTATTACATGCTGAGATAACTAAATTTGTTACTGTCAATAAATTATTCAGTCCTGCAAATTGGTTTTAAAACAGGAATGTCTATCTGGTGTGCTCACGTTGATTTGGAGAGCAGAATCCAGCTAGCATGGCGACCGAAACAGTATGCAGCATTAGTTACACTAGGTATCTCTAGAGCCTACGATAGTGTCGGATACCCAATTTTACTAAGAAGGATGAGAGAGATTGGCTTGCCTGACTTTTTTATTGTGTGGACGATTGAGTTTTGCTGGACAGGTAGATTTACTGTGTACAGGGTGAGATATCAACAGAGAAATTCAGAGAGGCACGAAGTATTCCCCAAGAAGCGGAAGAGTAGCGAGGTATTTCCCGCTACTCTTCAATATCTTGCTTGCTTAGCTCCATTCTTCGTCATCAAAGAGTGAACACGTATGTTTACGCGGATGACATAGCATACTTTGCATCTGAGGATGACATACATTCACTTTATACCCTTTTACAAGGATACTTATGTATACCTTGGAAGCTTGGCTAGACAGCATTTGTTTAACTCTTAATGTACAAAAATGTGCAGTTCTAGTGTTCTCCCTGCAAGACAATATAAGTATATCACTCTCATTCCACCAAGCAGATATTCCCCAAGTGCAAACACTCAAGTACCTCGGAATCATTTATGGTGGAAAGCTCCACTGGAGGATGCATATTGAACATACAGTGAGCAAAGCGTCACGTGCATTAGGCCTACTCAGGAGGACTAGTAACAGTCGATGGGGCATGCGGACAGCCGCCTTATTAATGATTTACCGGATGTACATGCGCCCTATACTGGAGTTTGGGTGTGACTTATTTTCTGGCATACCAGCATTGAAGATGCGTCCGTTACTTCTAATTGAGTGCCAAGCACTTCACTGGTGCCTGGGGTTACCCAAATTTGTAGCAAACTCTGTTCTATATAAGAAATCACGAATTCCTTCTTTACCTGTTAGATTCAAACTATTAACAATTCAAACATTCTTAAAAGTCTATGACTCACCGATAAGACGAGAAAATATATATATATGTATCAGTGATCCAGCTCTGTTTTTCTTTAATATAACATGGCCTCGCTTTCATACCCCTCAAGTAATCGTTACCCAGAAGCTGTTGCATCCGTTGCAGATAAGGCTTAATGATATAGAGCCTATGAGTGGCAGGTTCAATGAATTAGCCATATCTTATGACGAAACCTATACTAACAATGCGAAATTACTACCTAGTAATCTTCTGAATGGCATTTTTCAAGCGCACTCAAATCAAATTGGTTCTACGGTTGTGATAGCAACCGATGCTTCGCAGTGTGAAAAAAAGGCTGTGGTGGAATTTTTTTTCTGAACAACTAGACTGGTCGTTTTTTGTTAGGCTTCCTGATTACACCAAAATATTTTTGGCCGAGTTCTTACCTGTTATATTAGGCCTACGTCAAATTCCTTTAACCATTACTTCTGCGGCTATAGTTACAGATTCATTGTCGTTGTGTTCAGCCCTAACTGCTTCAACAGATTCGGAGATTCTAAGATTATGGCGATTACTTGTTCCTCACCATTTGCGAAACTTCCAATTAATTTGTGTGCCAGGACACAAAGGGATTGTGCTCCATGAAGTTGCGGACTCTCTAGCGAAAGATTCTCTGACAGGTCCAGTTCTGTCTCTCCTTCCTGTTACGACGTTCGTTACTGTGGCAAGGTTCAGAAAGTATGCATTATCAGTGTTTACTCAAAGTCTCGATTCATCGCCGGACTTTCTGAACCTACAGTTTTCTTGGATCAAGAAATGGTGTGCAGCAAGACGAGCTGAAGTTGTAATAACCAGAATGCGTTGTAAAATTCCAAATCTAAATTTTTACATGCACAGAGTGGGTTTGGCGGTGTCCCCTTATTGCTCGTATTGCAACGAACTTGAAACTATTGAACACTTCTTGTTGAGCTGCCGACGTTTTTGCTTGCACAGAAAACGTATCGAAATTATATTGCGGCAATGTAGTCTACCGGTTACGTCGGCCGTTCTGCAATTTGGGCCTTTGCGCTGGGACACTCGGACAGGAATATTTTCAAAGCTGTCGAAAAGTTTATGTGTGTCTCGAATAGATTTGGTAGGTGTATCAACTACTAACAATTCTTTATTCAGCCTTTCTAGTCACCAGATCTTCAGTCTCAGGGAGATTACACAAAGTGCGACTTAAAATTAACGTTACATTAAAATAACGTTACATTAAAAAATCATCTCAAAATTACTTTAGCTCTTACTAAATATTATTCATAAATTCAGTATACATGATCCACCCGACTCATGACTGATCCCCCAGATTGGGTAGGTGCCAATGATCCAAGGAGTATCATCATCATCATCAACTTGACTGCGTAGTCTATCTCACGTGGTGCTTTTGTTCGTGCCAGGCTGTACTCACCCCGCGCCATCTCAACTTGAAAATGAATGAATGCGAAACCAATGAAACTAGGTTCCCAATTGAGTGCAACATATACATCAAACAGTAATAACAACCACAACAACCACAAAATATTTATTTTAATTGGGATGATTATATTATTATATTGTTGTTATTAACATTATTACGGTAATATTTATAATATTTATTTCAGGTGTTTCACGTCATCAAACCACAATATAATTACGTGAGACTCCGTAGTAGAGTATTCTGTAGATTTGGTGATCTGGCGTTGTTTAATAAGCACTGACATCGCACCATATACGGGCCACTATCATTTCGCCTCCATCGATAGGACACCGCCACGGCCGGCATCCAACACACAACCTTTGTGCCAGCAGCCGAGAACCGTAAAAGCTACACCACCACGGCGGGCAATTTGCGTACGGTTAGCCAATAGGATTGTGTGGATTATCGCTCATTTCTTTGCTGACCCACGTTTGCGAATCCCCGTTAGGAAGGCGACAATGACGATGAAGAAGAATGGAGTACATTTTTCGGCGCAGCGATGTGAGGTTGTTCCAAAATATTTGCTGAATAATATTCGCCTGACTCTTCGCTGAGCTTTCTGAAGGGTAGATAGTTTCCAAACATCCTAGGATCATCATCATCACCACCATCATTCTCAACGTGCACGCGCAAAAAAATCCTCGTGGCACGGACCTTTCTACTGTTCGTTGGGTCATCGCGTCTCGTCAGAACACCCCTGTTTTTCCCGCTTGCCAAAGCGTCATGTCCTCCTTCAGGTTCTCTTACGCTGCCTGATGATCTTGACCACAGTTCTACGAGGACGAAGAGCTATGCAAAGTTCCGGTTCGACGTCCGTTTCTCCGGTAAGTTTTACTCCGTCTTCTTCGGGGCTTAACAGCTGGTCGCGCTAGCCAATTGCGCCAAGGAGACAGTCTTCGGGGCTTTGTATTTGTAGGCGCAGGGGACGTAGTCATTTTCTGAGTGGTTACAGTCTATCAATCCCATATTCAAGCTCACCTAAAATCTGCAATAACAGTGAAATGGCATGGTAGCACAGTGGATTAGTTACTATCGGGATCGTTTAGTGCGTGCAGAAATCCTCTCTACGCGATGCTCCGGACCCCTGATAGTAGTTATTGTGTTTCACATTCACATGTGACAGACTCTTCCATTTTTTCTTTATATTTGCTTTTTCCTGCGATCTTTATTATCATACTTTCATCTGTCAAGTCGAGAACAAACGCTACAGCTAGAGGCCCGTGCACCTAAAAATCCAGTGGCAAACATTTACACGTGCTTCAACTGGCGTGGCTCATAGTCGTCTCTTTTCAATACATTCCGCCCCCCCCCATAATGCTGCATACGTTTGAGCTTCTTACTTCTCTGTAAAATGATCAGGTGTCACGGCAAGGCTTGATATCGAAATAACAAATGACTGCATCGATTGTAGCATTGTGTCAAGTTCATATGGCGTGATGCATCCAAAAAATTGAGCGCAGAAATTCGGAGCTTGCATCACCGGCCACTTTCTGTATGAGCGTTTCCCTTAGTAATAATTTTTTTGGTACCTGTCTGGGCTCTCGGTCATGGGAAGACCGAGTTCTTGCAGTTTCGGAAGCTTATCCAGCTAACTAAGTCGACTGCAAACTTCCATATTAAAAACCATATTCTTGCATGCCTTAGATTAACACCTAAGACTTGAATTCTGATTGGCTTGATTGTGATATTCTACAAACATCGTAGTGGCACAAAAACGACCTTCATGGTTCTTGTCTCATCCTCCTAAGCCAAGGTTGTTTACTAATTAACATGTCACCAATAGTTCGGGGCTCATGTTTTTTCCCCACCTTGTTCAGTCTGGGTTATACCTTGACTATCATGTGTGCAACACGTGCAGGGGCCGAAGCCTGAACCTTCCGGCAACGCTGGCATCGCCACGGGCTTGCTGTATGTACGGGGTCCACTTAGCGGTGCTCAAGCACACACGCAATCTAACTCGGTGTGCAAAAGGTGGCGCAAGTAATACTAGAGAGAGAGAAACAACTTTATTTAAGTGAAAAAAAATTCACAGAGGAATAGCAATTAGGCCGTGCCTGGCCGCCACCTCCTCAGCTCGCTGTATGGCCCGGAGCTGTACTTCAAGGCTCGTATCTTGAAGTACTCTTTTCCATGCCTCGGAAAAGGGAGTGGTCAGGAGATGAGGCGGGTGTAGATCCTCGCTGCAGTCCCATAGTATATGAGAGAGGGAGGCGACGGAGCCACATTTTGAGCAATGCGGACTGAACAGATCAGGGTAAATGTGTGCGTATACCCGTGGGCACGAGAACGAATTCGTTTGGAGGCGGCGCCATGTGATATCTTGTGGTTTCGTGAGTTTGGAATGTGGCAGTGGTTTTGTTCGACGTGCGAGGTGATAGTGCTGAGCGATTTCGTGATAGGATATGTGGGGCTGGTAATAGTTATCTGGGTTCGTGGCGGAACCACCGCTCGGTTGACGAATTTTCGAGCTTGTCCGTGCAAGGCCTTGTTCCCCGGGTTTCCTGCGTGCGCCGGGACCCAGATAAGAGATATGGGAGGTGGATCCTCGCCTTCGATGTAGGCGAGGAACCCAAGGAGCCGCAAGGTACCGGGAGCAACGGTACCGCGAGCGAAATTGGAGATAGCGGTTTTCGAGTCGCTGAGGATTGTAGTGAACCCGGAGGACACCGCGAGAGCTATGGCCGCTTCCTCGGCTTCGGCGAGGTGGAGGGCACGAACAGAGCCTGCTACTCACAAGATTGAGTCGGTGTTGAGGGGGGGTGCGAGTAGTTATTACGCTAAGTGCTGTTGCGAAGCGCGCCTTTGATGACGTCACGAAGGGCGCCACGAATCTCACCGCTGCAACCACTGTTTCGAAAGACGGCGACGCCAACACGGTCCCGAAGGCGCCACTGCTTCAAATTCCACCGGGAAGGTCACCAGCCGTTTGGTAGCGTAGGTTTCTCAGCTCGCGACTGCTTCTGCGCAGAGCTGATAGACGAGCGGACGAGACGACGGTGAGTTAAACAAGGTTTATGTACAGCATATTTACAGAAGCGTAACGTTACAAATTCGGCACTGGGGCCGACAGCTTAGAGACTCGAAGAGCCTAGCTCTCTTCTCTGACACATAGATCTACTGCTCGCGACGCGCCGCAGGGTTCTTTTTATATGCACCGGGTGGGTTCTTTGAGTAACCAAATGTCCAACCAGAAGCGCCGCTGGTCGTGAGGTCAGAATCCTCCAATGGGGTCGCCGCTGGGCCGCGTCATTCTCATCAAATTTGGAGCCGCTGCGCTGCACGTGGCTGCACCCAAGGACGAGTGACGTCACCACGCATTGCGTCAGATTCGCCAGACAGGAAGGTGCCGATTGCTTGCTCGACGGGCTTGCTGGCTGAGGTGACTCACTGTGCGTGCGCGGCAGAGAGGCACCACCACGTGATGACGCCGTTGAGTTGTTCGCGTCAGGCGGGCTCGCGGGCTGGCCTTGACACAGACTTCCCTTTTCAGAGGCATGGACGTTCGCTGTGGACTCACAGGCATAACAGCACCCCCGCCGCCAGACAATGCGCCAGAAAGACGAGCTGTTTCCACGTGGCTCGGATGTCAGGTGCGCTCGTTCACCAGGTCCCTCCAGGTTCGCCTCCAGGGCTATGGGGAGGATCAATCAATCAATCAATAAATCATTTTATTTCCTTTAGATAAGGTGGAGTACAGGACTAAAAGCTCAAGAGCTTGACGAGGTCCTGACCCCGTTCACAAGATGACAAAGCAGCAGGAATGGCAGTTAACCATGTACAACAAATATGAAATAAACATACAGGTATAACAAACATACAGGTAAAAAAAGGAATACAAAAAGTTTATGAAAACAGTGCTAAGATAAAAAGAAAGTAGTTCAAATGTATGGTCATGAAGTGGCATGAACATGAAAAGCAATAATAAAAAGGAAAGAATGGGCATACATTCTGAGAGATGTAAAGTGTTTAATCTGACAGTTTTGTTTAGAGGAAGGATCGAAATCTTCGCGCTTTAAAAAAATTTAACAAAAAAAGTAGTCTGTAGGACACTGATTGTTTGTCATAAAAGGTTCTTGGGGTGGGTACAGTTCAGACTTCTTTGTGCCTGGTGAGTCGAACACTTGTGTTTCCGCTAAGTTTAGCAAGATGTATTGTGGTATTGGTACAATGTTTGACAAAATCTTTATAGCATAACATCAGCCTGTAGTTGTACAAAACGAAAACTGGAAGAATATCATATTTTAGAAAAAGAAGTTTTGTAAAGGACCGATAGTGTTCAGCCGCTATATGTCGTACGGCCCTTTTCTGTAGTAAGTGCAACTTGCGCAAATTCGTTACACCGGTTGTGCACCACACTAAGCTACAGTACTGTAACAAAGATGATACCAGTGGATTGTATATCATAATTTTGACCTTAGTGGGAAGGAGAGATCGCATACGTGCAAGGACACCAATGGCCGATGACATCTTAGAGTATAGAATATCAACATGTACATTCCACGTAAGGTGTCGTGAAAAATATACACCAAGAATACTAACAGAATCAACCATGTCTAACTGCTGAGAGCCCAGAAATAAGCTCATCCTATTTATCAAGGTTTTTCCTTTAGGCGTATATAAAATGACTTGTGTTTTTGAAGAGTTTAGTTTTAGTAAATTCACTGAAGCCCAGGTATCTACAGCAGACAGTGTTTCATTAGCCATTTCTTCTATCTCTGTTCCCATGCTCCCTGTTATAAAAACTGTTGTGTCATCGGCGTAAGAGACAAATGTTGTGTTGTTTGTGCAGTGTACAATGTCATTAATATAAATCAAAAATAAAAGTGGCCCTAAAATACTTCCTTGTGGCACACCAACAATGACTGGCTTCCTTGCAGATATTTTATTGTTGGCATCTACGAATGGTGCCCTGTCTGAAAGGTAGGATTTTAAAAGGGCATGCGCTGTCCCACGCACACCTTAATTTTCTAATTTGCTGAGAAGGATGGAATGATTGATTAGGTCAAATGCCTTAGAAAAATCGACGTATATGCCTAATGCCATTTTTTCACGACTAAATGCATCTATGATTATTTCTTTATGAGTCAAGAGGGCTGTTTCAGTAGAGCGATGCTTCCTGAAACCACGTTGAAAAATCTTGAAGCAAATTGTGGTGATTCAAAAATGATAACAATCTGATATTCATTAATTTTTCCATTGCTTTTGAAAACACTGGGATTATTGAAATAGGTAGATAATTGTTAATGTTCTCTTTAGTACCACGCTTGTAAAGAGGAACAACGCGTGAAATCTACATTTGTTTTGGAAATACACCTGTAGATATTATTAAATTTGTAGTGAAGAGGAATACCCACTATTGCAGCGACATCAACACGTTGGCGCGAGACACGAGCTAAGACTGCCTGGTTGCTGCTGCGACGCTGCCCGTATACTCGGCCTGCTCTTGCTGCTTCGGTACCGACGCCGCTACCGCTGTTTACCTTGCATTTACATTATATTTTGGTGGAGAGTGCTGAGGTCTTCCCCAGTCCTGGAACTGCGTAGCCGAAAGCTGCCGTTCGTCATGCCTGACGACGCTGTCTTCACACCCCCACCGGCTTCGCCACGCAGGGGCTGTCCTGATGCCCAGCTCTTGCGAGAACCAGACATCTTCAGCGGCACCGATGAGAAAGACGTTGAGGATTGGCTGGAATCTTATGAACGAGCCAGTGCTACTAGCAATTGGGACGATCCCGCGAAGCTTGGTACCGTGATGTTCTATTTAACGGATGTTGCCAAGCTATGGTACAGAAATTATGAGGCGGATATACCCACTTGGACGACCTTTAAAGCCTGCATCACAGATGTTTTTGGACGCCCTGGTGCGCGGAAACTTCGCGCAGAACAACGTCTACAAAGCCGGTCCCTACAAACTGGTGAAACATTCACTAGCTACATCGAGGACGTCCTCGACCTCTGCCAGCGTGTCGACCCGACGATGGCGGAAACTGACAAGGTACGACACATCATGAAAGGCATTTCCGACGACGCCTTTCAAATGCTGCTCTCGAAGAACCCTGTCACTGTCTCTGAGCTCATCGAGTTGTGTCAGAGTTTCGACGAGCTCCGACGACAGCGTCTCCTCACGCAACGCCCTAACGTCGCGGATGACACAATCTCAAGCCTAACCACCACCTCTGACCTTGAGTCCCTGCTATCGCAGATCAAGGAGTTTGTTCGTGCTGAAGTCGCTCGTCAGCTATCGCTGCTATCGACAGTCGGCCAACAGCAGTCACCTCTTCCAGCAAACCTTCGCCAGGCCATCCAGGAGCAAGTTTGCGCGGCTCTGCCATCTGCCCATGACGCTTCATCGTTGCCGACCCCCGTTGCCTGTGCCGAGGTAACTGCACCTCTAAGCTATGCTGAAGTGGCCGCTCGACCATCTCTTCAGACTTTTACGTCACTGCCATCAGCCATGCCACTGCGACCTACTCCTCGGTTCGCTCAGCCGAGGTCTCTCCAGAGTAGTGGACAATGGCGTACAGTCGACAATCGGCCAATATGCTTTGCCTGTGGCCTACCTGGCCACATAGCGCGATACTGCCGTCGACGCGTTCCTATCTACCACCACCAGAGCTACCACCAGAGCTTATAACCTGCCCCTTATGTGTCACCGCGCCCTTCGTTCACACGATTTCAGCCTCCTGACCAGATGTCATCGTACTCCGACCACCGCCCTCCAGTTAACCGTCGCTCGCCATCACCTCGACGCCGCTCGCCATTCCCGATGCGCCGTCGTCCTTCATCGCCGGAGCGGGAAAACTGATTGCCGCAGTTCCAGAGGCAGGAACTGCGTCGCCCGCGAAAATACCAAGGCCTCTCTCTTCCCCAACGAATGTTCTCGACGTATATGTGGACGGCGTCGCTGCACTCGCTCTTGTCGACACTGGTGCCGCAGTTTCAGTGATCAGTGCCAGACTCTGCCGCTTGCTCAAAAAAGTTATGACGCCAATAGCAAGTATATCACTTCGTACAGCCAGCACAGAGCACGTCACGCCAGCCGCAGCCTGTACTGCTCGAATCGCGATTGATGGCCTCATCTATGTGGTCGAATTACTAGTTTTAGATTCCTGCTCCCATGATCTCATTTTGGGTTGGGACTTTCTCTCCGCTAACAAGGCCGTCATCGACTGCTCTCGCGCTGAGGTAGAATTTGAAGTGTTTGGCGACGCTCCGTTAAATGATGCACTTGAAACTGGGGACAAACTTTTTGTTGCTGAAGACGTCATCATACCACCGCACTCTTTCGCCCTTACCATGGTATCTTGCAACTCGCTCGCCGAGTCTAAAGCCCTTATCACGCCATCTTCCCTTTTCGTTCGCCACAAGTGTTCGCCGCTACCTTATGCCCTTCTAGAACTTCATGACGGGGTCAGCAGACTGCTCATCTCAAACCTCTTGTCATGTCCTGTAACACTACTTCGGGGTGAGTGCGTCGGGCGGGTTTACAGTCTCAACCCTTCTGCAATTTTTGACATGTCGACTGGTCCTTCCGCCAAACACGAAGTCGCCGGAGTGACTTGTGCCTCTTCGCCGCAGACTACTAGGCCTGACGTACTCAGCAGCTCCATCGCCGACACATTAAACATTTCGCAACGTGCTCAGCTGCTACGACTGCTGGAGAAGTTCCGTTCTTCCATTGACTGCCAGCATACTCCCCTTGGCCGCACGTCCGCTGTGTGTCACCGCATCAATACGGGTACCAACGCGCCATTGCGTCAAAGACCTTATCGCGTGTCCGCAGCCGAGGGCCAGGTTATCGATGACCAAGTAGCTGACATGCTCAAGCGTGGCGTCATCCAGCCTTCGAATAGCCCCTGGGCATCTCCAGTCGTTCTCGTTAAGAAGAAGGACGGGTAAATTCGCTTGTGTGTTGACTACCGTCGTCTTAACAAAATAACTCGTAAAGACGTTTATCCCTTACCGAGAATCGACGATGCCCTTGACTGCCTCCAAAGTGTGGAGTACTTCTCTTCTATTGACCTACGGAGTGGCTACTGGCAAGTCCCTCTGGCCCCTGAAGATCAGCCTCAGACAGCCTTTGTCACTCATGATGGCCTTTACGAATTCTGTGTCACGCCTTTTGGTCTTTACAACGCCCCCGCAACTTTCGAGCGGATGATGGACAATCTTTTGCATGGCCTGAAGTGGAAAACATGCTTGTGCTACTTGGATGACGTAGTTATATTTTCACCAGATTTTCCAACGCATCTCCGCAGGCTAGATGAATTACTGCAGTGCCTAACTGACGCTGGCCTTCAGCTCAACCTGAAGAAATGCCGCTTCGGCGTAAATCAGCTCACCATCCTCGGCCATGTTGTCTCTAAAGACGGTATCCTTCCTGACACCACCAAGCTTCGGGCAGTTGCAGAGTTTGCAGAACCTGCGTCTCTGAAGGATCTGCGCAGCTTTCTTGGCCTCTGCTCCTATTTCCGCCGCTTTATTCGGAATTTCGCGATGATCACCGTTCCTTGACTGAACTGCGCAGTGACTCGAAAAGTTACGCTTGGTCACCCGCCTGTGACGATGCTTTCGAAAAGTTGCGCCGCCTGTTAACCTCGCCGCCAATCTTGCGTCCTTTTGACCCAACTGCTTCAACTGAGGTACACACCGATGCCAATGGTGTTGGACTCGGCGCAGTGCTCGCGCAGCGCAAATCAGGATTCGAGGAGTACGTAGTCGCATACGCAAGCCGTACCCTCACCAAAGCGGAACTATTCTGTGACAGAGAAGGAGTGTCTGGCAATTATATGGGCTCTACGTAAATTTATACTATACCTATACGGTCACCCCTTCGACGTAGTCAGCGATCACCATGCGATTTGCTGGTTATCCACGTTGAAAGACCCCTCCGGCCGTTTAGCTCGCTGGGCATTGCGGTTGCAAAAGTTCGACATGCGTGTTGTCTACAGGTCTGGTCGACGTCACACTGAAGCCGACGCCCTATCACGTTCACCTGTGTCCTCCGAAAGCTCTGTATGTCTATCTGCCGTGGACAAAATGGTGTCGTTCCCAGAAAACTGTGACATGGCGTCTGAGCAACGTAAGGATGACTGGATCAGCACTCTTCTGCGATTCCTTTCAGACCCTTCGACTTCTCCATCTTCTCGAACGTTGCGCCGTCAAGCGGCTCACTTTGAGGTCTGCGATGGCCTCCTTTATCGCAGGAACTACAAGTCCGACGGCCGAAAGTGGTTACTCGTCATACCTCGCCATCTTCGTGCTGCAATATGTTCAGTTTTCCACACTTACCCTCATTGCGCACATGCGGGCGTCTTCAAAACATACGCTCGGCTTTCCTCCCGGTTTTATTGGCGAGTCATGTACACCTTTGTGCGCAACTACATTCAGTCATGCCCTCAGTGCCAACGACGCAAAGCTCTCCCTCATCACGCCTCTGGTTCGATCTAGCCAATCCCTTGCCCAGCCAGGCCTTTCGACCGCGTTGGGATTGATCTGTATGGGCCTCTACCATTCACGGCTTCCGGAAACCGTTGAATCGTTGTCGCTGTCGACTACTTGACGCGATACGCGGAAACAGCCGCTTTGCCTGCCGCCACAACACGCGACGTCTCATCTTTTCTCCTGCGGAACTTCATTCTGCGTCATGGTGCACCACGTGAACTTCTCAGCGACAGAGGACGTGTATTCCTCTCTGAAGTCATCAACGCACTCCTTGCCGAATGCCGTATCATTCACCGGACTATTACCGCCTACCATCCGCAGACGAATGGATTGGCGGAAAGATTCAACCGTACCCTAGGGGATATGATAGCAAAGTATGTTGCCTCAGACCACTCCGACTGGGACCTCATTCTGCCTTTTGTGACGTACGCCTACAATACTGCTCCACAGGCGACTACGGGCTTTTCACCATTTTTCCTGTTATATGGCCGGGACCCTTCCACCACGCTAGATACCATTCTGCCCTACCACCCCGATTCCTCCGAGTCTACGCTCATCTCTGAAGCTGCCCGCCGCGCCGAGGAATGCCGTAAGCTCCACCAGTCGTTCACAACCATCGACCAATGGAGACAAAAATCTCGGTGTGACAATAACCACCCGTACCCTAACTTTGTTCCGGACACTCTTGTTTGGCTTTAGGTTCCCGCTGTGCCTACAGGCCTTTCCTCGAAGTTTTTTTTTTTTCAAAATACCAGGGACCCTACCACATTGTCTCGCAGACTTCACCAGTTCACTACATCGTCGAACCCGTTACACCATTTACAGACCAGCGCTTTCGGGGACGTGAAATTGTTCACGTACAGCGGCTGAAACCTTATTACGACTCGCTCGTACTCTGTTCACCGTGAGTCGCCAGGATGGCTTCTTTTTCGACGGGGGACGAAGTGTAGTGAAGAGGAATGCCCACTACTGCAGCGACATTGACACGTTGGCACGAGACACGAGTTAAGGCTGCCTGGTTGTTGCTGCGACGCTGCCCGTATACTCGACCTGCTCTTGCTGCTTCGGTACCGACGCCGCTACCGCTGTTTACCTTGCATTTACATTATAAATTATAAATATGGGTACAAACAGGGCATATGATGTCAAGCACATGCTTTATGGGGCGAATCTGGATACCATCGGCGTCCAAAGAGCGGCTGTTACTAATAGTACTGAAGCAAGAAAAAATTTCCAGTGGTGTAGTTGGGGCAAGAAATTGAGTGGTACTAATCGCGTTTACAGGCAGGAACTGAGCATAGTTATCGAGGCCATCAACATTATTTAACTTTGGTTCTAATGAAAACAACTCATTAAACGCATCCGGTATCGCCTTTCCCGAAAGTTTTCGGCCATTGTGACTCAAAACGTCCGGAAGTACTGAAAGTGAAGTAGTCTTTAACAAAGCATTCAGTTTGCGCCAGACCACATCACTTTTTTGATTGACTGGGTCACTAAACATTGCTACGAAATAGGCATTCTTTGCAGACCTAAGCTGACTTGTTAGACTATTTCGATACCTTTTAAATTCGCTTAGGAGGGCTGAATCTCTAGACTTCACAAATTGGGCATACAGGGCATGTTTGCGTTTAATCATACAAAAAAGCCCAGGCGTCAGCCAAGGTTTGTGTGCCCTGGATGCCCGTGCCACTTCTTTCTTGGGGAAATGATCATGGGAAAGTGTTTGGAAAGTGCGAATAAAAGCATTGTATGCAACGTCACTATCTTTCGATCTGTAAACGCTATGCCATGCCTCTTGGGCAATAACTTTTCGAAATTCTTTAAGATTTGATGAGGTAATAGATTGAATAAGAACTGGCTTTGTAGTTTTACTAGCAATAGAGTGCATTCGATTTACCTGTAATATAATACCTAGGTGATCACTAATGTCAGTGTACACAAGATTGGCCTCTAACAAATTGATGTTAATGTTTGAGATGAATACATCTAACAGGGATGCGCCATCGATAGTCACACGTGTTGCAGAAGATATCGTGTTTGAAAAACCGTAAGTTGTGATGAGTGAATGGAAATCTTTTTGTAACGGGGATGATGAAATCATGTTTATATTGACGTCACCACCTAAGACCAGGTTGATTTTCTCTTCTAATGAATAGCTGAAAAGGTTTTCAAGGAATGCAAAAAATCTTGTATCGCCAGATAGAGGTCTGTACATAACGGAGAACATGTAGTTACTGCTCTGCACTGTTAACACCTCATAATCAGGGGTTATACCAGTAAATTCGACCATGAGCTCAGCCAAGATATTTTCCTTGAGAAAGAGTGCGATACCACCCCCTCGCTTATCACGACAATTTCGGAGGAACGATTGATAGCCAGGAAGCTGAAACATGTCCGTTGTGCGCGTTCACCAAGTTGCAGTTAACAGTATTACAGAAAACGATGTTCTGAAAGTGTCGAGTAGCAAGCTTAAATTGTCTATTTTGTTTGGAAGTGAACGAATGTTTTGATGAAAAAACGTCAATTTTGGTTTTTCAGCTGAGACTAAATGTTTTATTCCGGAAGGCACGTAACCCATTATCAAGCCAAGTCAAACTTCGTTAGGTCCCATTAGCAAATTTGGACAGGTCCCCTGTGCTTCCAATGACACACACCCGGCTGTCCTCCGTTTGCCTCGCCTTGATACGACAACCATCAGCCCAAAGAAACTTCCACCTTTTTTCTTTTTTCAAAGCTAACGCCCGCGCAAGAAGGCGCTTGTTTTCAGGCGTCAAGTGTTCATTGATATAGATTGGAACGGCCGGGGTCTGTGGGAGGTCAAGGTCTGCCGTAGTTAATCTAGCTTTCCTAGCTTTGCTGATAAAGTCAGATTTCTTTGTTCTCACGCAAAATAGGGCTATTATGTTTTGGTCCTTCTTGGCAGGTACACGGTGAACGACGTCAATGTCTGTAGAGGTCACTGGACACCCTATCTTGTCCCCAAGTTTTTGCAAGTTGACTTTGCAGTCCTCCCCTTGCACGCAATGTATACCTTTGATTTCAATATTGTTGATACGAGAGTATTGTTCTGAATTAGCAAGTCTTCTCGCTAGGTCCTCGTTTTCTTTTCTCAAAGTTTTGTTGTCCAAAGCTAACGCTTCCTGATCTTGTTTCATTTTTTTCGTACAGTGAGTTAAACATCTCAAGGCTTTTGCGCATTTCTGCCACCTCTTTTCGAAGTGCGTCAACCTCACGCGACAATTCAGCATTCGTGACCATGGTTCAAAAGGAAAAAAATACACCGGGTTGGCAGCAGCAGGTGTGGCAAATATGAACAGTGGAAAGTTTCAATGGAATAAAACTAACCTGCATAGTGAAATTTGTTGGTTTAGCGACAGAAAGCCTGTTGCCAAAGCCGCTGCTGCCAACCGTTGTGAGGAACGCTGGGCACGATTCCGCTTTTGCCGTCGTTTGTCTGTTTTTTGCGCACACCAATTTACCCTGGATTCCGCTTAAGTAGCGTCGATGGCAGCGCCGCACCAGAGACCACTTCTACGTCAGAGCATGTGTCACTCCGTCGTAGCTGCACGTGTCACTCCGCCGTCTTCAAGGGATGATTCCGCCGTCTTGAAGTGGTCACCACCGACATGCACTGTCTCGGCGCCTGCGTAGTGAAATTCGTTGGTTTAGCGACAGAAAGCCTGTTGCCAAAACCGCTGCTGCCAACCGTTTTGAGGAACTCTGGGCACGGTTCGGCTTAAGTAGCGTCGATGGCAGCGCTGCACCAGGGACCACTTCCACGTCAGAGCACGCGTCACTCCGTCGTAGCTGCACGTGTCACTCCGTCGTCTTCAAGAGATGATTCCATCGGCTTGAAGTGGCAACACCGACATGCACTGTCTCGGCGCCTGCGTAGTGAAATTAGTTGGTTTAGCGACAGAAAGCCTGTTGCCAAAGCCACTGCTGCCAACCGTTGCAGCTCCAGAATGCAGCTCCAGACTCTCTTCCGGGAACACATCTCCTTCTTGAGGACGGATCCCAGCTTTACTGTCTTGCCGCCACAACTTGTCGGCCAGCTTCGCTCGTCTCTTCTGGCGATCTTTGGTTTCAGCACTTGTCGATGGTTCTGCAACTTGTCAAGAATGGTTCGACAACAGACAACACACGACACAAGCAAGTGCCCTCGGTCACCCGACAGAACACCAGACAAAGTATATTACAACATATACCCAGCTACGTATCTATTGGAATTTAGTTCCCTCTACATCAAGAGGCACATGTGGGACACAAGACTCTTAAAAGGAGAACTCAAATTTTTACACGTACAACAACGTAACGAAATAGAATACAACATAATGTTGGCTCCTTGAGCTCACTCTGGACGAGAGCGCTCAGCTAAGGCCGTGATGAGGACAAAATTTTGCCCCGAATCGCCAGCGAGAAACCGAAAGGTGGAGAAGGTACTAACTAAACGCATGGCTCAATGCGTCTGCATTAGAGTTCGGCTTTCTTTTTTTTAGCGAACGTCAAAGTTGTGCTGTTGGAGCATCATGCTCCATCTCAGTAACCAGCCACTTTTAGGCGACGATACTTATGCAGTACCAAGAGCGGCACATACTTGCGATGTTGCACAAGGCAACAACAATACGGCTTGATACGGATTGGCTCCTCACCAGCTAGCTCGATATCGTGTTCAATCGCCGCCGTGTTTCTGGGACGGTTCGAAAACACGTCTTCAAACTCGGAAACAATCCTTTTCAGGTCCTTCTTCTGGACTTCACTTAACCTAAGCTCTAGCTTCAACTTCTCCAAGATTACCTCCGATCCCCTTTCGATTACATCACTAGAACTCAAAATTTCTGCTCCCTCTTCCTCTGAAGCACTCAACAGCAAATTTACGACCGCTTGACGTTGAACGAATGGGTTCATCAAGTCACTGTGGTAAATTTTGTTCGGCCGCCTTCCTAATTTCGCTTCATAATTCGTGTTGGAAAGCTTTGATATTACTTTAGTGGGCCCTTCCCAAGGAACCTCAAGCTTGTTCTTTTTGGACGGCCACAGCAGCATTACCTGACTTCCTACTTCAAAAGCGCGCTTCTTCACCGATTTGTCGTAGTACTCCTTCGACAACACTTGTGCAGCTTTCCTGTGGCTTTCCACTAGCACTTCAATCGAGAGGTTCTCACGTTGCTCTCGAATGAACATCTCTCGATCAAGCCTCGACAGCTCGCTCCAACTTTCCGCTACAGATGAGAGCGCTGCACCCCTCTCACTCTGACTCAATGGCACCATGTCGTCTCCCCCTGCTACGGAAACTACGCCAGTCGCTTCGGCGACGTGCCACTCGAGTGACGGCTCAAATGACACACACGGAGAATCTTGTGTCTGAGGTTCCGTCGACTCGCCGCCAAGGTCAAACAGATCTGCTGCTTTTGAACTTGTTTCACCACATAGAACAAGATCAAGCTTCCAAGCTTGCGATCACGTGAGGGCCATGTACGCTAAGTTGGAGAATAACGATTTACCCTGCTCTTTGAGAAGCTGTTCCGAGTTGTTGGAGAAAAGATAAGGAAAACGATCGGGAAGCGCGGCAGACACAGCTGCTTAGGTGCGAAGCTTACCGAACGGGCCTTCAATGACAACCGTAGCGATTGGTAAGCAAGCACTCTGCTCCTCGGTGACTTGCCTGATCCACGCGCATTCTCCTATAAAGTCATCCGGAGACACCAATGAAGGATGGACAACGTCCATGGTTGCCGCTGAGTCTCTAAGTGCTCGACACGTTTACCCATTCACCCTAATTTCTTGGATATACCGCTCTAACAACCGCATGTTCTTATCCGATTCTCGGATTGTTGCAAAAGCAAACTTTTGCTTACAGTTTATCGCGATGTGCCCTTCCTTTTTGCAGTTGTAGCAGATTCGCGGCTTCCGTTTGTTTTCCGATTCTAGGATAGTTGCAAACTTTTGCTGAAAGTTTATCGCGATGTGCCCTTCCTTTCTGCAGTTGTAGTAGATTCGCGACTTCCGTTTGTTTTTCGATTCTCGGATAGTCGCAAACTTTTGCTTACAGTTTATCACGATGTGCCCTTCCTTTCTGCAGTTGTAGCAGATTCGCGGCTTCCATTGATCAGGTTTTTTTGAAAAGCCTTTTTTTCTTTCATCCATTTCAACGCGCACTGCCCTGCTATGCAACTTTCAGCGAGTATATTATTCCTCCGCTAACTCTTCTGCCTTGTTTAGCTGTACTTCACCAAGTTTGTCCTGCAGCCAAAGCTTGACATCCTCCTCGATGCAGCGGTAGAATTGCTTCAATGCAATGCATTCCACCACTTTATCGCGATCGTCATAAACACTTTCGCCCTTGAGCCATTCAATGAAATCGCCTTTAAGACGAAACGCGAAGCCAACGTGTGACTCATTCCCCTTTTTAACATACCGGAACCTTTGCCTGAAAGCCTCGGGTGACAACTTATAACGTCTCAAGAGCACTTTTTCAATCTCGTCAAAGCTTTCAAACGCTTCCCTCGACAAGCAAGTTATCGCGTCGGACAATTCGCCGGTAAGAAGAGCTAACAGGTTCTGCGCCCAAAAAGATCGCTCTAAAGCATTTAGATCACAGACGTGTTCAAACTTAACGAGATACTTCGCCATGTCCTCGCCTACTACGAATGGTGGCAGTTGGTCCCGAATTCTATGACCGCTGACCTGAATCGTCGGAGAAGCTACGCTAGGCGCCTGCATACACTGTAGGATTGCTAATTCTATTCGTTTCAACTCAAGGCGCTCCTGTCTCTCGGCCTCCTCACGGCGTTCTCGCCTTGCAGCTTCTTCAAGTTCGCGATCTTCTCGCCTTTCAGCTTCTTCACGTTCGCGAACTTCTCGCCTTTATGCCTCTTCACGTTCGCGAACTTCTCGCCTTTCAGCCTCTTCGCGGAGTGCTTTGATATCCACCCAGGCCTCATCGACTTCCTCAGCCGACACTCCTTCATCCTTCATAATCTCAAGGATCGCTTGCTTTCGTTTCGCACGGCCCAAAGTAATGCTGAGTTCCTCACAAATTTCGATGAGTTCCTTCACTTTAAGGTTCTCCATCGTTCACACTTAGCCTCTTGCTGTTTGCCCCTGTTAAGAATTTACTTGCCGTACCCACTATAAGCCTACTAGCAAGACGCGCAAGCAATTTTTCACTCTCCCGTGTTTACCCCCTCCGCACAAACTTTGGTTTCAAGGCACTTCGGCTTTGTTTGAAATGATCAAAGCTCACTCTAATGCTTCACTCAGTCCTTCTCTAAACTACTATAACCTGAGCTAGAGTATTCTGGTGAACTGAGGGGAAAACATCAGGCACTCACCGCATCGATGTCGCTGACGCCGGCCGATCCCGCAGCTGCCAACCACTGTTGCGAAGCGCGCTTCCGACGACGTTACGATGGGCGCCACGAATCTCACCGCTGCAACCACTGTTTCGAAAGACGGCGACGCCAACACGGTCCCGAAGGTGCCACTGCTTCAATTTCCACCGGGAAGGTCACCAGCCGTTTGGTAGCGTAGGTTTCTCAGCTCGCGACTGCTTCTGCGCAGAGCTGATAGACAAGCGGACGAGATGACGGTGAGTTAAACAAGGTTTATGTACAGCATATTTACAGAAGCGTAACGTTACAAATTCGGCACTGGGGCCGACAGCTTAGAGACTCGAAGAGCCGAGCTCTCTTCTCTGACACATAGATCTACTGCTCGCTACGCGCCGCAGGGGGCTCTTTTTATATGAACCGGGTGGATTCTTTGAGTAACCAAATGTCCAACCAGAAGCGCCGCTGGTCGGGAGGTCCGAATCCTCCAATGGGGTCGCCGCTGGGCCGCGTCATTCTCATCAAATCTGGAGCCGCTGCGCTGCACGTGGCTGCACCCAAGGACGAGTGACGTCGCCACGCATTGCGTCAGACTCGCCAGACAGGAAGGCGCCGATTGCTTGCTCGACGGGCTCGCTGGCTGAGGTGAATCACTGTGCGTGCGCGGCAGAGAGGCACCGCCGCGTGATGGCGCCGTTGAGTTGTTCGCGTCAGGCGGGCTCGCGGGCTGGCCTTGACACAGATTTCCCTTTTCAGAGGCATGGACGTTCGCTGTGGACTCACGGGCATAACAGTGCGTACGCGCTTGGTTGAGAGGAGTAGCGGGCCGCGTCCACGTAGGCCGCATCGCGCCGCGAGGCATAGTCGTCGTGTAAGGCTTGGGCTAGTGCTCACTGTCTACTGTCGTGGTGTCCTGCAAGCATGTTTTTCGGCAGTGGTTTGATGAGAAAACGTCGACGTAAAGTCGGAGGTATAAAGACTGGGTCGGCGCCCTATAGCGAGGCGGTGAGTCCTATGCGAGCGAGTATGGGTCGGCGCCCGATAGCGAGGCAGTGAGTCCTATGCGAGCGAGTATCCAGCGGCCGGTCTTGCTACGCGAAGTCTCTGAATCTGTGCAATGCGATGCGCGTCGATCAGTTCGTCAACAGTGTTGTGGATGCCGAGGCTGAGGAGATGGGACGTAGAGGTCATGCGAATGAGTCCAAGAGCCGTCTTGTACACTTTGCGTATAAGTTGGTCTAGTTTTCTCCTTCTCGCATGCCAGTAGATGCAGGTATGGTAGCGCATACGTGAGACGAGATATGACGAAGGCATGGATAAACTGAAGTACGTCTTTTTCTTTCATGCCTCACTTTACGCGAGCAATGAAGCGGGTGGGTTCTTTGAGTGACGGCAACGATGAGGCGTTCCAGTGCGATGGTGTTCCGTTGATTTGATAGAATGAATAGGCTTAAAATGCGCATGTGATCAACTTGTGGTATGGCTACACCGTTGACATAGAATTAGATGGCCGGTTGGGGAGGGTACTTGTTCAGACGGCGGTCGAGGACGAAACACCAAGAACTCCGACTTGCTCTCCGAGCACTTGAGGCCTGCCTGCGTCGCGTGGCTAACGACGGCGTCGGCCGCACGTTGGAGGGTCTCCTCTATCTCGCCGTCTGAACCCGTAGTCGTCCACAGCGTGACGTCGTCTGCATAGATGGTATGACAAAGGCCCGGGATGCCATCTAGTGAAGAAGGCAGCGTGCGCATAGCAAGGTTAAATAGAAATGGAAACAAAACCGCTCCTATAGGGGTGCATCTGTCTCCGAGTGTGAGGTGTTTAGAGGCGGAGCCACCGGCTAACGATTTTTCAACGGTACGGTTTGAAAGGAAGTCACACACGTTGTTATACGTACGCTCACTCGGGTCAATGGTGGCAAGGTTTGAGGCGATGGCTTCGTGTCGCACCGAGTCGAATGCTTTATGAATATCTAGACCGAGCACGGTTCGAGTACTTGCCTTCGGTGGGGTACGAAGGAAGTCGTGGTGTATTTGCACTAGCGCGTCTTGCGTCGGTAGGTGGGCGTGACAGCCGAGCATCGTGGGAGGGAGAAGGTAATTTTCTTCAGCGTAGGTCTGTAATCGGGCAAGGACAAGTGTTCTTTTAGCTTGCCAATGCAAGATGTGAGTGATATGGGGCGTAAGTTGCCGATGTCCATCTTCTTGCCTGGTTTGGGGATAAATACGAGCCTCGTATGTCTCCACTCTTGTGGTACGCGTCCCGAGCGCGAGCACTCGTTAGCGTACCGCGTGAGCGCAGCCACCAATTTCACGTCGAGATTTCGGAGGGTCTTGTTGCTTACGCCATCACGACCAGGCGCTGACGTTGTGCGAAGTTTCAGCATTGCGACATAGATTTCTGCCTCCGTAATATCTTCGTCCAGTCGGGGGTTCGGTTTACCACTGTATGGGGGAAACTTACCACTATATGGGGGAAAGCGCTCCGGCGGCGCGTTCGGCTGGGCGAGGTTCACGTAACGACGAGCCGACTCTTCGAGCAGCTAGGCGTCCGTGCCAGGGTAACGATTTAGCAGCCAGTGAAGCTGTTTTTGCGCAGACGACTTGGACGCACAGGGATCGAGCAAGAGACGTAGAAGGTGTCACGTTCTCTTGGAGCTTATCTGCCCGTTGATACTGTCACACAGCTGACCCCACTGCTGTCTCGCGAGGGCGAGGCTGTGGTTCTCAATTTCGCGTGCTAGCGCTTCGATGAGGCGGCATAATTTCTTGCTGTGACCTGCGCATGAGGCCAGTGTGTGCGTCCCACATGTGGAGGAGGCGAGAGTCTGTTGTGGGCAAGTCGGTGGTAGTCTACACTGCACGGGTTGTGACTTGCACGTGCTCTTTCAAGGAAGCGATTCATTCATTGATGTCCGTAATGGTGTCGGAGGCTTGTTCTTCACGCAACTGGCGGAACTTCGGCCAATCGGTAATGCGAGCTGTGGGTTTTGGTTTCTTGCTGAGGCACGTTTGAATTGTTATCGCGAGGATGCTGTGGTCACTGCCCACTAAAGGGCCCGTGCTGGCCCAAGTAGCACGCGTAACGTTCTTGCACAGTGTTAGGTCCGGCGATGTGTCACGGCACACACTGTTGCCTATGCGGGTGGGCGGCTGCTGCGGATCGTTAAGTATGTTAAGGCGAAGGTCTTGTACTAACGATCATAGCTTTCTTCCTTTCGGATCCATGTGCGTGTAGCCCCAATCAGGATGTCGTGCGTTAAAGTCACCGGGCAAAAGTAGCTGCGCGTCTCCGACGAGAGCGATCATCTCAGTGAAGAGGCGACAGAAGTCTGCCGCTTTCTCACGAGGTGAACTGTGCACATTCAGAACGAAGAGCGACTTGCCTGTGTGTTTGCGTGGTAGAATCTCTACGACCGTGTGCTGAATGCCTGTTGCTTCTAATTCGTGCTGTACAGCTGTGAGGCTGTTGTGAACGAGCGTGGATGTGCAGGGGGAAGCATGCGTACCAAGCTGATTGTCGGCCACGTAACCGGGGAAGGTGGAGAGAGTAGACGTCTCTTGCAAGGCGATAACATTCGGGGCCGGTTCCGTCGCCTGCGGATCAGCTTGCAGTTTCTATACGAGCTGCTGCAGGTAGCTTCGTTTCTTACGGTACCCCCTGCAGTTCCACTGCCATATGGTCAGTGTGGGACACGCCTTGATTAATTGCAGGCTTGAGGCCCGCCTGCAGTGTGGCAGGTTGCTACTCGGACATCGGCACCATCTCCTTCACTGTGCCTTCATTGATTTGTAGAAAGCGGGTCACTCAGAGTGGCTGGAACACCAAAGCACCCCGGAGGTTCCACTAGTTTACACTGCAGAATAAAGGTTCATTTGCACCTGCGACTGGTACGGGTGGTATATATAGTCCCAATGTGACTGATCACAAACGGTCACTCTGGTTGCAGTGACTGGTTCGGCTTAATCACTCGCTACTTCATTTCTCAGTCGTGGGAATGCAGTCGCAAGCCTTTTAACCAATCACACGAGTAGGAACATGACATAAGCATATTTACGGGGCCATGGCAATGAAAATCATAAGTGAGCAGACGTGAATTCTTCGTGGTTCGAAAAGTAACAGTATTGACGCGTGTGTACTGGTGGACAAAAACGACCATAAGGGGATTTGGCAGACACCAGGTAGTGTAGCTTTGGCTCGTCGAGGACGAAGAAGATGATCTTGCTGTTCGGCTGCTCAGAATTGCTGTGTCAACGTCTATCTGTCTTTTGTTTGAGTTGTACCGCGACATTGGTGAAGTTGCTGGACCGCAACCCTGCCTGATGCTCCCCGCCCCCGCTGGGAGCCGTTCATCTAGCCCGGACGAATCGCCACCTATTGGAACTCCCATGAGCCGGTTTAGTCGGTGGCTGCTAGGCCTCGCGTCAGAGTTCACTCCTTCTGCGGAATCTTCCAGGTGCCACTTATCTCACTAAATTGCCAACGCCACTCCGCAACAGGCACCCCAAGGCCCCCCGCCGACACACCCTTCACAGGTAACCATCTTTCAACTCCTGGTTCCCGATCACTTTAGTGGCGGCGCCCATGAAGACATTGACGACTGGCTTGAGCACTATGAGCATGTTGCCAAGATCAATATGTGGTATGAACAGGAAGAGCTCTGACGCACTTATTTCTACCTTGACGGCGGTGCGCGTATTTGGTGTCAGAACAGAGAAGCCAATCTGTCAACTTGGGGCGACTTCCGACAACTTGTCGACACGTTCGCCAATTTCGATCGACGGGACCTGTTGAAGCTACGGGTTCGAAAACCCATTGAAACCATTGCGATGTTTGTTCACTGAGGATAGACTCATCTTTTTTGTCGAGCTGAGCAGAACATGACTGAAGATAGGAAGCTGAGCTAACTCATGCACGGCGTTAAAGAGCAACTTTTTTGTCGGGCTAATGCGCCACCCTCCAAGTATCGTAATTGACTTTATCAAGGAGGCTACTGCTATTGAGCGGGCACTCCATCAACGATGCAGGGAGTATAATCGAATGTCTAGTGGCACCCCAATCAATTCTGCCACCATACTTGAGAAACAAAGCTCCCCACGAGAGCTCATTAGAGAGATAGTTCGCGAAGAACTACAGAAGTTGCGGGCTCTGGTTGCTCAAACTCCCGTTGCGTCCATCGCTGAACTCGTACGCGACGAAATCCGCCATGCATTTTCTTCCGCTGGTTCTGATGACAAGCACCGTCCCATGAGCTACGCCGACGCTCTCCGACGGCCATCATCTGCTATATCGCCGCCATACCACTCAGTGCCAACGGCCCCTTGGTCACCGCTGCAAGAACAGACACTGAGCCGACCTCCAAGCCCACCGACGTACCAACAGCCACCACTAGTTCACAGCAGCACCATGAACATCGTCGCAAGATGGGAGGTTCAGACGTCCACCTCTCCGAAGAACAGACGCATGGTGCACAATCGATCGACGTCGACTATGCTTTAACTTCGGAGGTGCAGGTTATATTGCTCGCCATTGCTGGCACCACAGTGATTCGTTCCGCCCTCTTCGACCTTGGTCTGACGGTCGACACGCGAAAGACGAATACTTACAACGCCGGGAGGAGGCCTCTTTCCGAGGAGCCCGTTCTCACTTTTACGACTATTGTACTTCTGACAAGGAAACAGTACCTACACTCACCAGCCGGGGTTGGGACGTCGATCTCGCTCTCCTTCTCCCGCGCATTTGCCTTCGTCACACCGACGTATCTCCGCAGACATTAACGCAAGAAGGTCACCCAGCCCTTGCCGGGCAAACTGAGGGCGGCGACCTCCGGGGGTAAGGTTTCAGGCCATGAAGATGACGATGAAAAGCCCACATTACAAGATGCTGTAAAGCTGACAAGACGTGAGAGCGACGAAATTGTGACAGCCGACCTCAACGTTTGTCTTGACGGCCAAAAAGTGACAACCTTTGTCGACACCGGTGCCGACTTTTCTATTATCAGTGAGGACCTCGCTGTTCACCTTAAGGAAGTGAAGACACCGTGGACAGGCTCCCAAATAAGGATAGCAGGTGGTTCGTTACTGATGCCCTCTGGAAGATGCACAGCGAGAATTGACATCAAAGGTTATTTCGTTGCGTCGTTCGTCGTTCTCGCCGCATGCTGCAAGAATCTCATTATTAGTATGGACTTCTTACGAGAATACGGCGCCGTCATCAATATCCCAGACAGTTTGGTTACGTTCTGCAACAGTCCGGGCACACTTTATTGTCCACAGGTGCGACCAAACCAATAGCGTCTAACTGATGACCATGTGGTTCTCCTTTCTTGGTCATGCACGCTTGTTTCTGTGGCAGCCACTGCCCAATTCGACGGCGAAAGAGTTGCAGACCGAATGAGCTAGCTTCTCTTTACACACGACATTTCCATCGCAAGAGGTATCGTCAGTGTAGCCGCTGGACGCACGAAGTTGATTCTGACAAATTTTAGTACTGAGTGCCGGCACCTTCCAAAAGACATGGTCGTCGCTTACTTCGACGATATCACAGACGCAGAAGGCTGCTTGGTCGTAGTAGACGAGGTGCCAAAACTTGATTCAACACCAGTTCTCGACGTTAGCACTATAATTTGCCTAAGAACGAGCGAAAGAGGCTTCTTGAGTTACTGGCCGGATTCTAAGACTGCTTTTCGACAACATCAATAGTTGGCCGCACGCCTCTAACCAAGCATCGGATAATTACCGAGGACATGGCAAGACCAATTAACCAAAACCCTTATCGCGTGGCTCCAGAGGAACGCGAAATGATACAAGAGCAAGTCGACCAAATGCTAGAAGAGGACGTCATTCGGCCCTTAAAAAGCCCCTTGGCGTCACCTGTAGTCCTCGTTTTAAAAAAAGACGGCAGCATGATCTTCTGTATAGATTACAGAAAGCTCAGTCAGGTGACAAAGAGAGATGTGTATCCACTTCCTCGTATAGATGACTCTCTCGACAAACTTCGACATGCTCATTATTTTTCATCAATGGACATGAGGAGTGGATATTGAAAAATCGAGGTTGACCCGAGAGACCGCGAGAAGACTGCTTTTGTGACACCAGATGGCTTATATGAATTTAAAGTCTTGCCCTTTGTTTTATAGCTCAGCGCCTGCTACCTTTCAAAGACTCATGCATACCGTGCTTTCTGGGTTGAATAGGAAAACCTGGTTGGTCTGCCTTGATGATGTCATGGTTTTTGCAGCAACATTTGACGAGCACCTTAAAAGGCTTGAGGTAGTTTTACAAGCCATGCGGTCCACTGGCTTGACGTTGAAACCTGAAAAGTGCCACTTTTGCTACGAAGAACTGCACTTTCTTGGCCACGTCGTCAGTCAGCATGGCGCTCATCCTGATGCTGAAAAAAATTCTGCCGTTGCACGGTTCCCCGTGCCGACTGATAATAAGGCTGTCCGACGCTTCCTCGGCCTATGTGCGTATTATAGGCGATTAATCGCGCACTTCGCACGCATCGCATCTCCGTTATCTCGCCTCACGAAAGAAGACGCTGCCTGCAAATGAAGCAATGAAGAGGAAGCTGCTTTTAAGAACCTGCACCAGCGATTACAGACGCCTCCAGTGCTTGCCCACTTTGATGAGAAAGCCCCAACGATGCTACACACTGATGTCAGCAATGTTGGTCTGGGAGCTGTGCTTGTGCAGCTACAAGAAAGCACAGAAAGAGTAATCAACGATGCAAGCCGAACACTAACACGCGCCGAGACTAATTACTCCACGACTGAGAAAGAATGCCTCGCTGTGGAATGGGCGGTAACAAAATTTTGCTCGTATTTATATAGCCGCCCTTTTAAAGTCATCAGCGACCACCATTCACTGTGTTGGTTGACCAATCTTAAAGATCATACCAGGCGATTAGCGCGTCGGAGTCTCAGGCTGAAAGAGTACGACGGGATGGTCGTACACAAGTCTGGGAACCACCATATGGACGCTGACGGTCTAGCCTGCTCACCCATTGAATCGGTAACTCTACTTGAGGAGGAGGAAACAGCATTCCTCGGTGTGCTCGACACGACCGCTATTGCGCAGTAACAACGTAACGACCCTGAGTTACTTGCCAAATATAATTACCGAGACGGCAGATCTCAGAAGGCACCAACTGTTTTCGTAAGAGCGCTGTCATCGTTTTGCTTACGGGGTCGAGTATTATCCAAAAGAAACTTATCTTCGACAGGATCCGCGTATTCGCTCGTCATCCCAGCAGCCCTTCGCTCCAGTACTCAAAGCAAGCCACAACGAGGTGACTTCAGGCCACTTAGGTTACACGAGAACGTTGGCCAGAGTACGGCAACGGTAATACTGGCCAAGACTGACCATGGCCGTGAAGCACCACGTTCGTACTTGCCTCGACTCCCAGCAACGGAAGTCACCGCCGACTAAACCAGCTGGCCTTCTGCAGCCCGCGCAGGTCCCAAGAACACCATTCGACTAGATTGGCATGTATATTTTGGGCCCACTTTCTACTTCTACTGCCGGGAAACGCTGGGTTATTGTCGCGACTGATTACATTATCTGTTATGCTGAAACAGAGGCTATCCAGAGAAGTACAGCAGTAGAGGTGGCACAATTTTTTATCGGGAATGTTTTACTGAGGCATGGTGCACCAAGCGTCGTAATCACAGACAGAGTAACCGCACTTGGCGGCTTCTCTTTTGGATCAAGTCCTGATGCTGAGGGTGGAACAACCCATCGTAAGACCACCACCTACCACCCGCAAACGAACGGGCTTAGAGAGCGACTGAACAAAACAATTGAAGGCTGTCTGTGACGATCACAACAAGAAGCGGAAATCGCGCCGGCACGTCGTTTTCATTTTGCACAGATTTCTATCCACAACGAAAAACGGTGAGCTCCGCTACCCGTAGATAATTTCAATCAGCAAGAATAACTATACACCTGCCTAGTAGAAGTGTACGAGTAAGTATAAACTTACTACTTTTCTTCAAGCACGATGCCAGCTGTTTCGTTTACAGCAGGGATTTGTATGCAAAATTAGTGCAGTATGTGGTACCAAATCTTTGCAGAACTATTTCGAAGGCCGCATGCCAGTAAGAGGATATATATAATAACTTCTGCGTGCGCACGTTTAGTACAATTGTAAGAGTGTACTATCGCGATGCAAATAAACGCGAACAGCAAAAAGCGTGGCTTTCGACTCAATCGAACTGCAAAGTGTCATGACTCGCCAAACGAATGTGTGCTTTCAATTGGCGTCACCTTAGCATTATAAAATATTGCTCTGGCTGACACAGTCGCACAGCGTGTGGGTTGCAAGTGCCAGAAACGACTGGCAAATAATAAATGCATTATTCATCAATGGCGTAGCCAGGGGCTTCGGGGTCACCCCCCCAATCTGAATTTTTCGCGTGAACCCTGACCTCCCCCCCCCCCGGCACTTGCCCACCATTTTTTTTCTTTGCTTCGCGCTGACTTGATTAAGAAACGAAGCTGTGCTACTATCACAGTATCGTTTCTGGGCGCTTTTAGAGTGAATAATAATCTGCACACGGGAAAACGTGTCGCGGTGTTTGTCAAGACATAGGCACTCTGAGATTTTGCGTGGAGATCTCAGCCGCGAGCGCTGTAAGCTGGCTCGGCGACGCGATTAATGCAGCAGCGGTGGTCATACATGTACCCACCAGAACAGATCTCGCCGGATTCGATCACTACGATAATTCACAGAGAGATTTATTTTAATGGTAAAAGCCAGACACAGTTACAAGGTCTAATAGGTCACCTTCAAGCATACTACAGACCCCTCCTACGTGTGCTAAGGTATGCTCAAGCCAGAGAATAACATTTCTATTGAACCTTCGCACGTTCTGCTAACATCTACACACACACATACAAACACACGCCCGCACTTACACGCGCGCGCGTGACAGAATATTTGGCTTATCCACCGAACTTCGCTTGTATGTGAGTTTACAATATATATCTTTACTATGCCCTAACGACTAAAGGCACTCCGAAGTGTCTAATGACGAAGATGCAACACAGACAAACGTGCAGGGCAATCATAACGTTAGAAAGGCCTACCAATATACTCATCATGTAACTTACGCTGATAAATAAAAAGATGGTAGTTATAAAGCTGATTGATTGATATGTGGGTTTTAACGTCCCAAAACCACCATATGATTATGAGAGACGCCGAAGTGGAGGGGTCCGAAAATTTCAACCACCCAAATATGATAAGCACACAGGCCAACAGCATTTTAGCCTCCACAGAAAAGGCAGTTGCCGCAGCTATAGGATTCGATCCCCCGACCTGGTGGTCATAAACCTAAAGCAGCGTAATAAGAAATGCAGGGGGGGGGACACAGCTGCAGTGAGCACAGATTTTATTGTTCAGCTAAGTGGCAAACAGCGCTCGCTAGAATAAGGAACATAAAGCTGAATATATATATATATATATATATATATATATATATATATATATATATATATATATATATATATATGTATGTATATATGTATTCTTCCCTTTACATTGACATGTCTAGAAGGACATGTGCACACCGCGCGAATTAAGAACAATATACATAGTAACCACATTTTTTACAAGAAATGAAAAAACTTGGTGCAAGCAACGTTTCACGCAGCAAAGAGATACATGTACAAGACATATGCCAGAATAGTGTTGATTATCTTTTTCAATTGACACGAACATTGACACTTGTATAGAGCAGCGTTCTTGTGGTACAGTCACATTCGTTGTGGCTTCTAAAATTTTCGAGTGCGTTCTTCCAGCGAGTGAACGTACAAAGAACCAGAGCACCAAAAACTTGGTGGGTCCCGTTACCTGAACAATCTTTTCCAAAAAGTGCAAATGTTTTGCAGGGAGCTGCCTCCTAATATTTGGAATACACCAGCCAGGCGAGCATTTCTAGCCAGAGAGGTTGAAACTTCGATTAGAATCTACTAATTGAGGGAAAGGAGTAGTTAGTGGTTTAGCGGTTGGTTTCTATGGCGTCATTAGCAAATGTCGTCTAGTGCCGTCGTCCTGGAACTCCTCCATGGCGTCTTGGCCCATTAGACTTGTAAAAAGCAATGTCATTGTCAGGAATTGCAGTTTCTATGCACGCATCATGTTCCGATCAGCTTTGAGGAGTTTTTTCGGCTCACGATCGAGTCGTATTCAGGCAGTGCAGAACTACAGCTGGTAACCGTTTCTTCGTCTGTTGTAGCCTTTTCGCCTGCTATCGAGTGTGCATTGGGCAAGCGTCACCTTTCAAGAAATAATCATCAAACGTCATCTTACGGCGTCTCGGTGCGGCCGTCGAGTATCATTGAAGGGCGCTGATTGACACAAGACACAAACTACTCACCAATACGTGTAGCGTACGTGTTTGAAAAGGGTGACTTCACATTGCTATGAAGCAACGCGAACGGGCACTGACACTGAATGCGGAAAACGAGAACTTTAGCGACGATACATGTTGGCTGGTATTGTTCCGCCTTAAACACTAGCGGTCGTTTCTCCCCTGGTGTAAAGATTTGTGGGTATACATCTCCTCCGCTTCCCTTCAGGTGCCGGTAAGGTCGCACTGCCACAGTATCTTTCTCAGCGCGCGAAACGTCTCGCGTTTGTTATTGCACACCTTCAGAAGGGTTGTAGGTTCTGCTGTGTCGCGATGCCATACCACAGACGCGAATGAACGTGAAGGTGTTGATGCCAGCAGTGAAGTGCCAGCGACTCGCATCAAAATGCCCGAAACAGACAACCAATCGGCAGGGATGGTGCACAGTATACAGGGTAAGTAAACTCGTTTTGCATGCCCTGGCAGTTTTTGTCGGAGTTCACGCGTTCTCATCAATTGATTATGGTGCACTATACTCCGAAAAAAACCGGAGTTCATTCCTCCATCACTAGTGAACCGATCACTCGAGATTTTGTGTGGTACGAAGCTGCTCCTGTTCACGCTGGCGTAAGTGCTGCAAACATGAATGAACGTATACATGACAAATTTTGCTGCGTGGTGAAATATTCTGGACATTCCTGAATCTGTCGACGTATAGGAAATGACGACTGCATGCTTGTAAACAACAGAAGACACCTTGCCACAACGCTATCGTTTCAGGAAGCTGAACGACGAAATCTACAAAAAACGAGAACATAACACGTTTTCGCACGTTTTAAAGTTTTGTAGCGCATATATACGCAGCGAACAAGCTATTTCTATATGAGGCAGTCTGGTCCCAGCTGCATTTGCGATTGAGACCAACTGAACATTTCTCAACAATGATTACCATGCCCTTGCAGATTGCACGATAAAGCCTCTACAATTTGAGCACTTCATTGCTATCAAAAGTCACAGAGCAGATCTAATGTCAACCAAGGTTGCGAGAAAGTCTGCCCGAAAAATGATGCATGTGTCACAAAACGAGCGCTCAAAAAGGGCGCGCCGCCAAATTCTCGCGACAAAGCGCCGGAGAAACGCCTCGAGGTCAACGATAAAAAAAAAGAAAACAAGCATCCAAAGACTCCCCGGGCGCGCGTCCCTCTCCCCTCGGAAGCGTCCGACGAACCTCCTCGCATCGGCGGCCGAGCAAGCCCTGGAAATTTCTCGATGGAAAGGGGCGTGGTGATGCCGGCTTGCGTCATCCGTCGCGGACGGTCGTCAAACCGTCTCGAGCTTTCCCCCAGCCTTCGCTGCGCATCGCGCCGGTGAAATGATGAGAATTTTCTGGAATCTCGCGCGGAAGGTATTTAACCGAGCCGCCGAGATGGGAGATCAGGAGAAGAAGGAAGTCAGCGCCAGTGTGCGTGGGGCTATTCCACCGCGTCTGTCGGTGAAGGTTTTGTCCTTAGTGACAAAGCAGGAGAAGAAGAAAGTATGCGCTAGAGTGCGTAGGGTGTTCCGCCTTGAGGGCGAAGCCTTTTGTCTTCCGTGACAAAGGAGAGAAGAAGAGCATTTCCACCTGAGGGGTGAAGACTCGATCTACAGGCAAGAGTGTGTGCCTACCGCTATCGAGCGAAGACGCGTGGCAACAGCTGCGTGCGTGAAGCCGACGTGTTTCCGGCGAAGAAGTTTGGAGCCTGGAGAGCGGCCAATTGAAGAGGCGAGGTTTCCTGGAAGAGAAACTTCGGGGCAGCGGAGCGACGACAACGCTGCACTTTGAGTGAGTGATTCCCGGAAGAGTATCATCCAGACTTTTGTTCCAAGAACTTTGGACTGAATAAGTTTCCTAACTCTTTAGTCTTTAAGTGTCTTGGTTGTTCGATGCATGCGACTGCATTGTACGTGCGTATTGCTGTTTGTGTCCGTTATTTCGAGTGTGGCTGATTGTACTGTGTAGTACATTGTTTGATTGGTGACATATTGTATTCAACTATTGTCGAGTGTGCATACTTGTGTATCGTTTTGATCTGCCATAATTGAGAATATAATTTTGTTTTGTTTATCAACTCTCGGCTCTGACTAGTTCTTTGGGCCACAGCCGGCGTCCGCTGGCGCGCCAAATAGGACCACTTCTAAATTGTCCACACTTTCGTGGTGCGGTTCGGGGGGCCGATACTTCGGCCCTTGGAATTAGCCCGGCGATCGCCTCCCGAATTAACGGGACCGGTGACAGCATGCAAACTCGTGTTGCCAACGTGCAGCATAACTTACAAAAAAATTACTTATTGCATATCACAAGCATGCTGGGAAGCGAGTGGCAGAGGAAAAAAAAACATTGACTGAAAACTATCACTCCGTCAGGGCCGTTTAACATAAAAATCCTTCCCATAGGCTTGCAGTCACAAACATCGACAGTAAGAAATTATTTGCTCTGCAAAGTAAGCAAAAACGGAAATGCAAATATAAATGTAAAAAAAACTTGCTGTTTTAAGCGGAGCCGTCCTTGATTGGCGCTCCACCCTGCGCATCACCAAGGCAGAGGAAGAACGAGTATGTTATCATGCCATAAATTCACATCATTTCTCACACTTTCCTGTGTATTGCAGGAAGCGCGGTTGCACAGTACTTTTCGAGGGGACTGACGGTCGCCATTTGAGAAAAGTGCAGGTGTGAAAGAGAGCTAGATCTATATTCGAAGCGGACCGAATTAAGATAGCTTCAGACACGTGCATCACTACTATGAGTGCCCCTTTGGTGCACTTGACGATAAAAGAGACAGAATCCCTTCACAGCAGTCAAATGTTTGAACTAATTAAGTGTGTCCCCCACCCCCTTCCTTTTTTTTCTCCTTGGCAGCGTCTTCTGCACCGCGCGGCGCAGCAGCCAGCCTTACACAGAAGTGGCTTCTGCGCCGTACAAAAGTGACGTCACTTTAAAATTATTACCTAAAGCTAGTTATATGTGTAAATTGTTTGTGTATAATGCGTTAAACCTACAAAAATTTTATTAAGCAGGTGTTCAACGAGTCAATTAGCCTAGGTTTGTTATTTTAATACATATTACAAGTATTTTGAATACAGGGAGCGCCATGGGCGCTGCGGCTGCGAAAGGTAAACACTGCGAGATGGTAGCCGTCTGCGATGTGTTAGGTGGTGAAAACTCCGATGAAATCGTGGCCATGGACTAGGCCACTCCCAAAGAGTACTGTAGTGTCGTCGCTGTGATTGCTGGATGCTTAGTTGAACCTGGTGGTTGGTGCTAGCGCGGCCGTCCACCGCGCCGCAGCTTCATCTAAGTGTGTGCGCCATAAAGTTTCTCAGTATGATGTGCGGATTACAGTTGTTGGACGTACTGCATTTTCTAGATTACATTGCCAAGCGTGGTGTTGTCAAAGGTGAAAGTGTTCTTGCTGCCGAGTTTTGCTTGTCGCGAAGGACAAGGTCGACGATGAAATAAATGCTTTCGCACAGTTCACGTGTGACTGACCGGACGCACATGCATGAAACCCCAGTGCATCGGCGAAGTGTTCATACGATGAATGGAAACAACTTTATTGTAATGTTCATACAAAGCCTGTGATATCCGAAGGCCAGAGCTACTGCATTGCCGTCTGTTTTGTCAAGTGCGAACACGTACGGCCGTTCTCATCCGTTGCTTCGTAAACCCTCCCGTGCTGTCACAGGCCGCGCGTGTTATTGAGCAAGGCAGACAAGCTGTTTTGTAGTTACATGGGCTAACGCCGTCGGCACTTGCCCTTGGGCATTGTTTATCAAGTGTTGATCGCCAAGAACATTGCGGTGACACGTGAGTATTTTTAAAGAAAGCGGCCTGCCGGTTACCTCGTCAGGTGATGTTACTCTGAGCGACATAAAAAAAAGTTGCCCGAGACTACGTTGCAGTGCACCTTTCTATCATTAAAACTTTGATAAACCGTGGAAATCAACTGTGGCGTAACTAGGGGGGGGCAAGGGGGTACAAGTGCCCCGGGCGCCACTAGGGAGGGGGCGCCAAGCCGAGTCCTCGGGTTGGCGCCCCCTGGAAAGGTTGTCAATGTTTTTTTCCGTAAAACCGCCTGGAAGGGGGGAGGGGCGAGGTTGTAATGTACGACTGGAAGTGGGGATGGTGGTGAAGGAAAGGGTTGCCGCAATGGCTTTTGCATCGGGAAAAGGATCCTCTATTTTCATTTTGCTGCGCTACCTCCGTGCCTTCCCATGACCCTCGGCTAAGCTTTGTTTTGTGCTCCGCAGCACTGGGTTAGATGAGTTTCAGCGAACCCCACCAGCCTCCCAAACCACTTACTGAAAGCTTCCCTGAAACCAACCACGTACGTAAACAAAATAAAATAAAAAAGTTCGAATGCACCTTTTTTGAGTAAGAACAGAAAACTCCAACGAAATAGCCGATCGTCCAACGACTAATCGTCCACGCAGCGGCGGAAGGAAGGGCGAATATAATCCGTGACCTCGGCACCAAAGGCTAAACAAAGGCGTTTATTCGCAGAGTTCTCTGGAGGAAAGACGGAGAAAGCGTGACACGACGGCGACGTTTGTTGATTCCCTGCATCGCGGGCGCCAGCAAAGCAATAGAAGGGCGGGGGTCAACGTTTCCCACATGCCATCCACCGCCATGGGCAGGTTCATCCTTTGGCCCAAAGAACACGCACCTGCGAAAAAAGCGCAGAGCGTAGTGTACCCGACAGCATGTGCCGACTGCCCCGCTTCGTACGTTGGAGAAACCAAGAACTTCCCTGAAAGAATGCGGCCGCACAAGGATGACCTCCATCAATGGAACAGCGAACGGAGCGAAACGGCAGAACACTCCGACCAGTTTAACCCCCATACCAGACCCGAGGGCGCGGTGTCTAGCTGGTTGCTTTGTTTTGTACTCACCCTGCATTCCTTGGGATGCACAAATAGCGCGAAAGCTTAGGTACGAGAAACTTGGGCCTGGGAAGCGCCCGTGCCGTCAAGATTTTTGCAGTGTGGACTGGAAGAGAACAATGACGGGTAAGGGACTTCCGGAAGTTTGAATAAAAAAAGAAAAATACTATACAAAAACGCGGGCGTAGCTCATCGAAATCAGAACTGGTGGCCCTTGGCCTCCGAAATGGCCCGCCGCGCGCCAGTAGGCAATCGCGGAAGCCTACATTAGCGCTTTTAATGGGGGGGGGGGGGGGGGGATTTTGCACGTTTGTAACACCAGATGTTCCTTGGTCCACACCTGTCGTCCCGTGTTGGCCACCAAAAATCATGGCGCGTGCCTCACCGACGCCAGCGTGCATGGGCAGACTATCTACGCGGAAAAGGCCCATTCTAACAGCGTGCTTCTTCTAGCAAAGTAGATGCGCAAATTGTGTAGTAGTAGTAAATTAATCAGCCTTGCTCGCTCAGGAGCGTGAAGGCCGCCCACAACGCTACATATAAAATTTTTGAAAATATTTTTTTTTTACTTTTTGACCTTCGCACAAATAGTTTTCACCACCATGAGGAACTCAATAACCAGAAACGCAGCTGCCGTTGCATAGAGAAAGAAGCAAAATTTGTTTTCAAGACAGAGTTGATGGGTCTTATCAACTTTGTAGCAACTGTTATGTAGCAACTATCATAAAATGTCGCATAGTGAGACATTTTGCGAAAGTACTTTGCTTCATTTTACAAGTTTCATAGAATGTTACTTTATTGTTATTCAGTAAATTTCTACATACACGAAATTCATGCTCGAAATTTCTTCTTTGTAACGGTAATATTTGTCTGTTACATCTTCATGAACTTTCGAGAACGACGAGTTGTGAAACTAGTCCCTCCGTGTTGAATATGTTCTATATTTTTTGCCTCCTAAAGTTATATAGGCGCTTAAAAAGAAAACAAGGTTCCTTTTCGGGCTGCTTGGTGAGATGGGCATAAAATATAAAATATTCAATCAAATCGAAAATACTAATTTTCAGATCCGTGTCGATCTCTCATGGAATCACCCGTCTACGATAACAATGGTTAGGAGACAAACTGCGGACATGTCTGCCGTGTAGCTAGCATACCTGTAACCGTGGTTAGCCGTAGTGCTCGTGTGACAGAGGTATTAGTGGGCTTTAGTTGAAACTGGGGTATGCCAATCAAAGTACCAAGTAAAAAAACTTTTTTGCGCTACAAGAAAAATTCGAAGTTTTGCATCTCGCATTCTCTTTAAGGCCCTTCTTCCTGCCATGTACTCGCACCTAATGTTGGATCGCGAGTCTGCGAAATTCCGCTGAGGCAGACTGTCGATCGGCAGCGCACCTGTAGGCCGGTTGAAGTTACCGGCTGTCTCCTCGATGGGCCAGGATTCCACAAAAAGCTGCTTATAGTAATCGACCTCTAAGTAGACCACGCGGGAATTGTCAAATTCGATGCGGTTGTCGTTCACCACGCTGTGCTCAGGCAGCTCAGCGAGTGTATTCCTTTTTCACTGAAACTTGCACATGTCGTTTTTATGTTGCCTCAGACTCTCGGGGAAGTTCCCCAGCTGCATCGCCCGCGAAGGGAGCGTAACTATGAGCACGTGCATACCTGCGAAGTTCAAGTATTCTGAAAAAGGTGGGGGGGAGGGATTGCGCCGATTTATCTCCCCCCCCTCTTTTTGCGCCCAAAAGAAAACTGCGGGATCAATTAAATGCAATCTTGCTTTCGTGGCGAGATGTCGCTTTAAGGTATAAAGTCTGCAACCCCCTCCATCGCGGCAATAGCTAAAGCCGCGGCGAAGCAGCGGCCATTTGCACGTGTGGTGAAGTATATGATGCCGCTTTCTAACTCGCCGAGAGCAATCACATGAATGTGTGATTAGAAAGAAAAGGAAAAGGCACGTAATTTCTGCAGCCCTATAGGGAGCACGGCGCAGTGCCCTTCGTGACGACACCGCTTCAACACCGACAGAGTAAGGGCGCGAGAAATTGACCATTTGCAGAAATCTGCAAGGCGGCTTTCCTGCAAGGTTGTTTTCTAACCAAAAAGGAAAAAAAAAGAAAACTATCGTGCCCAGTCTGCTTTTCTCGCCCACTGTGCTTTTACCACTCCTATTCTAGTGAAGGCACGCGAGTGCGACAAAACGACTTTTTCCCCCAACAATTACTGTGTGGTTGTCCCACCTCTAACGAACCCTCACATCGCATGGAGGGCGAGGCACCTGTCGTTCGTAAAGAAGGGAGTGGGGGAAGGCAAAAGCACAATGAGTGAGAAAAGCAGTTTGCGAACGAGACCTTTTGGTTGGAAAACAACTTTGCAGGAAAGCCAGCTTGCTGATTTCCGCAAATGGTCAATTGTGTCTGCTTTTGTTTTGATGAATACCGGAGAGTTCATAAGTGAGAGTGGATCACGTGATTGTGAACAAACATTTGGTTATCGTTGATGCAGCCAATCAGTTGCCCTGTGTGTGTTACTTAGTAGGCCCTCTCACAGGGTGCCGCCATAGTCCTCTTTTCGCTTCCGTGCAACAGCCCAGGAAGGAGGGATTCCTATTGGTACATGCCCTTGGAGGCGTGGTCTTGGTGTTATAAAACTACAATGTTAGGGGTTATGGGTCGATCCAGAGAAGCGAGAAACGAGGGTCAGTCAACCGAACGAGAGTGGTCAATGAGACGTACATTCGCGAGTTAAATTGTTTAGCTACCCCAGAAGCTCCACAGGCATTGAATATTGAGTCTCCGGACCGAACAAGATATCCTAGAGGCAGGCCACAACCAGTCGCTACATGACTCCATTCCTGCAAACCCCGAGTTGAAATCCCAGCTCACTTCTCCAGAGTTTGTCACCACGACGAGGGACGTCTTCGCAATAGAACTTCTGCCTAGGTGTGAGTATTTTTTACCTATGTTATTCTTTTGCACATGGATTATTACCACTACGTTGACACAAACTGCTGAGAGTATAAAGGTGTTATTCTCGGGAAAATATACAGGTTGTCCCAACTATCATAAAACCCGATTAAAAAAATGAGTAACTCCGTTACGCGAAGCAAACCTAGTGTACATTGTTCCTAGTAATTTGGAGCAACCACTTATAATTCATTCATGCATGAGAATAAATTAATGAGTAATCAAAGTATTTATAATTCCGCAAGTACTCACCTGATTATATTCATTGGAGGGCATGTTTAGTTCAATTACTGTACAGCTTGAAGCTTAGAATATACTTACACATTTAGTTTCTCATATATGTATGCATAAAGTGTTATATATGTAGCCATTGATGAGGCTATTCATGTACGATAGTTTGTATGTATGTTCCCCTATGGAACGCCGGTGTCTCCACTACTATTGCTCTTTTTTATTGTAAATGTGCTTGCAATGATTCGTATGCTATAAACACATTTTCAAATTAATTTTTTAATTTTTTTTTGTAGAAGCCATCGCCTAGTTCTTCGTAATGTTATGTTCTTGCATTTCTTATTCCAATGCAGTTGCGTTGTGTGACGAATGTACTGTGTGGTGCTAGAGGCCTAGTAAGGTGACTTATAACGTCGCCTTTAGTATCCTGCGCCACGACAATCATCTACTGTCAAACAAACGAATAAATAAATAAAGTAATTGAATGTTGAAATTACATCTAACTGCGCTATTTTCAACAACGTATTGCATCCACATTTTTTTTTTCCTGTTGATAAAGAAAGCCCACCAAATATGAAAAGTGACGCGTAACCAGACTGCTGCGTACATCAGGAAGCAGTACCCTCAAACAGGCTCAATGGGAGGTAGCCAGCGTCAAGAAATAGATGCAGAAAGAAAAAAAAAAATGTGCATGGCCCTTTGTGCCAATCCCCGGTCAAAGAAACACGCCGCTTTGAACTTACAGAGTCAGGCCGTAATCAGAACAGTGCTCCGGTCGCGTTATCAGTGGAACGGTTGACCGCTAGATATGAATAATTATAGTGACATACAGTTGAGCGAAAGGAATTCCTGCAAACTTGCAACGCATGTTGGCGCGCCCTGAACACCCTTGTCAAAATGCGGAACGCTGCTGTTTTCAGCGGACAAGAGGCAAAGCGGTTGCTTGCTGCTCTTTTTTTTCTTCCTCAGGGGGGAAGAAAAAATTTTTTTCAGCCAAGCAAAGCCATGGACCGGGTGACAAAAACAAAAAGAAAAGAGAGCGGAGCTGAAGGACGCAAGAGGAGAAGGCTACAGGCGCAGGAAGCTGAGAAGTCAAAAAAGTTTTTCGCGCCATTTTTTGAAAAACCTGGGGCAAGTACTTCATCATGTCCTTTGGAAGTAGCTCCATCTCCTGCCACTTCATTAATGTCCGTACAACTTGACGAAGGAGTCGTTCACGAAACTTCTAAACACAGTATGCTATGCGCAGACAATCCCGGGGATATTGCAGTAGAGGAGGAGGACAACGGAACCGACATTGGACTTCGGCTGGTTGAGCCTGTTGCTCTGAAGCTAAGCAAACTGGATTCCACGAAGCACCCTCAACCTATCATCTCAGAACTCGTTCAGAAGCATGACCTAGGTCTCTTAAAATTTGACACTGGTACTGGAAAAGCCGTTGTGTCTGACGCTGTACGAACGGAAATTGTTAAACTCGGGGCCATGTATTTCCAAAATCGGGAAGGACCTTTCTTGCCAACAAACAACCGATCAATGACTAAGAGTTGGTTTAAGAAGAAATTAGGTGATGGTCGTGGTGAAGAAGTCACCCGTTCGTGGCTGGCCTACTCTCCTGCCAAAAAGGCAGCATTTTGCATTTGTTGCCTCCTTTTTTCCCGCTCAGATCACCTATCATCTTTGGAACAAGAGGGGGGATTCACCAAATGGAAGGCACCCGAGAAGATCACCCTTCACGAGAATGCAAAGAATCACCGAATGTGTTTCTCACAGTGGAAAGAAATGGAAAGAAATTTGATGCATACTACGGGAATAATTGACGCTGACCTTCAGTCACAGATGGAGAAAGAAAAGCACAAGTGGCGTGAAATTTTGACGAGAGTCCTCCACTGCATAAAATTTCTTGCTACACAGAACTTGGCATTACGAGGGCATCGAGAGAGTTTTCAAACCAGCCGCGAGAACAATGTCGGAAATTTTCTTGGTCTTTTGAAGTTAATTGCCGTTTTTGACCCCGTTATGAAGCAACACCTCACATACGTTGAAAGTCATCCAGGGTCCACTTCGTACCTATCGCCTTCTGTACAGAATGAATTCATTCACATGATGGCTGTCACAGTTCGCGAGTCCTTGCTGCGAAAAATCCGTAAAGCCAAATATTATGGCATTATGTTTGACACCACTCCCGACCAGGCACACCGTGAGCAAATGTCAGAAGTTGTGCGATATGTGGAAGTTGACTTTGATAAAAAATCTGTTTATGTTCAGGAGTCCTTCCTCGGCTTTATCCATGTAAAGAACAAAGACGCCGAGAGCTTCGTTGACGTGATACTTGGCAAGCTGGAAGAGGACAGAATGAACTTACAGGACTGTCGGTCACAATGCTACGACAACGCTGCCGTGATGGCTGGACAAAAAAGTGGTGTCAGTCAAAGAATCGCGGAAAAAAACAAACTGGCAATCTTTGTAAACTGCGACAACCACTCACTGAACTTGGTTGGTGTACATGCTGCTAAGGAAGAAGCCATGATGATGACTTTTTTTGGGACCATCGAAGCACTTTACGTGTTTTTTTCTCGCTCAACGTACCGTTGGGAGAAATTAAAAAATGCAGTGCCTGTTGTTGTGAAATCAGAGTCTGAGACCAGATGGAGTGCAAGGGTCGAAGCAGTGAAGCCGGTCGGTAGATACCTTGAGAAGATACTTGAAGTTGTTCAGGAAATGTCAAATAATGACCAAGAAACGAGCGAGACGAAAAGTGATGCTGCACTACTGCAGAAGCGGATATTAAGTTATGATTTTTTGATTTTGCTGGGCTTTTGGAACAAGGTACTTGTTCGCATAGACCGTGTTCAAAAAAGACTGCAAGATCCTAAAATGAACTTTCACGATGCTGCCTTAGACATGAAAGCTCTCAGAGATCACTTTCATGAAGAAAGGGAAACTCTGGTAAGTGAGTCACTTGGTGAAGGGCTTCGTCTCTGTGAGACGTATGATGTCGACGTTGAAAGGCGTGCACGACGAAAAAAACAGATGCCTGGTGAAAAGTCGAAAGGAGAGGCGTTGACGGCTAAACAGGAAACAGAAAGGGTTATGAAATGCACACTCGATCGTCTTCATTCGGAAATCGACCAGAGGTTTACTCGCCTGCAGGACACCGACCTCAAGTTTGGCTTTCTGCTCGACATCAACAAGCTGTGCTACAGCGAAGACAAAAACGAACTAAAAACAAATTGCAACACATTTGGCAATTTCTACAGTTCCGACGTTAACGCGCAAGACCTCTATGAAGAGATTTTAGATTGTAGGCTGCTGCTTTCACGGCGTATTGACCAGACAGTATCAAGACCGGAGGAACTTCTTAAATTTATTGTGGAGTATGGTGATGATGGCGTATTCCCCAACCTTCGCGTCGCCCTTCAGATGATGTTAACCATTGGAGTTTCCATCGCTGGCTGTGAGAGGTCCTTCAGCAAGCTGAAGCTAATACTCTCCTATTTGCGTGCCACAATGGGCCAAGACAGACTTACTGACCTTGCGCTACTGAGTGTGGAAAGAGAAGAAACTGAAAAAACGAACTTTGACGTCATTATAGAACAGTTTGCTTCATCGAAAGCAAGGAAAGTGCAGCTCTAGTTTTTACGGAGTGTTCCAGTGTATAGTGCATTTTATATTTGTCTTAATATCCAAATGATGTAAATAAAGTGTTTTAAATAAAAAAACGGGTTTTTCTTGACAACAATTATTCACGATCAGCGTTACAGCACTGACGTCATAAAAGGCAACAATATGCGATAACAGGGAGACAACAGGGTTTGCCGGAACGAGTTTTTTAACGCATCATTAGCACTGATGAAAAAATGCAGGCATCATATGCAGATTTGGCGTACGCAATAATTAATTTTGAATGATACATTTCACGGTAATGTAGCGAGAAATGGTATGGACTATTTACATATGCCTAGTTCGTGATTCTATTTTCTGTGCTTATATGGATTTCATGAATTTCGCATATTTTAAGTAAAGCGAGATGACAAGAAGTGACCACCAAGGTCCATTTTTTGTTAAACTTTTTTTGCTACCATTGTGGACTTCTGGTGTGTTGTGTGATGCATGGACGTACAAGGCGGCTATAGTACACTGTAGTACAACAGCAAGAATAATAATAATAATAATAATAATAATAATAATAATAATAATAATAATAATAATAATAACAAACATTATCACGGGCATAATGAGGGGCGCGGAAATATATTTGCCCTGGGCGCCGTCCTATCTAGTTACGCCACTGAATCAACATTCCTGACACCTGTGCCGAAGAAACCAATGCAGCCAGCTGCATTCGAGTTTTTTGTGTCTTGTTGCGTCTCGCCAATTAAGAGCACTAATTGATTGATTGATATGTGGGGTTTAACGTCCCAAAACCACTATATGATTATGAGAGACGCCGTAGTGGAGGGCTCCGGAAATTTAGACCACCTGGGTTTCTTTAACGTGCACCCAAATCTGAGCACACGGGCCTACAACATTTCCGCCTCCATCGGAAATGCAGAAGAGCACTAATTCGCAAAACACTTTATCATAATAAATATAGTCAATACTGCAAGAGCCATCGAAGATCCAATATTAAAGGGCCTGTGGACGGGACCACCACCAGCAGCAAGTCGAGCTGATGAGGAGGCACAAATGTTAAAACAATACATGCGTGAGCAAAAAAAAAAAAAGAGAAAGTATCGATAAGTGCAATGGGACTTGAACCTCCAAGCTCACCCGTTGATGTGTTGCTATAACATATTACGCCACAGCTGCCGATCACTTTGAGGTGGCAAAATAGCCAGTGTTGTATTGTTGTCACGCTAAACCTAACTAACATTTTTGTTCACTTTTTTGTTTGAACGTAATTTTAACAGCTTTTATCGTTATGTCTAGACGTACCGCTAGACACTCGCAACTATTCAAACAAAGCGCTTAACCAGAAAATGCAAGACGTCACTTCCGTGCAGCGCAGCTGCCGTTTTTGTGTGGGGGTGGCTGAGTGGCTTGTGCACCGCGCGGTGCAGCAATCTCTGCCTTTCTCCTTTCAACATTTTTAGATTGCTCTCTTTCGTGCATTATTTTTCTAAACACAACCGCGCTCCCCTAAACAAAAACGAATTTCCGCACTTGGCTATGTTTCGGATGGTTTGGGTCAATACTTTTTAACACCTTGGTTTGGGTTACTGCGGAGTCAAATTGGGCAATATGAGGTTTGCGCCATCCGGTAACCCTGGTTCCGCTACGCGGGAACTATTTTGCGTGTCCCCCACGGTCCCCGCACAGAACACCAACCATAGCCTCCTATATATAGGAGGCTATGCACCAACACAGTCCCTGTATGCCGTATAGGTGTTCGGTGGTTGAAACCTCAATCAAGTGGTGTGTTGCGATGTTACGGTGTTCTATTACACTGTAGATACGTTACGTTCTATGGAGAAGTGCGTTGCGTGAAAGTTGCCGGCAAGAATCATGCACCCGTACGTTGCAGATATCGGGATCAATTTGGATGCGGTGAACTCTGGCTTGAGAGCCGTGAAAGCCCTTCGATGCACTGTAGGTGAAGTGTTTCGTACTTTGACGGATGGGGTTCCGTGTTCGCAGGGTGATGAAAAGAAAGAGAAGAATTTTATTCGGGAGCTTCAGGGGACGCTAGGCGCAGTTATCTCTCGTATAAGGTATGTTGTCCCTTTGATTTCTCTATTATGAATATGACTTGCGGACTATGTAAATACTTCCGTCGCGTAACCTATCGTCTTTGTAGAAGCTCAGTGAACGTGCTGAAAAGTTGAATTCAACTGTATCCCTCACATTGAGGCCATGTTTCACTTGCAATGCTATGAATGTCTAAAACTTCTTGTCCATCATATCAGATCGGGGTGCATTACTACGTAGTGTAAAGCATGAACCCGTGTATTCAGTTCATATGCTATGGTTTGTCTCTGTTTTGGGAATCATAAATAGATCAAGAACTGTACACGTACAAAACTGTTAGCGTCGCTTTAGGTCGCATATACCAGTGTACTACATCCGTAATTGTTTCCATTTGTTGGTTACCTTTGTGATACTTGAAGCAAAAAGGTACATGTTAGCAGGGTTGGATTATTACAGCCATGTTAGCATGTATTTCTTATCGTTTTTATCACGTGTAGTGCCTTTCGTGGTGGCGTGTACAAAAGTGATGTGTTAACTATTCAGCCTGAAGTTCAGCTGCCGTTGGGGCTTAGTGGCCAAGGCTACCACATTTCTATGGGGTCGAAATGCTAAAGCGCCCATTTACTTAATTTAGGTGTACGTCAAAAAGCCCTACATGGTCAGCTAATGAGGACTATTACTAAGGCATGCCTCATAATCATAATATTGTTTTTGAGCGTAATACACCTGAATTTTATTTACATTTAATATACGTGCTGTTCATTTCTTGGGGAATTCAAGTAAAAGGTGCAGCCTCCTACCCTCTCCAACCCATGCACACAATGTGAGGCACGCTTAGTGACTATCTAGTTTCACAGGGCAGCCAGATCCTTTCAATATGCAAGGTGCCATTTATGTAATTCTAAACAAACCAAATTGGTAGGTGCCATTGACAAAATGAATTGTTTATACAATCACAGTGATGAGTGAAGCCTGGAAGTACAACACAAAGTTTATGCAGGAAAGAAGTGTCAATTATTAATGGAAGGGACTTCATTTTTGCAATGCAAAGATATTTATTATATTGGAGCTTCAAGTGGGTAAGGATTAATCTAAAACCCACATAAACATATCTCTTACAGTTCAACTGCTCAAATTTGAGGTGTTGAAACATTTAGCTCATTAGAAGGAGAAGGAGGTAAACTGGCAGTTTAAAGAAACTATGGGCTACGAGTAATAATGATACTTCATTATTACATAGGAATTTATGTGCAAAAAATGACGGGATTATGAGGCATGCAGTCGTGGTGAACTCTGCATCAATTTCATCAATCTGAGGCCTTTTAATTTGCACCTTAATTTAAGCACACAGGAGGTATTTTTTTATGTTGTCCCCAACAAAGTGTGACAGCATCAAACTCGTGTTCTTGAGCTTAGCAGTGCTACGTACTACCCAGCTAAGCTACCACAGGAGCTACTTATTCAAAGTGCTATCGATCCTTCAGTAATGTGTATAAGTGCAAATGAACGCCTCTACAACAAGATTATTTGTATAACGAAGAATTCTTCCATTCCAGCTGAATTTGGACTGCTATAGTGCACTAACTTTACAACGTTGTGAACCGTGCAGTGGAGTACTTTGAAGGTCAAGAGCATGCTGTTATGGAACTAGTTTCACTGTACTGCATAAGCTTTTGCATTACTTAAGTAAAACAAGATAGAGTCGAGGGATTAAGATAATAACATCCATCAAATTTAGTGAACTTAATGAAAGAGGACCTAGTTGTCCACAGGCAGACCTAGTCTTGAAAGACAAGCAACCAATCGCGCTACCTGGATGCCTACTTTAAGGAAGGTTGGAGAACTTCAGCATCCTTTAAAAGCACAGTAAAATTGGCAAGAGACGCACCACATGCAACGCAGCACAACAGTACACAAGCCGGCAGCCTTCGAGCCATCCTTCTCCTCCCACCCCTACACGACAACCAGAGATGAGTGTGAATCGCTATACGATCTGAAATAAGTGTTTAATCATTATAATCTTTGCCAGTCCCTGGCTAGGTCCATGTAATTGAATACTTAGGAGCAATTAACACAGCTGCCCTTTAAGTTGACCAAAAGGAACTGTTACCCTTACCAGATGGTCATTGTTATGCATGCAGTCACCCAAAGAATGCAATGCCCTTGTTAGTTACGTGAATACCTGCCTGGAAAAATGTGGATAAGGGGGACGTTGTTAGAATCTCGTGGTGCATTTTTCTTAAAAAAAAAAAACTACTGCGAGTCCTGAGGCTGAAAGGCAAGAAATATTTGTAAGGTAATGCTGAAATGTCCATGCTAAAATATCCCACTGGAAAGTAGCACTCTTTAAATGTAGCCTTCAGCATATCCTATTTGCTGTGCTACGTCTTCTGATTAGATAATTATTCCTCAGTAAACACACCGAGGCTTTATGCATGTGTATGATACAAAAAGATTAGTCTTGACATTAAAGTGTTTTTTGTTTTTTTCATTGGGATTGCAAAGGTGCAGGGACCAACAATGTTTCTTAAGCCGTTGTAATAAGTAACAACAATTCTAGAGGCCACCACAGGGAATGCATGTGCGACGTGCTTTTCCCTGTGAAGCCCTCTACCAACATGTCATTTGGGGGCGATTTTTAAGTCTTCTATCTTGAATGCGAAAGCATCAAACAAAAGAGCGAAAGAGAGCCACACGGGGTTGGCTGAGGCTATTGAGACGGTCAAGACAACAGAATAGCCATTGAATGTGCATAGGACGGCCCGAGGCACTCTTCTATCGACAGAGTGGATACAAAACGGTCTCTGGATGGGGGCATGGATTGCATTGAAACGTAAGCGCTTTAGCCCGAAGAATCGAATGAGCCTGTTTTGCACTGGCTTAGCCCTGTCTGTGGCCGAAAATCACCGCTGAACGACTCATCGAATTGGGACACAACCTAGCATCCATCGAAGGCATTAACACAAATAAATTGTTAATGTAATGCTGCTCTGTAATCTCAAGCTTTGAAAAACTATGCCTGTCAATATTGATGTAGAGCTGAAATAATTCTAATTCTTCATGTGTTGAAAGCTTTTCAGAATTCCCTCATCTCGCATATTGGCTGTCTGCTTCCTGTCGTCCTTTTGTTTGATCGCTCCTCTGTTCTAGACAGAACGCTTACAAAATGCCCCCTTGATATCAGAAAATGCTGCAATCCGTGTTGTGTGTTAACATTTGTCAAGGCAATACAGCCATGGGCTTGTAAACGTACCTTGATATCTATTCAGCAATAAAGGGCTATTGTTGCTGCTAAACACAAATATCTATATCTCAGTTTAAAAGGCTATACAGTTACTCAAATATACAGGTAAAAGGTTTCTCAAATGTTGCCACATGCTCAAATGAGATTTTGCTGTGCCAGCAAAGCTATGATCTAGCCCAGTCTGGTTATTGATAATCCACTCTGGCAACTGTTCTGGATTAGCAGCAACCATTCAATGTTGCCCATTAGACAGGCCTCCCAGTCCATTGTGCACACGATGCTGGAATAAAAAACGGTGTACAAGTTTGCGTGGTGGTGATGTGGTGAAGGCATGATACACGCTTGCTGCAGGCTGCTGGCTCTTGACGATAGATGGCATAGGTTATTCCTGGTGTAGTTTGTGCATTCAGCAGATTGGGAATTTCGAGCAAATTTTCACTGTCAGGTGCGCTTTTACTAGAATGTGCCGGTCTGTGTATTGCATAATGGGGAGAAAATGCTTTGTGCCCTGCTGCAATAGAGGGTACAAGACGAGCAAGGACAAGTTCTTACTGTTGTGCACAAAAAGATGCTGAATTTCTGGACTAGTGGAGGCAGGCTATCCCGAGGAAGGATAGAGTCCTTTAGTTGACGAATTTTTCTACGACTTTTTCGAACTCGAATGGAAAGAATGAGTGGCATGCTACAAAGAACACATTTTGATGAACATGTTGCAATGGGAGATATTGATGATAGACACTGTGCTGATTAAGTCTCCTGATGGCTAGGCATACCTGTCGAAAACTTCAAAAATCACAGAAAGAACGTTTCCTCTCCCGTTGAAGAATAGTGAGGCAGTTTCCTGTGAGGGAAGTGCAAGTTACCACCAACCTTTATGTGCATTATTGACGGTTGTGTCTGAAAAGTGTGGGAGCTACTGATGGGTGTGGGTCTGATATTACGTGGCGTGATGTCACACCAAAATTTGTCATGTCGTGATGACGTCATATGGGGATGTGATCACATAATGGTGGTTTCTTGCATAACTTGTCCCCGATGCTGTGGGAAGGTTGCTGCTGATGGTCAAATTTCCCATTCGATAAGACATTTAAGGCTTTCACCTTGAAAAACTTGCAGGTTGTCTTGTACACTTATTTAATAGTGCAATGACATGATTTTAAGGCATTGTAGGAGGGACATTTTTTCTTTCCTTGCTGAACTGTGTTAAAGGCCAACTCCGGCGATTTTTTGACCACTTCAGGGCAATGGTGCTTTTATGTTCTTTAGAAAGTCTTGTCACGCGCCCAATAGCTGAAGTGCTCAACAAATTTGAAAATAATTTTTATTAGTAAAAAACTGCATTACCAAAACCGAAACTCAACTGAGTGCGCTTCCACGTATGACATAATATTTTTGCCAGAACATGCCTCGTGCATGACGCCACCAAATGGCACTACTTGTCTGGGCCGTCCAAGTCTTTGCCTGCGGCGATCGGCTAAAACGCTTACGCTGTTATGGTGACTATATTGCGAATCGTGGGAAGCTCACAACGCAACATCACTTGCCACCCATCGCGCGCCAACCAACACGGAAAGGGAAATCGCACGCTCAACTAAGGAAGCGCTGGCCAAATTCGCGCAATTCATAGCAGGTGCTGCTGTGGCACTTCAGTTCTTTCACTCCCACTTTGCAAAAATCAGCATCACAAGCACAATGTTGCCATTAATTCTGGCAAGCGAGGTGAGGGTTTAGAGAGAAGCTATAAAATTCATTTGAAAATAATCTGCGAAGCTCTTAAGCCTGCAATTTAGCATGAATGGTGCAAACGCCCAAATTAACGTAACCCAGTAGATTTCACTGAGATTCATTGATCTCTGGAAATCCCTGGAGTTGGCCGTTAACACTCTCCACACACTGGAGTCAGCCAATACGTATGAAATATTTTGATTGATTTTAAAGTTTTCGTCGCTGAGCATCAGGCAGCCAGCGTAACCGCAGCGCACATTATCGGGACGAGTCAACACACTTTGACTGAGTTTGCGAACTTTGCGTCCTGCATGCAGACTAAATCACAGAAATTATTGTCAGGTTTGCTGGAGACAATGGACTTATTGTTTTTTACATGTACCACGAGCAAATGTCAGATCTGGCTCTCCTACATTGTGAATTGCTGTCTCCTCATGATATCACATTGCCATAACACGTCATGGAGAAGCCACCCCCTGAATATTGAAACTGAAAGAGCCTTTTTAAGGTAGTTATACTAAAAATATTTGATGCATTCCTCGACACCTCAGTTCTCTTTATAATGTTCTCGAAACTTGTTTTCTTATTTAGAGTGACAATCCCAAAATTTTGAAATTCTTGTCTATACTCCTTTAAGACGACTCGAAGGTGAAAGCAACCGTATTTTTCTTTCAGCTGATGCAGTGATCATGCCCTGCCACTCTTCGAAAGCTTTTGTATGTAACATCGTTTTGCACTGTGTCCGAAATCGGAGGCACCTCACCTGGTTTCGCATTGCCCCCATGATAACACTACTTTTGACTAAGCTGTGCTGCATTGTGGCAACATCATCATGTGACGTCATCACCCGATGGAGCTATTTTGTATCACTCGTTCTCGCCGATGCTGCATGCTAACGGTCAAGGTTTGCATCTAATGAAGCATCTAAGGCTTTCACCTGATAAAAATATTCTTAGACACTCAAAAGAACACTGGCACACTTAAAGGGCCACTCACCAGGACCCGTACCAAATTTAGTTAGACAGTGGAGGTTGTTGGGTGTCCGACGAGAAACATTTCGCCACAAAAATTTTTTGAATCGGTTCATCACGAGCGGAGAAAACAGGTTTTTTGAAGTGGCGCGAAACGAGGATGAGAGGAGGCAAGCTCGAAACCCTTGCCGCTCCTCCGCGTAGCCTTCGCAAGCGAAATCTTTTCCCCACCCTCTGCGGCATTCGACCAAGAGGTCATGTGCGCATGACGTGCCCAAACAAGTCTATTCCCCGAGCACGCGAGCGGCGTTGCTTTGTTGACCAGCGTTATTTCGTGGTCTTCGGCCTGTGTTTGCGGGATGGTTTGGAAATGCTGGCTTAGACGCGGTAGAATAGATGAACACAATGGGTGCGTGAGCACGTAGGAGCATTCCATGGCGATCGTCTGCTCGGTGCGCTGACCGCGGGGACACGAAGGCATGCGAAACGCCGACACATTAGCCCCGCATCTCGTTGCGATTCACGGGAGAAAAATGGAAAAAAGACGCTCACATTCCCTTAATGCCTCTCATTATTTGTCTAGAGTTTTATTAATCTCTTGAAGCAAATAATTACATAAACTACGCATGCTGTGTTAAATAATTTTCGCTATGTCACGTGCCACTGTTTGCAACGTCAGAGCAGAATTGTCTACGTAGAAGACCAACGTCACTGCATTGCCGTGTACGTAGGGCCATTCATACGTGCACGTAATGTCTTCATTCTCTAGGCACGTGCTGGCAGAAGGGAGGAGGTGCAGCGTTCATCTTGAAATTTGACCCATTTTCGCGGCGCGTAGCGTTGCAAATTTTGGCAGACGTGATCATGAACGCCTCGTCTACGAATGGCATTTGTCAACTCAAAATTGTCAAAGCTGGTGAGTGGCCCTTTAAAGCATTCTTTGCTTCATTGTGGTACAGTACAAAATCATACCATTGTTCGTGCATATGAGTAGCATGTGCCAGATGTGCAGATATGCCGATTTACAGGCACTGTCATGTGACCGATGGCTTGCATAGGTGCTTGGCTGGTCATGTCGTATTCACCGCTATTAACTGCACTACATGCCACCGACTGGAGGAGCCACTCACCTACCTGTGTTACTGTGACACCTATATATGCGCTCTTATATTTGCTTCGTCTTTTAAAGCATGAGCAATCGATTGTTGGAGCTTGAAAAGAAGAAAAATATGCAAAGCTCTGGAACCATTTTATCGCTCATTATGGTGCAACTACTCTTTCCTTATACACATACGGCAAGCCGGCAATACCTAGATGCAAGGCCAGCAACTTAGCGTGCCATCTCTCACAGAAAGCTTGAAAGGATATCGAATCGTCTTCTGCGTTTGGTGGCGAGTTCATACACTGCTGTTATTCTTCCACTATGGTGTACACTTATGGCTTGTATAGTCAAGCAGCCTGGTTATCAGTAAGTTATAAGCAGTGCTGAAGTTTTTGTCACTTGATTCTTCCACTCAAAACATCTTTAAATACGATGTCATCAAATTTTAAATAATGCTTTATTTGTTGCAGGGAGTTGGAAACAGCTGTTACACTGCTTGGGTCTCCTAATGCACCTCTCAGCCTGGGAAGCACTGGCCACCTGTGTCAAGATCCAACTTTAGACAGCACATCCTTGTATACAGACATGATTAAGTCATATCGGTGGTTTGACAAAGTACGTAACAACTTACTGTTCTTACAACAAATGTTGTTGACATTATATAGATGAAAAAAAGCACCGAAGTGCTGTGTGTGAGTGCAAGATATCTGGGAAACACTTTACGCTAAGGCCAAAGTGATAGAAAACTGTACTTAGATTTTTTGGTATGTTAACAACTTCAGTGTCAAATTTTTCAGAGAAATAATTTTCGAGGTGGTGTCAAGTTACTGTATACAGTTTTTGAATCTACGAAATGTGTAAAGTCATAAAAAATTATTTTAAAAAATTGGTAATAGTTTTTTGGTTTCAGCATTACTCAGAACTGCAAAACATTGAAAAGTATGTCAGGGTGAGGTCTTGCTTGAAAGACAGGTCTGCGAACAGCGCCTTGTTGCCATCTGCAAACACAATACGGGTTTCCGGTCTCTTCTTGGAAGGACAAGTTGTGCTGGCAAACTTATAGCATCTGCTCTGTATGTGGCTTGTGGGAGTGCTATCACCCCTTTAAAGCTGTTTGTGCCTCGGGCACACATGTTTCGCGCATAGTCCGCATTTAGGGTTCACAACTATCGAGCCGTAGGTGACATTGTGCTCGCAAGCGTTTTATCACCACCACCACCATCATTATCATCATGGTTAGCGCGGTAGCGCCGTCAATGATGCCTAGCGGCAAGCCTCGGTGGCGGTACCTGAGGTCGTCTCTCGTGGTGGGCTCATGAGTGGTCGTCTCTCGTGGTGGGCCCATGAGGACGGCACCACGGGTCGTTGCTCACAGGCCCTCATGGTGAGTCGAGGGTTGGTGCCGCCACCTTGTGTTTGTTATGTTGTTGAGTGTTGTGGAATATTGTTACACGGACATCGGAAACGAGACAGCATCAGGTAGACGACATCGGGTAGTGTCAGATGACGACGAGTGCGATCGCGGTTGTGTTGTTGCTGTTTCGCTATCTTGGCTGCAGCTGCCTATGACTGGCAGTATATTTTATAAATATATTTCTTTTATTCATACTCTCAGTCCCGTGACATTTGATGGAGGTGCTGGGTACAACACGATATAACGGATCTCCGCAGTGGCCGACGTTTGGATTTTTCCACCATGGCAAACCAGGGGCCTACTCCCGCTAAGGCGACCACAACAACTGTTGTCCTTTCGCAGGTAAAAGATTCTGGCATGTTCTGTGGCATTGATAATGTTAACATTGAAGAATGGTTGCCGTTGTATGAACGTACAAGTAAAAAGTACCACTGGGATGTAACTCTTATGTTGGCCGACATCCTGTTTTACTTGAAACGGCAAAAGTGTGGTTTGGGAACCACGAAGAAGATATTGGAAGCTGGGATGTGCGCAAAGAAAAGATGCGCGCCTTTTTCGGCAAGTCTGTGGGTACAGAGGCAGCGGCCAAGAAGGAATTGGCATCTCGTGCGCAAACGTCAGCAGAGTCCTACGTGACGTACATACAGGACGTGATCGCCCTTTGCTGAAAAGCAGACAGCGGCATAAAAGAAACCGTGAAGCCCCATCGCGGTGGTCTAGTGGCTAAGGTACTCAGCTGCTGACCCGCAGGTTGCGGGATCGAGTCCTGGCTGTGGCGGCTGCATTTCCGATGGAGGCGGAAATATTGTAGGCCTGTGTGCTCAAATTTGGGTGCATGTTTAAGAACCCCAGGTGGTCAAAATTTCCGGAGCCCACAACTATGGCGTCTCTCATAATCATATGGTGGTTTTGGGACGTTAAACCCCACATATCAATAAATCAAATCAATCAAAAGAAACTGTGAAAGTAGTACCCATATTGAAAGGCATAGCAGATGATGCATTCAACCTTCTCATGTGCAAGGACTGCAATACAGTGGATGCCATCATCAAGGAGTGCCAGCGTTTTGAGGCCGCATAAAGTAGACTTATCGCCCACCATTTCACTCGACTTGCCAATACGGCAGAACTTGGTCGTGCGGACGGGCCCGCACTACAGGTGCCGCTAACTGCATAGAACGTGACCAAGATCATCAGACATGAACTTGAAGCTCTGTCTCCTGCGTCCACGTGCTCTCATGCCTGTGACTCTAGCGCTCAGATGGTGCCGCTTGTACATGCCATTGTGTGACAAGGTCTTTTCCATGCTGGACTGGCCTCCGAGTGCACTACAACTCCTTTTTAGCCGATCGACCGTCGTCGACTCCCTGTTTCCTATGCCCCCTAAGTCAAAACCTTCTGGTGCGCCCTCGCAATCTAGCCGAGAGGAAGACTACTGACGATCGTCCGATTTGCTTCAACTTCCATCGTATTGGACATGTGGCCTGCCATTGTAACACCCGGTGGTATTGGCATCAGGCATCCTATGTGTACAATTGTCATCCAGAGAAGGATCATGGACATTTTTAACCTTACTGGGAATCGCCTCAAGCCACCAGTGAAGACGTTCCTTCCATGCCGCCGTATCACCGTTGTTAGCCATCTCCGCATGCTCACCAGCCCTGTTCACTTGTTCAGCACTTCGTTGCCGCCCTACCTTCGCCCATCATTTTGCTCGCCTCAATTTCACCGTACAAAGTCGCTGACTGAATACCTGCCAGGAGAAAACTAGATGATGCAGCTCCCAGAGAAGATGCTGCATTGACCACTTGCCTGAGAAATCCTCTGACCATGCTGCCGACTAGACGCTACTTTATTGATGTTGAAATAGACGATACACGTGTTGCTGCACTTGTGGACACAGGGGCTCGCATATTAGTCATGAATGCAGAACTTCGTTGCCGCCTTAGCAAAGTTTAATGCCATCCACAGTACCACTCATTCAGGCCGCAGACGGTGCCACGTTTCTCATGCTTGGAATGTGCTCTGTGCATATAGGTGTTGCCAATCGCTCCACGACCGTACTATTTGCTGTGCTCGAGAAATGTTTCCCTGAACTGATCCTCGGCATGGACTTTTTATCCCCCCACTCTGCCTTAATTGATTGTGGAACTGGCGTGCTTCAACTTGATTTGCCGTGTTACCATGATGACCCAACACCATGTTCTGTAGATTACATTCGCCTAGCACCTCAAGACCTACGTGAACCTGAGGTCTGTTCCTTATATTCCAGATGGTGATTACATGTTGACACCTAATACTGACGTTTTGTTGGCCAAACATGTTGCCATGCCTCAGACACTTTTGATCACCATGGAAAATGCACGATCTCTTCCGATCCTAAACTTAGTTGGCACATTCAAGTTATCCCAGATGGTATGACTTTGGCAAAAGTCTCTTCTATCGATGCTGACATTTTGGCGTTCGTTGCCGATGTTTCTTTGTACTCTGCTTCATTCTTCTCCTCGCAGAGCGCAGCGGATGCCAATGTCGACAAGACGATGGCCCCTCACCTTCTTCCAGCACAGACAGCTGATATCTGGCGCCTGCTGAAATTTTACCGTGACACCTTTGACTTTGATGACCTCCCTTTGGGTCAGACATCCTTTGTGACTCATAAGATTAACACTGAAAACGTCAGCACCATCCGATGATGTCCTTGTCGGGTGTCTCATGCTGAGCGACAAGTTATCCAGCACAAAATTGAAAAAAAATGCTCACCAAAGACGTCAATGAACCATCTTCCAGTTTACGGGCATCGCCACTTGTGCTAGTCAAGAAGAAAAGCGGAAACGAGCGTTTCTGCGTAGACTACTATCAGTTAAACAAAGTAACACAGAAGGACGTGTATCCACTGCCGTGGATTGACGATGCTCTCGCCCGCCTACATTGGTCTGCCTACTTCTCATCTGTTGACTTACGATCAGGATACATGAGAAAACTGCATTCATTTAACCGGATGGGCTTTTCTAGTTCAATGTTATCCCCTTCGGATTGTGTAATGCTCCAGGTACATTTGATAGAATGATGGACTCTCTCCTGCGTAAATACAAATGGTACAAGTGCCTGTGCTATCTGGATGACTTCATCGTATCTTCACCCACATTTGAAAGCCATTTTAGCCGCATGTCGGCTGTTCTTGAGGTTTATCGGGCAGCAGGCCTTTAGTTCAACTCTTTCAAATGTCACTTTGGCTGCCAGAAAACCACTTTACTGGGCCACCTCGTCGGTGCTTGAGGCATGCAACCTTGGCATGCAACTCGAGGCATGCAGAATTCGAGTTGGCGAAGATTTTTCCGTACCACTTTTTTTGAAAGATGTACGGAGCTTTATCAGCCTGTGTTCTTACTTTCGACGTATTGTGAAGAATTTCGCCGACATTGCCCGACCACTCACGTACCTACTAAAGAAGGTAGTGCCTTTTTATTGGGGTACTGACCAAGCGACTGTGTTCAGTACAATTATAATATCACTTTCTCACCCATCTTGGCCCATTTTGACCCATCAGCCTATACTCAAGTTCGTACCGATGCCAGTGGGCATGGCATCGGTGCTGTTCTTGCCCAGTGGCAACGAGAATAGGATCGCGTCATCGCTTATGCCAGTCGCCTCCTTTCTTCTTTGGAGAGCAAGTTTTCCACCACGGAGCGTGAGTGCCTCGTGCTAGTCTGGGCAGTCGGGAAAATTTCGACCATACTTGTTTGGCCACACCTTTTCAGCAATTATGGATCACCATACCCTGTGCTGGCTGTCGTCCCTTAAAGATCCAACTGGATGACTTGGACTTTGGGCCTTGAAACTACAGGTTTGGCGTGGCATACAAATCTGGCCGAATGCACCAGGATGCTGTCTTTCCTGTCATCCTATGGACCCATCCGACCTTTCAGCACATGATTCTGACCTTTGTGTCTTCGCCATATCCGCTTGTACCATTATACGCAAGGAACAGCTCAGCAATGTCTACTTGCAGTCTTATCATGCACCGTCTATGGTTCATTCTATGTGATGTTACTTGTTCATTCTATGTGATGGCATTCTTTACCGATGCAACACCAGCACCGATAGACCAGAGCTACTACTCGTAGCTCCTGCGACACTCGTTCCGCTGTTTTTGAGCAGCTTCACGAAGCCCAAATCGCTGGATATCTCGGGGCCACGCACAGATATGATCACGCGCAGTGTCGATTTTTCTGGCCAGGCTTTTACCGTTCTGTGCGCCGATACATTGCTGCTTGTCAGTTCTGCCAGCGCTCCAAACATTCTACCTTGTCACCAGCTGGTCCACTCCAACCAATAGACATCCCCACTGTCCCCTTCTGCCGCGTCAGTCTCGATCTCGTTGAGCCGTTTTCTATGTCTCTGACTGGAAAAAGTGGATCGCTGTAGCCACTGGCTATGCCACACGATAAGCCATCACACGAGCGCTACAAACAAGCTGTGCCACTGACGTAGCAGACTTCTTGCTTCATGACATCATTCTTTACCATGGCATTCCTCTACAGCTGCTGACCGATTGTGGTCACTCATTTCTTTCATAAGTCATAAGCGACACCCTTCGCTTGTGTTCGATGCGTCACAAGCTCACTACGGCCTACCATTCGCAAAGAAATGGTCTTACCGAGTGCCTCAATTGAACCTTGACTACAAATCTCTCCATGTACGTTTCCAAAGATCACCTTGATTGGGACAGTACTTTGTGTTATGTGGTATTCGCATACAATTCGTCACACTACGACACCGCTGGCTTTTGCCCTTTATATTTATTGTTTGGCTGCCATCCAGTGTTGCCCTTCAATACTATTCTCCCATCAACAATGGAAACGGTTACAGAGTACACCTGGGATGCCACTGCTTGTGCTCAAGTGGCCCGCCAAATCGCATGGGAATCTATTTTCAGCTCATAGCTGTCTCAGAAGGCCCCCTATGATAGCCATCACAGAATAGTTTTCTACTCTCCAGGTTCATTTGTCCTCCTCTGGACACCTTGCCGTCATGCTGTCATCCACAAATCCCGTCTCAAACCAAACATCTCCACATGTGATCCTACTTCCCTTTAGGCGCCGAGACGACGCTACTAGCGGCAGGGGACTATATGTTACTCGTTATCGGGAACGAGAGAGCATCAGGTAGACGATGAAGACAACGAATGCGATAGTGCTCGTGTTGTTGTTGCTGTTCCGCCATCTTTACTGCAGCTGCCTCTGACTCCTAGTATATTTTGTAAATATATTTCTTTCATTTATACTCTCACCCCCGTGACAATAATGTGTAAGGTTGTTTTAGTGCGTTGATCGCAACTGATGTATTTTGATTTGGCTGACAGTATTGTCATTCTAAAAGCAGTTAAATAAATTTGTATGTGTTTGGCTTGGTTCGACCGTGTCTACTGTGTTCGTTCGCTCCAAGTGCGCGGTGCCTCATTTCCAATACCCCGCAGGCGGTCTTGGGCAGAGTTCATTTGGTAATTAAGGAGAAAAAGAATAAAGGGGGGGGGGGCTGAGAGTTTTGCTGATAAACAAGTCAAGAGCAGTGCCAACAAACATGGAAAGCAACTTCCGCTGCTCCTACAAAGTAGTGTTGTTAAAGATAAAAATTAAGTTATAGTGGCATTTGTTGTGGTCAGATGGTGAAACTAAAGCCACAAAAGGGCATTGCTCATCAATGTTGTCACAGACAGTGCGAGGTGCTGATGTTAGCAATCATTTCTGTTTATCTCCACAAGAAGGTAGCACAACCATTTCCGATGTTTCTTGTAAGTCTAGAAGGTGACAGCACCTCCCAGTCAGCATGCATCATCTTTACAGTGGGAAATTTCTAGTGGAGGGTCAAAAATGTACCCTACAGCAAAAGCCTGCTGGACAGAAAATCGCCATAGTGCATGTATGGCAAGCACACTCAAAGGGTTAAATCAGGGTCATTAAGTTCTCGGCTCTAGAAAAGATACTGGTAAGTCTCATAGGACTCTAAACAATATATTGCGATGATTTTTTTACATTCAGTTTCTGTTTTGTTTCCAAGAGGTTCGTGCATCATGATTGCGTGACAAAAAAAGGTGATCTTGGGGTAGCCAGTCATTAGAAGATATTGGTACTCATTCTGGCTCTGTCAATCACCTCTTTGGCTGCTAATTGGAGGGACTGATTAACGGTTCAGCATATGACTTTGTGAGTGCAATGATGTTGATCTCATGAAATCTCCTCCTGCGTGATGTCATGGCACAATATGGCCTCTGGGAATCTAAACCGATACTGGATGTGGAAACGCTACTTTGTTAAGTTACTTCGGGCACTGTGAGGCTTGCTATGGCTTCTTTTTTAATACTGACATCCGGCCCTTTCATGAAATTCAAAAAATTGACTGTCAAAATTTTATTGGTAATCGTACATTAGGAGAAAGTAACTCCCATAGCTCATGTGCTGTCAGAAAATGAATTACTGGCCATGTCACTGAGTGATATTATAATTGTTATCACAATAAAAGAAAAAAAGCAGTAACAACAGTAGAAAGCATTTGCAACTACTTCGAGCGATATATTCATACCTGCTAATGTCAGTGTTCCCTATACCCTGCTGATAGACTATGTTTAAAATTTAGTTGAGAAATGTAGCACCGTACCATGCATTCATCAAATATGTTCACTGCTATTTTTAACAGATGAAATGTTGAACCTTCGCAATTTTGCTTCTCAATGTGGTACTACGGTCTATTCTCGCATCATTGGATCTATATAGACATGCTGATGAGAAACAGTGCTGTCTGGGAAGTGCTGTCAGGCAAGGCATTGAACCTTAAAGGTCGTACATTTCACAATGGAAAATTTAGAAAATTCAGGTCCAAGAAATAACCTTGGTTTGTGTAGCAAATATCTTATTTGCACTCGGTTATCATGGATACACTATATTAAGCTTCGCTGCAGCATATACGTCCAAGTACACTCTTGAAAATGATTGCCGTGTATTTAAGTGTACTCTTCACTTTTATGTCTTATTTGAATCGCTGAGATAGCCAGCTATTTTTCAATCTCTTTCAGATTTAATATATCCATTTTTGACTGTGTGTACTTACATACTTACGATTGCTGAAATTGGTTATTGCGGTTTGTGTTTCCTATTTGTTGAATGATACATTCAGAGCACCTTTTTGTGTTAATTTTGTATTGGAATTAAGGGCATATTGTAACTTCGCTGACTCTCAGCACCTGAATGTTGTGAAAAGCTGGACTGTATGTGGTGTGTCTGCCTTGGTACTAGCAAATGCTACGTCTTGTGTTGTATGGCTGCCAAGTTTTGAGCCATTGTATTGATTATCTTTATGTCAGAGGGCATTGTGTTTTCATTCGGTGGTTTTACATGCTGTATGGGAAAGGCTGAATTTTGTTAGCCATCTTGCGAAAATTTGCTGTGTGCACTACCTGCACTGTACTCTGCAAAAATGGATGCACAGGCTAGCTCATTCCAACTCTGAGCACTCATAAATAAGCCTGGTGGCTTGGTTGACTACAACACTTAGCCTTTGACAGTGATGATATGGGGGCTTGGTTGAATTTGTACTTAAAATGTACGCAACAAGACCTGTGGCAATGCAGCACTTTGTGTCCTTGTTCTGCTTTCATTTTCCATAAATATAATAAATATAAATCTGCTCCACTCAGCATGGCTATCTGCTCTAGAGTAAGCAGCTGTGCAGCTCTAAATATGCAACAACTAGTGCCTTCTATTCTTCAGCTGGCAAGAACACAAAATAACACTCTCTGCAACATTTGAGATCTCTCAGCGTAGTTCTTCACTGACCACATGAAGACACTTTTGCTTCGTTCGTTGTCGGGCTATCATACTTGACTGTTTGTTCTGTGACACTGTTTCACATCTGCATAATACTATGATGAAAGTGTCCCTACTATTTTGCTATTTAATTCTGAGTTGTAGCTTGATTCACGAGATGGTGCTCTAATAGGTAATGCAAATATTTCACAGTATAATTTGTAACATTCATGGACTAGTTATATAATTCTTGTAGCTTCAGTGTTTTCTTCATTTCACATGCATAGGCAGTGTATTTATGTTTCAGTGCTACATCACTCTGCATTAAGGTGGTAGGTCACTCAAAAACAAATTTTTTTAAGGGCAGGCAGCGTTGAAATAACTCTTTCCTCAAAACCAGCATGTCTTATTTAATTTGCCCAGCTATTTACAGTGCAAAATATCTATATTTATTTATTGGGAGGTTCTCTTTGTCAAAAGTTGCATTAAAAGTGCTAGTCACGCCAGCTGTGATAAGTGACTAATGGGTGGCTTTATTCAGTAAAGCTCTGACATTTGTGTAACTAATGGCTGGAGCTATGCAGTGAACTAGAATAAATATTATGCAGTGAATATCAAGGAAGAAACTAATGCCAAAAAATGCCAAAAAATAAAAAAATGGGAGAAAAGAGCCAATTTAGACTGAACCTGTTGGAGAATTCAGCTGTGAACTGAAAAATATTCGATAGATTTCTTTTATTCTAGTTCACTTCACAGATATATATGTTGTAAATCATTGTGCGAAATTTCAGTTCAAAGTATACACTGAGAAATGCGATATGAAAGTTTGCGTCGCAACATTTGGAGCCAATTGTTATTTTCAGAAAAACGTAAACAAAGATTTTCGAGCTTGTAAAAAAAGTCACAATCTTCGCATGCAGGCCTTAAATGCTCCAGATTCATAGCTGGGCCCTTCTGCAGAAGCATTATTGTCTCCTTTTGTTCGAGTGGCTGCTCGTCTTTTTTTCGTGGCCTGTTTTGTCCCATCCGCTGACTTGCGTTTAGCATTCTGCATGCGCAGGTGATCCCTGGCGATGCAAGCTTTCGTCGTGTGGTACCCTGGTTCTATGCCAGCTTGCCTCAGGATATCTAGGGTGCTTACACTGCCATTATTAAAGTGTGCCACAGCATCATGCAAGGCAAACATTACTGTAGGCAAGCTTACGTAGACCTCTTTGGGTGCCCGCTGCCATATTAGACCATTGAAACACTCATTAGCATTTTGAGTATTTCCATGAAGGCACTTCATTAAAAGTTCATCAGAGCACAGATCACTGTAGACAGTTTTAACTTTGTTGAGAACATCATTTGGAAGTCCTCCTTTGTGTACATATTTCCCTTGGCCGAGTGCTTCGACCCTTTGGTATCCGCACCAGCTTTTCGGTCCAAGTAGACACAGGCCATGTCTTGGCTGCTTGTCGTTAGAGCTGCAATGAAAAAGACTGGCAAGGGTTTTTTATTGTAGAAAGGTTCTCCACATTAGTCCTTATGGCGATGCCATAGTAGTTTTGCAGGCGGTCAATGAGCTTTCCCTTACCACCAAGTCCACGCACTGTCTTCTTCAGTTTTCTGAGGCGGCAGCCAACACGCTTCTGGACATGCCCAATACATTCCAGTTTCTGCACACTGTCCTTTTCATACATGTCTTTGACAGCGGCATAGCTTTTGGAATGACCATCGCCGTAGTACTGCAGGTACATCAAATCTCTTTGCCTTTCGACCTTTCAAATATTCGGTATAGACCAACCGTCTCCATACTGCCAGCACTTCCTTCATGGTTTGCTTGATAGGAAGTGTGGTTTGCCTTCTATTCCTGGTACGAAGCACTGTCTTGCCTCAACTTGCTTTTGGTTTTACAAGACATACACGAACTAGAAAGGGCCTCAACATCAGTAACGTTTCCCGTGTCAACAGAAATCACAGATACACAACCATTCAAAGATGAATGGCCACGCTTCTGCCACGTGCCATCACCTGAAACACCACACTCGGCACTCCCCACAACACGACGAACTTCCACAGCAGCATCAGTCATCGACTTCGGTGCCACTTCTCCTGCCGCTGCAGAAAGCTGAGATGACAATTTGTCATAGGCGGAGTGACGTGGAGGAGCAAGCATGTTCATCACTTTGGAAAAAGTTTTCGCACCAGCGTGCCTTTTTCTTAACTGGCACATCGCGTAAACCAGATGCGACCCACCTTTTATTGGCACGACCCACCTTTCTCGATGTATGAAATGGGCGCTTGAACTCACAGTCTGTACACACGACCGCACAAGCCGAGCATATCCCTTGGTGAGAGCGTTCCCTGAGCTTCAGTGTTGTGTTCATGCATTCGGAACATGCCAGCAATGAAAACACTGAAGAAAGAATACCAATGTCCATTATCCTAAAGTCCTTCTACTTCGTAAAAGTAGCGCCAACTGCTCTCCCCTCCGCCGCCTCCTCTCCTGCGCACCTTTCGCGAGCGACGGTGGCGCCCCCTCGAACGCTCCATGTGGATGTGTGAAGCTTTCAGACCGGTTGCGCGCTGGCGCTGCCACTTTAGCCACAGCCTTTCTAGTCCAGCCGTGGCCGCGTGCCATGTCTCACATACGGCTGTGTGTAAGGATTCTTTTTATTTCTGTGTACATTTTTCCAGTGTGTGTGGGTATGTGCGCCATCTAACTCCCTTATAGTGCACCAGGAGATCTGCAAACGATGTACAATTTGTAGCAAACTGCACGCCGTTCACGGTTTTTTTCGAAGCGTAGCGTTTTTCTGTATATCTGGCGCGGATATCGGTAACTGGGTTTACTTAAAAAAGGTTGAGATAAAATACTGTAAACACAACGCGCTATTTATTGCATTGGTAAGAAATATTTACGTGGCAGCTGTGATGTCAAGCCACGCCGTTTGGGAAGGAATAGTTCCCGTGCGTGTAAACTATCTCTATCATATATAACTGCAGCAATGTCTGCGATTCCCATGAAGGTGTTCCATCAAAACTTCATGATGTTTCACATATGTTATTTATCCCTGTTATTTCTCCTGTTATTTCTCCAATATTTATTGCTTTCATCTACTGCGCGTCAAAAAGGCATCTGCTGCAACTGCCGCAGCGTTTTGAAACTTATGCGCTGAATGTTTGACGCGCTAATTCATGATGACATGTCGGCCGATGAGCCGCGGTCCGCTGAAATAAAGCCCCGCTCATGTTCCGAATTTGCAGAAAGTTCTGACTGTCACCCAGAAGTTGTTCGCGAAATTACACAGTATGATGGAGGAGCTGCACGTAAATGCACTGCCTTCGATGAACTCTGCGCGCAGTTTTTTTTTTTTTTGCTATCACATTTTCATTCTGACGCTTGCTCTGTCTTTGCCCTTCTATCCGCATATCACAGTGAAAGGTTAGTAGAATGTGTGAAACACAACCTAGTGTTGCAGTGCATGACACTCCTTCTTTCAGAGTTAATAATATGCGGGCGAAAACCGCGATATGATTATGAGGCACGCCATAGTGGGGGGATCTGGAAATTTCAACCATCTGGTGTTCAAGACAGTCCTTTGCTCGAGCAAGTGACTGTCTTGGTGCATGACAAATTCCACAAACTTTTCCGTGACATTGAATAAGTAATACACCACATATGTCACACGGCAAAGCAAAGGCGCCTGTCAAGAGTAAAAACGCACGAGCACTTACCTCACAAAGCCGTGCCGATCTCAGCTCAAAGTTTACTCGATCTATTCTGTGGAGCCAGACTTTGCGACGACCTGCATTCTCTTTTCTGCGCGGAATGGCAAAAAACTTTTTCCCTTGGGTGTCATGGTTATGGCAGCCAAACGCACAACAACCCGGCATCGCGACAAAACGAGCGAGACGCACACATGCGCTTCACAATTCGTGCGCTTCACGTTGGGCGAATACACAGGAAATGGCACGTTGGAGCCTTTAACATGGTGCCGAGAGGCGAAGGAAACGAAATACCGAGAAAAAGGGAGCGCGCTACCACGTGACCGCAACCGCCCTATTAGAGGCGTGGAGAGGAGGAAGCGGCGTAGATGAAGAGAATGCTATACTTTTCCAAAGGTACAGGGGCTTTATATTATCCTGTTCTCTTGGAGCATAAAATTCTATAGTGGAGCCTGGTACGCCTTGTTTATGTCTTCAAGCTTCTTTGCGGTCGCCGAAATACTGGCGTCTGTGTCAGTAGGCAGCCTCGTCGTCGTGTAGCGATTTCCAGCAAACTTGCACTTTCTCGTCTTCTGTGTTCTGCACTTCCCCATGCTGGTCGTAATATGGTCCAGGTGGCCTAAGGATTCAGCCCTAGTAGCGTTGACACGTGGAACAAATGCAGAACGAAGCCTGACGTAGCCTGACCAAGGCAAACAACAAAAATTCCGACGAGCATCTTGCGTCCCCCTTGTGGCTGTTGTTAGAGATTAACGAAAACTTTTAAACACAAAGTTGTATTTAATGACATCATCTTATGTAACAGTCACAATAAAATGCATAAAGTATTTTGAATAGCATTAATATAGACGAAAGAACACTTGCTTTTGAAAGCGATTTTTCGAAACCAAAACCACAGTTGGAAATGTGGTTTTGTTTTTGCTATAGTAGCATAGAGTATAGAAAACTTGCTGTAACTCGCAAACTAATGACGCTAGGAGGATAATTTTTGTTGCAACATATATGTGAATGTTTGGGCGTGCAAAAAAAACAAAATGCTAAAAATTTATTTCGCAAAAAAAAAACGACTTTCGAAGGTCGTCTACCACCTTAAGTGAGACAGGAGTGCACGCAATGCAGGTTTTTTGCATATTTTTGTTCAGTGAATGTCAAGGAGGGAATCGTTGTGAAACTGTAAGTGTTGTGCGGTGTTCATTTTTATGGGTAATTTTATGCAATGTTAATACATCTTCGGTGTAAGCATTTCTGTCAGACTAGCCATAAAACAAACATTTCATTTCCTAAAGAGCAAATGCCTTACCTTCTTAAAAACGTTGCTTAAAAAGGCAACATCACGATTCATGCAATGGTGAAGTTGTAAAAAACTGCTTGGAGTGGGAAATATGCAGGTTCACCAACATGTTCGCTTTGGCAATCGTAGCACAGTTCCGCAATGACTAGCTGGTGAACTGCAAGTCGCAAGGAATGTTTTGCTGCATGGTATGTCTCAAATGTTTTTCATTAGCAGAATAATATTCTTTTGAGCAGTTTATCACTTGATAGTGAATGTTCTGAATTTCAATGCCATGCGTTAAGGTGATGCTCACACAGTTTTTTCAAGATTCTATATTTTAATGCCTGCAGTAATAAAGGAACCACTTGAGCTTTTTGGTTAGTCTTTCATCAAGAAAAGTGTCATTTTGCTCACAACTCACGGGACAAAATAGCAACACGCTGTTCGGCTGCCATCCTTGTAAGTTGTGCACAAAATAATGTCCCTCACTTGATGAAGGAGTGCCTGCAGACACTTCATTTGGCTAGGAGGCAGTACATACTATTATGGCAAACAGTAGGCCTCACTCATAGTTCTTTAAAAGAGCCTTCCAAGATTTTTTCAAGTATTGAGTGAGTAGCATCACTACGGGAATTAATTTCCTTATGAATTGGCTGCTGCGAAAGTTTTTACAATCTTGTCAAATACAACCGGAGTTGCAGGGTTTTTTTGCAAGCTTTCAGCGCTTTCTACTTCTTTTTGTCCAAAAGAGCATACTGGAAGCTACACAGCGAGACATGACAAAGGGGCCAAAAGCCATGTCAGTATATCAGTTTGCGTCGTAACTTTGAGCACTGTCCTTCCCTTATTTTCTTCGTGAACACACGGCTCGCTTTTAGCATGATAATGATCACACTGGTGTAATTCTGTATTAGTATGTAATTATAGCTCTAGAGAGTGCAGTGCGGGTATGTGGTGGTGGCCACGATAAATGTGAAGCTTATGATGATCATATCAGTCAATGGCCACGTCTGTGAGGTTATGATGCAATTGAACATGAGTGTATGGTGTCATTTGGTCAAGAGGAAAGCAAATAATTTTTTGATTATCATGAAAGCTAATTGAAAATTCTCCACGCATGTCGCACTGTAACAGTTTGGTGACATGTTCACAGGAGCCTCGACTACCAGTCGGCAGCATTTTCTGATCATCTTAAAAAAGTGTTGGGCCCCTTTAAGTACTGCAAGCAGTTCAACTTTTTCTCATAGAAACCTGCATGTAGAAACCTGCATATACAAGCAGGTTTTTCTAGGACTTTGTTGTCTGGAAAGATTTCTTCAGCATCTGGCTTTCTTCTTTGAATTTTTACACAAGATGGACATTTAGTCGCAACTGAGTGCTTGTGAAATTGAGCTTCTTGAACAAATCCAGATAGTCCATTTTTTAAATTTACAAACGAATTGTCACTTGCATAAAATCTAATCTTAATAAAAATGAATGATACGTGATGAGGAAGTTTTCACACTCTAAATTCTGTACATGCCCATTTTTAGTCCAGTACCACTTGCAGATCAATTAGGTTTAGATATAAAGTTGGCATTTTATGTATCTTTGCAGAACTGAAGACGTTAAGTATATTCGCAAATTTCAGTTGCAACAACTTTTTTTTCCTTCACACTTATGTTGTAAACATTTTCATTCCAAGCCATGTGCATTGTCCTCAAATGCTTTACAGAGACTAGAGCTACCATTCCCTTACTGTTGAAGCATTCAGCAATATTTTTTATCGTGATAAAGTGAACCTGATACCATATCGGCAAAAAAATTGGAACTCACCCAGGCCCACTCAAGAAATACACTTTGCTTTGCTAGCTCACTCAGGCCTGTATTCACAAAGAAACCTTGGTCTTATTTCACGTTTTTATCAAGTTTCTGTACTCTACGTGCACTCCAAGGGCACAAAAATGGAAACAGGGCAAAACACGCACTGCAAGATTGGTTCATCAATACTGGCCTAATTTATTCAAGCACAACAAAGGCATAAGACCGATGAAGAAAACTTGAGGTAAGGATGAGGTTGATTTGTGAGTATGAGCCTCAGACTCGCAGAAGTTTTTCCTGAGCAGAACTTGCTAAACTTTTTCTCAACCGGACTCACTCGGACTCAAACTTTCATCATATTGCTCAGACGGATTTACTCAGACTTGTGGCTTGACCTGAGTCTGAGTGTGCATGAGGTAGTCAACTCGTGAGCCCGCTGATGTAAAATGAGCTTTTCTGTTCCTGATGTAAAGGTTGTTTAACGTCAGTATCACACGTAATCTTTGCTCTATGATGAGACTTTTGATCCTGTGACTTCACATACGAGTCACCAGTGGTTGCTATCGAATATCGACATTTTTATATCGAGTGTCCTGTCAAACAGTTTGGGGGGTGAGGTTCTGGCGCTCCCTCTTAACATACGCCTCTGATCAATAAACATTGAGGTCGCAAATGAATGTTTGTGTCGAGATATGTGTGGATAGTCTTGAGTGCCAATGTAAGCTGATATAAGGCTGATTGTAATACTGATAGGGCCATATGCGAGCAGTAAAAGGTGGATCTTACTCAAATTCTTTCGAAAAATACATTTTGCTCTTAGGGTTCACTCATACTCAGTCTCGCCAATATCTTATTGAACTGGACTCACTCAGACTGGATTAAATTTCTCTCAACCAGGCTCATCTGAACTCACTCACCAAAATATTAGTCACCTGGAGTTACTCAGACTTGTGGCTCAATTTGAGTCTGAGTGAGTCTGAGTAAGTCGACTCATGAGTCAGTTTGCCAACTTATACTTGATACCACAATTGATGTTACTGAATCGGGCTTGATGCCAAGACTCTACACTTCCAACTCTGAAGCTAAAAATTACAGAAACAAATGTGTTCAGTAGTTTTCTTTTTCTTTGATTGTTAAGCTAAATTTGATCTGTACTAACAGCTTTTTGCTACACTCTTTATTATTATTTTTTTTTTTGCTGCAGGTTCATGAGCACACAAGCCATGCATCGGCAATTTTAACCCAGAATGGACTGAAAAGATCTAACAGCACGTTATTTCCAACAAAACGGTTAAGAAGACCACATAGCAATGGCCACAATTTTTCTCCTCAGTGAGTATCTAAATTGAACAAGTGATTTGGTACCTCATCTATAAATATGTGAACTGGCATCGCACAGCATTACTGCTGACAGAGTTTATTGTCATATCATAAAAACTGCAAATGTTTCATTGAAGGTAAATGCTGAGGTATTTCTGAAAAAGGTTCTAAATTAGCGGATGCTGTTGTCTCAGCATGGGAAGAGTAGTGTGGCAGTTTGGGTGAGTTGGTGCTTTGAGTACATAGTGCTCAGAAATGTGAGGCAAAAAAGGAAAATACTTGAAAACATAGCACACTATGGCGTAGTGTCCTTCTTGTTCTCGTAACGATAAATGCAAGCTGGGCAACAGTTATAATGAAACAGACTCCTAGCATATATTTAGGTGACACGTGAAAGCAACATAGATGTATTTTACAGGGAAAGCTGTTATGAGATCACAACGTGGGTCGCATGTGGCGCCGTAGTTGTCTGCCACTGGTGTCCGTAACCACTTTCGGACAAAAGAAGGTAAAAAAAAAAAGTGAATAAAAAACGCCAAGAACACTGTGGGATTTGAACCTGGGTCACCTGTGTGCCAGCCCAGTATTCTACCACTGAGCCACGCCAATGCTTGTAACTCATTTGCAAACTCGCCTTAGACAGGCTTGATGTCGGGAAAGGAATTGCGCTAATATGAGTAATACGGCATTTTGGAACAGCAAAGGAACAACCAGGCATCACACAATGCGAATTGTGTAACGAGTGGGTCGTCCCATTACAAAAGCTTGTGCTTGTTTACCTCTTAACTGTGGCGCATACTTGCTTCAGGCATAATTCTTCATTGCTGTCAGCCACTGCATAATTGATTGAAATGTGGGGTCTAACATTACAAAACCTTTATATGGTTATGAGAAACGCCGTAGAGAAGAGCTTCAGAAATTTCGACCACCTGAGGTTCTTTAACCTGCACCCAAATCTGAGCACACGGGCCTACTGCATTTCTAGCCACTGCATAAAAGATTTGCACAACATTCTTTGAAAGTGTGTAGCGGAAATTCTCTAAAGAAAGACGAAAGATAGCGTAGTGAGTGCCTGGCTACTACTAAAAAATTATCATTATTTATGGCGTAGTCTGTACCCAGCAAGTGTGCTTGTAACAGTTACCCAGGGACTGTTTAGAAAAGGTTCTGAAAGGCCGCTCTTCCAGCTTTCCCCGTGACTGTGCTGCACGTTCCGCGCAGGCCTGGTGGCTTTTTTTATGGAAGTAATGCAAAAGGTAAAGTGAGGGATGGGAGCTACCGTAGTGGTGCTTACTGGAGTCTCGAGCTTCTCATGAATGGGCAGATGCCTCTGCACGATGTGCAGTTGCCTCAAGTATGTGCTCTGCTAGGCTGGGTTAGTTGGAGCGACCGCTGTTGTTGAAGGGGAAAGTTAGGCACATAGCTGGAGAGCAACTGGAAGAATATGAAGCCTGTGCTGGAGTTACATTAGGCTTGACTGCCAAGCTTAAGGAAGCAGCCTTCGCGCTCACTTATTCTCAGTTTCTCTGTGTAGAGTACCCATATTTTAGGAAAAAATTCAAAATCTGCCCAGGGAACATCTTTTTGCCCATTTTGTAAGTCTTTATTTTAAGAAAAAGGTGCATGATTAGCAATGAAACTTCTGCTTTGCGTTCTAGGCATGGATTATTAATAATACTGCCAAAGCTTATATTACTGTCACTTTTCAATAAAGAAATACCATCGGGCTAACTTCATGAAAACAGCATTCAATGGAAAATTCTAATTTCGTTGATTTCCATGATTTCTGCTGCTTCTAAAAACATTTTTCGAGCAAGGTCGATTGTGGATCTCTTCTATGCATTTATCAGGTAAGTGTAATGAAGAAGATGAGTGCTACTCAGATAGGCAGGGTGTATCACTCAGTCTGTGAAGAAGACGACGTTTGGTTGGCTGGGTACACAGGCTGGTTCCGTCATTATCACTTGACTTGTCGTGACCGCTCTCCTGTTTTATAAAAAAGTGCCTCTCTAAAACGCCTCATTTTAATTGGCGGAGGTGCTGGGTAACGCATAATGCTGGAATTGCGAAACCGTACGTTGCCTCCAGTTGCTACGATGTCCACGCACGACGATCAGCAGGCGGCCACCTCGGCTCCAACTACTACAGCTCCTGTCTGTCTCGGCTCCTTTAGGCAACGCAGTCCGCCTACCTTCAGTGGAACCAATGACAAGGACGTGAAAGACTGGCTCGAAGAATACGACCGGGTGAGCAAGCACAACAAGTGGGACGATGCGCACAAGCTTACTGTCGTCCAATTTTATTTGACCAACGTCGCCAGTCTGTAGTACCGTAATCACGAGAGAGACCTCCCCACCTGGTTGGCCTTCCGAACGGCATTTGCAGATTTGTTTGCCCGTCCAGCGCTTCGTAAACTACAGGCCGAACAGCGCTTGTGTACTAGGGCTCAACAGAATGGTGAGAATTACACCAGTTATGTCGAAGATGTGGTCGACCTTTGCCGGCGTGTCAACTCGGCCATGACAGAAGTCGAGAAGACCAAACACATCTTGAAAGGCGTGACTGACGACGCATTTCAGATGCTTGTCACCAAGACCCCGCAAACGGTAGCGGAAGGGATCCAACTTTGTCAGAGCTATGACGAGCTCTGGAAACAGCGTGACACCACTCATCGTGCCAGCGCGCAATGTGCAACAATCTCTGCATTAACGTCGGCTGGCACTGCTATAGACCACACCACTTTGCTTCTCGAGATCAAGCAATTTGTACAAGAGGAAGTCGCACGTCAGTTGTCCTTCGTGCCTTATACCTTCGAAGGTGCCCCCATCTACTTTAGTGCCATCAATACAGCGAGTAGTTTAGGAGCAAGTGTCTGAGGCGCTACTAACAGCTCACGCACCACTTGTGGCTGCTCCACTGACTTAGCCGAAGCACTGAACGGAACCCGACGTCCATCTGTCGCGAACGCCCACGTTTCTTTGTCGCGAACGCCTGCGTCCATACGCCCCTTTGTCATACCGACTGAGCCTATGTACCAGGCTGCCCGTACTTTCTCCCGACCACCACCACCACGCTTTCAAAACCCTTGGCGCATTCAAGACAACCGCCCCATATGCTTCGCCTGTGGAATTGCGGGTCACGTGGCACGATTTTGTCGACGGCGTGAGTTTTTCCTGCGTGACGAGGTCCGGCCCAACACTTATGATTTCCCACCACGACCTGAGCCTGCTGTATCGGGCAAGCCTGCCACCATGGACACATTTTCACCTCGCTGGAACTTCGACACCGGTCGCCTTCACCTCATTGCTGTTCCCTTTTTCCCATATGCTACGTCGACCTCGCCCTGTGCCTGAGGAAAACTAGGAGCCGCAGTTCCAGGGGCAAGAATTGCGGATCGTTCGAACTTCACAAGACCTTGTTTTTTTCCGTCCAACGTTATTGCTGTCTCTGTTGAAGGTATACCTGTTTTTGCCATGGTCGATACTGGTGCCACAGTGTCTGTAAGGACTAAAAACTTTGCCGTCGACTAAAAAAAGTCACAATGCCTCTTCACGACTTCGTTTTGAGCACTGCGAGCAACCAATTCGCCTTTTTGGTGCATGCACAGCACGTGTCGCTATTGCTGACGATATTTATGTAGTCGAGTTTGTAGTGCTCCCGCAGTGTTCCCATGACAGTATACTAGGCTGGGACTTTCTGCACTCATCTTGCCGTCATCGACTGTGCTCGCGCCGAAGTGGAGTTCGCGCCGTTATGCGACGCTGCTTCACTCGGCTCACCCCTTTCACCTGCAAAAGTTTTCGTTGCCGCCGACACTTCGATACCCCCATTCTCATCCGCCCTAGTTACGCTTTCCTGTGACGTCTCTAGTGGCTCAACTGTTCTTTTTACGCCTTCTGAAACCGCTGTTCACCGCAAGTGCTTCCTGATTCTTTTCGCCGTTCTGAACATTCACGTTGGATCAAGTGCAATTTATGTTTCAAATCCGTTTCCCTCGCCTACCAAGTTACTGTGCGGAGAGTGCCTGGGCTTTGCCGATGACATTGATCTCTCGAGTGCATGTGTAGTTTCTGACCACTCGACTATGCTACCTATTGACGCTGTTGATTGCTGCGCGTCACCCTCTTCCCAATCATTCACCGACGCAATTTCGCGCTGCATCGACACCAACCTTACGGCCCAGCAGCGCGCCGACATCATCACCCTCCTCGAGCGCTTCCGCGCCAGCTTCGGTCACCAGCAAATGACTTTGGGCCGTGCTTCCACAGTATCTCACCAAATCGACACTGGCCTTCACGCTCCACTACGTCAGCGTCCGTATTGGGTATCGGCATCTGAACGTCGTATAATCGCGGAACAAGTTGACATGTTGAAGGGCGGCGTTATTGAGCCCTTTAACAGCCTGTGGGCCTCCCTAGTTGTTGTAGTCAAGAAAAAGGATGGCTCAATAAGATTCTGCGTCGACTACCGGCAGTTGAATAAGATCACGCGCAAAGATGTTCACCTGCTACCTCGCATAGACGATGTCCTTGACTGCTTACTAGGCGCAGAGTTCTTCTCGTCACTAGATCTGCGCTCAGGTTATTGCCAGGTTCCCATGGCTGAGGCTGATCGCCCCAAGGCGGCTTTCGTTACCCCCGATGACTTATACGAATTTAATGTCATGTCATTCGGGCTCTGCAATGCGCCTGCCACTTTTGAGCGCATGATCGACAACGTCCTCCGTGGCCTGAAATAGCAGACATGTCTGTGCTATTTAGACGATGTCGTAATATTTTCAAGCGACTTTTCAACGCATCTTCAGCGTCTCGAGACAGTGCTTACTTGCCTTACCTCCGCCGGTCTACAGCTCAACTTGAAGTGCTGCTTTGGCGCTCGAAAACTCCTAATTTTGGGCCATGTTGTATCTACTATGGCATTCTTCCAGATCCAGCGAAACTCTGTGCAGTTGCCGAATTTCTTAAGCCGAACACCTTAACAGAACTTCGCAGCTTCCTTGGTTTATGTTCATATTTTCGTTGTTTTATTCGCAACTTCGCCTCCATCATATCGCCCTTGACTGACCTTCTTGCCGGCTACAGCGACCTTTCTAGTTGGTCGTCAGCTTGTGAGGATGCATTCGCCACACTCCGCCACCTTCTTACGTCACCTCCTATTCTGCGACATTTTGGTCCTCTTGCCCCGACGGAAATACACACGGATGCTTGCGGTGTTGGTCTCGGTACTGTGCTCGCCCAGTGTAAACCCGGATTTGATGAGTACATCGTCTCTTACGCCAGCCATACACTCACGAAAGCAGAAGCCAACTATTCAGTCTCCGAAAAAGAGTGTCTAGCTATCATATGAGCCATAGGCAAGTTTCGACCCTATCTTTACAGGCGTCCATTCAGCGTGGTTACAGATCATCATGCATTATGTTGGCTCTCCTCATTAAAAGATCCCACCGGCCGGCTCGCCTGTTGGGCGCTTCCGCTACAAGAGTACGACATTCACATCAGTTACCGATCTGGGCGAAAACATTCCGACGTAGACGCTTTGTCCCGATCACTTCTACAATGTAGTGACATGTTGCAGTCTTCGCCTGCCCTCGACATATCTGCACTTAGTGTCAGCGACATGCTACAGGAGCAACGAAAAGCTGCTTGGATCGCTTCACTTAATAATTTGTTAAGTCGAACTCTCTCGCAAAATATTCCTAGAGGTACGCACCGTCAAATACAGCGCTTTGTTATCAGAGGTGGTTTGCTATACAGACGGAATTATCTCTCCGAAGGACGCCAATGACTCCTAGTTATTCCCAGACGTCTCTGCTCAGACATATGCGCCTCCTTTCACGCCGACCCACAATGAGCCCGTGCTGGAGTGTTAAAAACCTACGCCTGCCTGTCCCACCGCTACTACTGGCGTGGAATGTATCGCTTCGTTCGTCGCTACGTACGTATCTGTCTCGCGTGCCAGTGCCGGAAGAATCCCACTCCAAGTTCTCCAGCTCCACTATAGCCCTTACCTTGTCCTGCCCAACCGTTTGATCATGTTGGTAATGATCTGTATGGACCTCTTCCAATTACACCGGCTGGAAATCGCTGGGTAATCGTCGCTATCGATCACCTTACGGGCTACACATAAACGTCACCACTCTTTTCGGCGTCGGCAAGTGATGTCGGTCGTTTCATATTGCATCAGATCATTTTATGTCACGATGCACCACGTGAACTCCTGAGTGACCGAGGGCGTGTGTTTTTGTCGTACACCGTCGAATCGCTTCTTAAGGAATGCCAAGTCATTCATCGCACCACCACCGCATATCATCCTCAAACTAATGGCATTACAGAACGATTCAACCGTACATTAGGAGATACGCTGTTAATGTACGTCGCAACCGATCACTCCAACTTGGACAGTATTCTCCCCTTTGTAACATACGCACATAATACTGCTGTCCAGAAAACCACTGGTTTCTCTCCATACTTCCTCCTGTATGGTCGCGAGCTCTCTTGCACGCTAGACACCATTCTTCCTTACCGCCCAGATGTTGCTGAGTCGACGACGATGTCACAAGCTGCTAAATATGCGGAAGAGTGTCGTCAGCTTGTCAGCTCCCTCACAAGTGCTGAACAGCAACGCCAGAAACACCGCCGCGATAGCCCGACGCCTCCGGCTTCTTATGCATCGGATGACCTTGTCTGGCTTCGCATCCCTTCAACCGGTCCTGGTTTCTCAACGAAACTGATGTACAAGTATAACGGCCCTTACCGTGTGGTTAAACAAACTTCACCCGTCAATTACATCGTGGAGCCGCTTGAGCAGCCCTATAATGAATGACGCCATGGACGTGACACCGTCCACATTGATCGCCTAAAACCGTATTACGATCCATCTATTGTCTCCTGCCCATGAGTCGCCAGGATGGCTCTATTCCGGAGGGGAGGAAAATGTTGTGAAGAAGATGAGTGGTACTCAGATAGGCAGGGGGTGTCACTCAGCCTGTGAAGAAGACGCCGTTTGGTTGGCTGGGTACACAGGCTGGTTCTGCCATTACCACTTGACTTGTCGTGACCGCTCTCCTGTTTTATAAAAGAGTGCCGCTCTAAAATGTCTCATTTTATAAGAATATGTGAAATTTTTATATAAATGGGAAAGGTAGACCGGCCATCATTTGTTCAATCTTACGTGGAATCGCCCAGAGGCTTTCTATTTTTGCTGGGCAAAAAAAAAAAGAAATAAAATTGGTTTGAGCTCAATGGGCTTGCCATCTGCTTGTCTATATGGAATCTAGCAAAATCTTGCAAATTTATGTGTGAATGGTATGCATGGTTTCAGCGTTTGTATTGAACCCTACTGGTTCCTTGCAGGAATGTGGATGCATTCATCAGCAGTTTACAAAGGCAATTCGTGGACATGTCAATTGAGATTCTCAGGCCATGTGGCAACTCTGCTGTTCTAAAGGTGAGCATATCATCATTAGCATTGTTGTATTTAAAGGGACCGACAACTGCCCAGAACATAAAATGAGATGACTGCACTGTTGGAAAGATTGTCCCTCATAGTGGCTCAAACCAACCCTATTTTTCTTGAGAGAAGTGGAGTTTTTTTTTTTTTCATTTCTTCATTGAAAATAGCGAAAATAGCATGTGGTGCCACCTGGTGGCAGCATCTTTAAGTATTGGAACTGCCCTGTCATGTGACCGTAAACTAGTGTACGCGGTCAACAATTTTTCTGTTAGTATTGAAACATTGTTTGCTTCTTCATAGTAAAAAATATTCATCTATAAAAATGTATTTATAGGCCTTCATTAGTAGTGCATAATAAAGTGGCGCTGCCGTCGCATGACATAATGATCTCATGCTGGTCAGCGAGTCTTGAGCAACTTTCTACGTGCTCATGAAACCGTAACGCAGTTTTCAGGTCGCTCATATTTTGGAGTGACGTTTTTTTACTTACACAATGACGTGCAGTGACGTTTTTGGTGGCTTGACTTGGCTTGTTTGTCGAGAGAGTAAGAACGATGGGATAAGCCATCCACGACACAGGCACATCAACCTTGGGCGCAGGTGCACGCAATGCAGTACAAATACTGGGAAGCTGTATAAAGCCACATCGTCTCATTGTAACCGCTTATTTTTAAAAATAGTTGTAAAGCACCGAATAAACGTGGTCGAGCATAGTTACAGGAAGTCCTGCGAAAGCAGAACAATGACAGCGTGCACAGGTTGCCAGAAGGGCTACCGGCATTGCTATCAATTCTCAGCATTGCTAGGCAAAAAGGCACATCGGGGCTCAGAGCCTTTCAAATTGAAAAATACTGCTTATAAAATAACTACTTGCAATGGGAGTAACTACATTTAAACCTGGGTATAACGAAATCAACACATTCCCGAAAAAAAGAAAATCTGTTATAAAGAGAATTTCGTTATATGCAGGTTCAGTACAAAAGTTCGAAAAATAAATGTACATTTTAAACAAAGGGGAACTGAAGGCAGAGATAACCTGAAACACTTATTTGGCGGTTAAAGAACTGCATCATTATTGCGATAGCAACTATATGGACACTCTCGGCGGGCTGTTGCCATTGCTGCCATGTTTTGTAACAAGTCCAAATCGATAACATGCCCCCGCGCATCAAAACTTTTACAAGCGGGTAAAAGCACGAGAATGCTGTTGAAGCAGAAATCAAATAAGCCGGCCCATCTCTATCGCCTGGAAAGCTTAGTGATAACATCCCTCCCCATGTTAGAACCGTCAAATACCCAAACAGAAAAGAAACCACTCGTCTTGAACGAGCATAAAAAACGGGGTGGGGAGGGGGTAGTCGCTTGAGTAGCAACGGTGAACATTGATTTTAAGGGCGCGGTTGTAATTGTTGGCACACATGCTATCTCGGCAAGCATGAGTGCACTTTCAAAGAAATGAAACTGGGAAAAGAACACTTCTCTCTGAGAGAGAGAGGTAACAATTTGCGGCAGATCGCTGGGCTGGGCTTCCATACTTCTCCCTGAAGCAGCCATATTTAGAGTTTTGTAGGAGTTTTGCGATAATGTATCTAAAAGAGTTTGCTGCCAGCCTTACTTTGTATAACATATCAGTTCGTTGCTATCACATTCATTGCATTGGATTCAACGCGCCGTTGTGTTGTTGCCAGGCCAGGGCTAATCGGCTAATCGTGAAGGCTACGGTCTCGGAGTATGAAAGCGCATGAAAAGTCAACCTCCGAAGATCCGTTGTAACGGCGGTCTCGGAGAGTTTTCAGCAGCACTTAATCTGAAATCCCCTTGGTAGTAATTACACAGTTATCCGCATTTAAAAAAAGCTCGTTTTTGGCGGCATGTGCGCATGCATGGTTTTGCGCGCACCTGTTGTCGCCCCCGATGACGTTCAGTGCGGCCCTACATATGTGAAGCTAAATGAAATTGGGCACTGCCAACACAACGGTAGTTTTCCTAGATTATTCATGGCATAAATTCGTTATATCAGGGATGTCTCCCGCTGTTACTTTGTTACATAGAGGTCACAAATACATGTGCTTCTCTGAAGTAACGGGGAACATAAAAACTTCGTTATGTAGAGGTTTGTTATAAGCAGGTTTAACTGTACTGCAGCTGTGAATACTGCAAAAGGTAGGCTTTCAGTCGCGCCGGGAAAAACTGTGTCGAAAAAAATCGGTTGTCGGTCCCATTAAGGGGCCTTGCAGCACTTTTTCGAGTAGCTATGGAATGGATTCACTAAAGGAGCTTAATGATGCACGCACTCACCGCTGCAAAAATCTTTAGAATTCAAACAGTATGAGTGGAGTTACAAAGATCTGTTGCACGCTGCAGTTGCATTCTTTCTTCTCTTGTGCCGACGAAAGCACTGGAAGCTAAGCAGGGATGGATGGCATGGCAGACACGTTGGCAAGGGGGCGCCCAGGCCCCCCCCCCCCCCCCTACATTCATCCAGTCAGCCAATAACGCCAGAGTAAGAGGCACAAGTACAAGTAGCAGCGTGTGCATTCAAACAAATGAAAAGCAAACACTATTCAAAGAACAAACGAAGAATAGCAACCAAAGAACTTTTTTTCTCTGAAAGCACGGCAATGCTCGCTGAGAAATTCAGCATTCTGCCCGTGAATCAACACTACAACAGAAACGCCACTCACTCATATGTCTGAGGCGTCGGCAAAACAATTGCCCGTACAGGAAAGAAAACATCTGATGGACTCGCAAGCCTACGACCACATGCTCTCTACATATTGCCAAAGATCGTCCACCGAGGGAGGCAGCCAAATAGCTTGGAAAAGTGAACTTTAGTACAGAATACGATGGCTTTGACAACCTATTAACCTGTTCGACCCCACTGGCGCCTATGCGAACCCCACGATCCTTTGTCTGCTGCCTCTGTCTTCCGAAAGAGTAAACAGTGCACAATTGGTACCGTTAAGACACCCACCTGTTAAATGAGTGTTTATGCTACTCTATATATTCGTCTATTGTGCATCGACGGAAGCCCCATATTTGGTGACCCAGCATGCGAGTCCGACAAGGTGAAATGGGAGGGAAGAGTTTCGTTGATCTCCAGGGGTGCAAGCGCTCATCCGGAATGACTTCCCACTGGCTTTGTACACCCATTGCTCGTCGCGATTCCTCAGCCTTTGTTTTAGTGATGCCTCAGCTGTCCAAGACATTCGACGGACCTTTCGCACAATTTGTTAAGTGTAAACTTTCTTTCGGGTGTCACTCAAAAGCACAGCAGTCCTGAAGAAATATCTAGAACCGTCTACACCGATATTGTGAAACAAGGCATATGGAACGTCATGATTCAGTTGCATTGTTTGGAGAAGTGCTTTCTGAGATAGTTCGCTCACTTGAGTTCACGGACACCTTCCGTAACAAAGCAATAGCGTCCACCGCTCATTGCCTCCATAGAGTTTCTCACAATCATACCTGCAGGTAAATCTGGCTCCTGTTAGCTGCTGGATGCAAGGGAATGACGGGATATGTGAGCTTCAAACTTGACTCGGATTTGCATACCTCGAAGACGCATCTTGCTTCACGTTAAAATGATTGATTTCTTACTAAAAGAGCATGTAATAAGCAATTTACTTTTGCCATTGCACAGAAACGTGTTTTATTTAGCACTAAAACCTTCTACGTTGATGTACAATTTTACGAAGCGTAAGAAGTAAACAACTGCCGTTATACTTGGCTGGCAGACGACAAAGCGAGCGTTCTTTCCGCCATTTTATGTTGTCTGTTTCTTTCTTTGGTCATTCGGTTGTGCCATCAAGGCAAGTGGACTTTCATTTTAGAATATAATACGCGTGAATGAGATCCGCTTATAAACATTTTGTTTCAGAGAAGCTTTATTTACGCAGTTGTATTCGCTTTTGAGCCGTAGCCTCACTTAACATCAGCCAACACAAGCCTCGCAGATGCATACTGTCATTCTCAGCGTTTCAAAATTCGCACAGATGGTGGCACCACAGTTCCCTCTAGGTATGATTGTGGGGAACTCTATTATTGCCTCCATCAGTGAATTTTTTTACCCAACTACTTTTCTATATGACTTACTGTTAGTGAGAAATCCTAGGCCTCACACACCACTTGTCCGTGTATCTGCAGATCCCATCTATTGACATAGGCGTGGCCTTGGAGCAGGTTGACTTGGTGCTGGAAGAGATGGGAACTAGCGCGGAGGCAGGATTCCACAAAATATTTTGTCATTGTCAAAACAGAGTGGCGGAGTTTCGAGTGAAGTGCGAGATTCTACGAGTGTTAGGAACACAAAGATATTGGGCAAACTAGGATTGCAGTTCTGCAGAAGAGTACTACAGGCGAGCCTCATTCATTCCGTGCATAGATGATCTGAAAGCTTCTCAAACGGTCGTTGCAAACCATTGCAAGACACTGCTAAGTTTGCGATTTGTGTTGCCAAAGCATGCCTCCAAAGGCAAATTTGAATCTGTGCAGCCGGCTTTCGATTTTTACTCGAGAGATATGACAACAGCTCATATCCGTGCACTAAAAGGTGAATAGGAAATCTGGAAAACTAAAAGGCAAGCCCTGCAAAAGAATGAATTTTCTCGATTCGCGACGGACACTTTAGCTGAGTGCTACAAAGCCCTCTTTCCGAACAATTACACACTTCTCAAAATCTTGGCCACGGTCCCAGTGAATACAGCTGCAGTAGAACGCAGCTTCTCGACACTGTAATGAGTCATACCGCACAGCTCAGAAGCGCCTTGATGGTCTGGCCCTAATGTCTGTTCGCCGAATACAAGTCGGTGTTGACGAAGTTATCTCTGTGTTTATTGAGAAACTGCAGCGCATGAAAATAGTGGCATGAATCCTTCTTTCCGGCCAGGCTACATGTTCGTCTTTTTTTCTTTTGCATTGACCTTTACTATACGGTAAAACCATTTGCAACGCCATTCTTTAAAATTGCTTGCTAGAATGAATGTTAACGTTCTGCTTCTTTTGTGTCAGGGAAGCATCCGTGTTTTAGTTCTTTGTTGTCTAATGGGATTTTTTTTTCCGAATGTGTGTGATCCTTGTTGAGAACTTCGTGCCATAAAATTGCTCCCGTTCTTCTAGCAGGCCTGTTGCTAAGACAGGGTGTAAGAAGTTTGGCGGAGAAAGCATCCAATATATTTTTTTTTCGCTGCACAAGCGTAAGTGGACAACCAGTTCCCTTGCATTTGCCCCCCCCCCCCTTTTTATTTTTGCCACTCGTTTTTCCGTTACTGACTGTATGGGACTTCTTGGGCGAGATTATTCGGTTGGAAAGCATTCTTTGTGGTGCACATGCTTACTTTATTAAAGTGGCAAAATTTGCTTTGCATCGCTGATTAACTCGTCTTTGTGCTACATCCAACTTTGTTCTCATTTTCTTCTAAAAATTAAGCGTCGCCTGCATTCTTGGGCAACTTTATTTCTAGTTGCCATGAAAAGACTTTTTTTCAAACCATTAAGCCTTGCCCCCCCACCCCCCCAGAAAAAAAACAATCCTGGCTACGTGTCGGTGGCACGGGCAAAGAAAATACTCCATATGTGACTTGTGATCTTGAGCACTTTTTTTTTCTTTGAATACGCGGCTTTCTCAGTGTGATCGCATGCATGTACAAATCGCGGCCTCCTGCGGCGATCCTTGTAATGACCGAAGGCATCGTGTTCAAACCAGCCAATGGCTGATAGAACAGCTGTGATGAGTGATTTTCGAGCTTCTTTCACCATTTGTTCAGAGCAGGGAAAGCAAATTTCAGCTGACTTTAAGAACTTATTGTGAATTCGAGGCTGCATGCTGAACAGGAAGCACTTGTGGTGAACATATTAGAAAAAAGGGAAAAAATGATTAGAAGTCTCATTAATTTTCCTGAACACTTGGCACAACAGTGCAAGTACTTTTTTGTACTTGCACTGTTGGCCTGGTATCTGTGTGCTTCTCTGCAAATGTCGTCGAACGACATTTGCCTTTGGAGGCAAATGTCGTCGAAAGATGATAGCTCTCTGCCTGGAGGCACTGCGTGAGATATGAATGCCATCTGGCAGTAATGTCAGGAAACATGAGCTTGTACTAAACCCAAGGCCACTGACAGGTGGCAGCACGATGTCGTCTGCAGAGCACTTTTTTGTGCATTGTGTTGCATCTTCAGTGCAGGGTAGAAAACGCTAGGATCTTTAGAATGGTGTGTCTGTATTTTTAGTAAAGAAATGCACTACCTAATATTTACCTATTGATGTTGCTCCTCAGATATATGTAACATTTGCTTTTGATTGACAATGTTCACAAATAAAAATGCAGTGACCAGATCGAGATTGCTCAGCATTAAGGAAGTGCTTAAACTTTTGTCTAGAGGTGCTGTGCGAGATTCGGATGCCATGAGGCAGTATTGTCGGGAAATATGAGCCACGGCTTGGCTAGACTGCACCTGCACGCGCTTGTTTCCTTACGGGCTTCTCAACCGTCGCGAATACAATGGGAGAGTTTCTGAGTATGTTTTGCCACCCGTCGGTGGTAGCGGCACAGCGACTCTGCCATTGCATCTTCTGCGCCGCGCACATGGCAAAAGGGAGATTGTCGATGCGAAACTCTGGAATAAGGGTTCTCTACGATGAGGGGGGTTACTCAAGAAGTCGGGGTTAGAGGAATCATCTCTCCTTTAAAAAAAAAAAAAAAACTAATGGTATCAGACAGCTCGACGCATAATTTAGGTGTGCATGCGCTCGTCCATAATACAAGCTGAAGCTCAGTAAAAATGTGGAAAATTGGCTAACGAGGCATAATGCTTGAAGCATAAAGCATTGGCAACGATCAGAGAGAGCAATGCTATGCAGGATCGTCTGGTTCACGAGGCCTCGCTACTCAGCAGCAAACATATGGCCTCATTAATAATAGATGAAGTTAGCATAAAACAAAAGGGCATCTATGATAGGAAGGCTGATGCAGTCTTTGGCCTCAAGAACAAGCCAGCATGGCAAATACAGTGAAAGAATCCCTTGCGAACAGAGTCCTCTGCTTTGTGCTGCATGGTACCTCTAGTTGGTACAAGATTCCATGCTCATACTACTTCACGAAGCAACTGAGCAGTAGAGACCTCTTTGCGTGGACGAAGGAGCTCATTGCTGCTGTGGAATTATGTGGCTTTATCATCATTCGCATTGTCACGGACAATTATTCAGCAAACGTGATGATGTTTAACCACATGGGTAACGGCAACCTCAACACAGTTGTACATGATCCACACAATGCCAACCGCGTTATCTTGCCGAGTTTTGATCTTTGCCACGTGCTCAAAAACACAAGAAACCAGTTCCTCGAACGTGAACTTACAGATGGCGCAGGAGTGATCAGTGTTACATTTGTGCAGAAATTATACGAGCATCAAAAACACAAGACTGTGATGCTGGCCCAAAATTTGACGAGGAAACATGTCTGCCCTTCCAATTTCGAAAAAATGAATATCCTGCGAGCAGTTCAAGTTTTCGCCCCTCAAGTTTCTGCAGCCGTAGAGCACCTTCAGCAAAATTGTACGGGTGCTGCCAGAGATGTCAAGGGAGCAAGTTCAACCGTTTTCTTCATAAGTTCATGAAGAAAGAGTTTGACATCTATGAACGTTCATTCAATGGAAGCGACCACGAAGCTCCCTCTTTTAGGAGCGATAATATTGCTTATAGTACTTGAAGAATAAAAGAAATTCTATGGCAGTAGATTCATAAGCAGTATAAAGAAAATGTGAGCCCTTTCGACGAGAAAGATAAAGGTTGGTTAGTGTATTGAGGTAGTAATACCATGCTCTATGCGTATTTCTCGACAATGTGAATAACCAGAAAAAAGTAGAAGGGCAGGTTTTGCTTGGGGTTTCTCATGTCACCACCCTACTAAGACAGAATGAGTTATATTTGTGTAATTCAATTCAGTTCATTTCAGTTTTATTTTCTTTAGGGCCCCCGTTCAGGGGGTGTTACATAAGGGGTTGGATTACTAGTAAACGTCTAGCAGTGATGATTCAGTTAACATTGCAGATGATCAGAGGTGCATTCTTGAAAAATAGATGATGAGGCAATGTTGACGATGTCATAGGGTAGGCCGTTCCCGCCTGAAGTTGCTCCGAGGAATAATGATATGTTGTTGATGTGGCAAATGTCGTTAATTTCACAAATAGCATCCAATCTAAGTAGTGGTGCACAGCCCTTGACAACCATTAAAATTTGCCCATGTCTTCATGGTAGTACAGGCAATGTTTTTTTGTCGGAATGCTTGTTCTGACTCAAAATTGGTTTTAGTTTCTAAAATACGTTTGAACAGTTCCTCTCGTAAAAAACTGCTGCTGTGACAGTTTTGTTAGAGCACATGTCTCCGGGTTCTTGCTTTCAGGAAATGAAATGAGGAATTAGTGCCACTTTCTAACTACTGCAGCTTTTAGAAAAAAAAAAAGCTTATGGCCAGCTGGTAGCACATCTTTGAATACACCAGAATACAGCGAGTTCAGTGCGCGTTGGTATATTTAGGCAGCACGTCGCATCATCTATTGCTAGTGCAGCAAAGCAACACCCTCAACTGCCATGCTAGCAGACACTCCGCAAATCAAATGAGAAAATTCTCAACCCGAGCCCAGCTGTAAGCTTGTTTCGAGCGTTCCCTCTCCTGGATATATTGTGCTGCTTTCTTGTAAAATGTTGAGAAGACCTTCCTCAACAGATAGGAATGTCTACAGCACGTGCATTGGAGACTGCGGATTTAACTTTATCAGGTATGTATTGTCGTGATGGAAAGAAACGCGACCAGCGGAAAACATAGCTCTTGATTCAGTCCAACTGCTACGGGCCTTGACTGTCAATAAAGCTTGTGCTTTCAGCCGGCTTCACATAGCACTAAAGTCCTTCTCGAAATCGCATTCGTGCACCAAATGTGCTTATCATTTTCCAGTCATGTCTGGCACTCGGAACACACATGCAGTGCAAAGTGCCAGCCAGAGCAAGATATAGTGCTACAGTGACACCAGCTGATAGTACAGATTCTCCTAGCAACGGTCAAGGCATGTCACAGTTCGATTGGGTCGAAAGCCACACTTTCCACTGTTCACATTTCTTCGCACTGTGATAGTACGGCGTTGCAGTTGTACTGAACATGCGCAGTGTGTGCATGCGTGCATGTGTTATATTTTATTATTCGCAATGGCCACTGCTTATAGGTGGCGCGTCGTGCAATCCAAGATGGCTGCGGAGGGATAATCAACTCGTTAACTCGCATAAAAAAAAGATAGGACGCACGGATGTACTACCCGTGCCGCTTTCACCGTATGAACTCTTGATCGTCAAATGAATCTATATCGGGCCAAAGTACTTTCCCAAGCTATAGGAACTGCTGAATGTTCGTTACCTCATTTCTTACTGCAGTGCGAAGGGTGGTGGTGTCATCTGATCGTCGCTGTATCAACGATGCTTTGGGTAATCCTGTGCGTGCTACAGAAAACTGTGCGAACTTGAATTCACGTATGAACTGAACGGCACTCTGAGAATTACCAGCCTGTCTGGCGAATTTGCCGCAGTAGTAGGCCACTAGCGAATAGCGTGCCGTCGCGGCTGCACAGGACCTAATGTTTACAGTAGCGATGGTTTGTAAATGTATTACGCCATCGTCATTACTTGTGCTGTAAGCATCATGCAGCTGCTTCTTCACTGGAACACAAGCATTTAACCTCTCATTAAGTAGCGCTTGTTTCACGGCCATGACCACACTAACAGTGCGCAATTCGCTACACTCGGATGTTGCTAGTTCCATAAGCGCGATCGAAACAAGGTTATCGAAACGAATATATGCATACGCTTTTTGCAATGTCCAAATTGTGAAAATTTCTCGAACAAGGTCGTTTGAACGGCACCGGTGAAGTGCAGGAGAAGTTAGTGTGGACGGTAGTCGTAACTGCATATTTCATTGCTCTCACCATTTCGCTTCGCTGGTCGAGCTCGAGCCTATTGACAGCATGCGGCGTTTTGTAGTACTGTAATTAGGCTACATGCAATGCACAGGAAAAACTATGTTTTTTTAATATTTCGGGCTCACTGAAGGATGTTATACAATAAATACAATCAAAGTGACTTACAAGCGTAAATAAAAAAACATTAACACACGACGGGATGGGAAGTGCAACTCGCTGCTCGTAAGCTAGCAGCTGATCGTTCATCGTCGCTGTCACCCTCAGCGCGTTGACAACCATCTACGTTCAGCAAAAAATCCTCAACGTTAAGATGGCTTGTTTGAACATCACTGCTGAAAGTAATCTGAGAAATTATCTCTGCCGAACGACTTTGATAGCACCAACATTACACGGTCCCAACACAGCGTCATTCACAACGTTTATCTAGGTGTGCGGAGAACATTTCGCTTCGATACCAGGCGAGAAAGGAATCGTTTGCAGTGTTTTGCCATCTATCAACGAACGTTAAAAACAAGCGGCGCAGTGTAGGCCAAGGTTTAGAAGTTCAAATCGTGAGCCTGTGCTACTTTCCGCTTGCAATGTATGTTATGAAATTCATGCGCTACAAAAGCACTGACAAATGCCATACGCACGTAAAACAAGGCAAGTTTCAACTGCAAAGGTTAGGCAATAACATTTAACTATGCAACGTGGCTGCAGAAAGTCTCCCCAAGCTGATATGGTTACTCTGCGGGCTATAATCGAAACCGCGAGTTGCCACGTATTTTCACAAAAACTTCGCCTCTCGCAAGAACGAATCAGATTTATCCTGTCACGGACGGTCCGATATATTCACTGATGCACGCAACATACAAAGTTGTTTGTGTTCTTTCTTGCTAATTCATTAACATTGAGGCTAGCGCTACCGAACAAGGTAGCCTTGGGAGCGTCTGCCTACTGATCATCGTTGAGAAGACGCTCCTGAATTCCGGTAGGAGGCGCGACGGTCTATGAACATTGCGAATTGGCATATGGACTGGGAAAAAGTACGGTAATGATTTTGTGCTGCATACAAGTATACTGCATGCAAATTACTTCTGTAAAGTGAAATAGCTGGCATCATGCTTGAATACACGCAGTAAGTGTACTCACTCGTGCACTTTTACTGGGCTCGTAGTTTCTTGTGTTGGCTACACTTCCTCTGGTGGCAGAGCTCGGCATTTTTGTTCCAGATAGAAATCTGTGCAGTCTGAAAACGCCACACTGGAATGATTCCCGCGTCATGTTGTTATCTTCACAGACTGTGCTGAGTAATATCTTCCTCTTGCGCTGATTGTTTTCGCATCCAAATATGAAGCAGTGGTGCCCATATTACTTCCTGTAAGTGGGGAATGACGTAAACAGGGGCCTCCTTGCATTTGAAAATCCCAGAGATACCTCTTGCGATGTTAACATGGCGCAATAGATGCACTTCTTAGCAGTCCAGAACAACATCGCATCTGGGTGCGAGGGTATGCCACCAAGAGCCTAGGCACCTGGATGCGAGATAGGCATGTTTCGTTCGATACAGTGCTCACCAATTTAAATGTGATAGGCAGCCTACATGGCGGCTGGCACTTCTTGTGCCTCCAGTGAGCACCGGCAATTTTGAGCTGACTGATAATTGTACTATGTATACGATTCCTACATTCTGACTGTAATTGCCTGCCATGTGACCACCAAGTGATCAACAGTAGTGCAAAAGAAAGGACCAGCCACCTTGCAAGGTGGTTATTGTGCCTCAATTACGCTGCATTGTACAGTACTCACAGATTGAAACAGGACAATTTAAGACTATGTGACACTCGTACTTTCGTTTCCACTGTCTTCGATTAGAGTCGTATCTCCATAATTTTGACTGGGCCAAATTGATGAAAGTCACCATTAACTTTACAGACCAGATTCATCATGACATAATGTGGTTATCACGAGTTACTGCTCTTACCTGTCATTTTACTAAGAAAATTGATGTCGCGTTTGACTGCTTGAGTATTGTACATATATTACTTATCTTGTGTTTCGCCCTTGTAGAGCCAGGTTGTACGAGACGGACACGTCTTTTCAGTAAAAACGTCTACTTTATTCTGACAACCGAAGAGTCAAAAATAGACCAGGTGCACGCAGTGCACTGGAAGTGGCAAGAGTGAAAGAGACGAAGGAGAAACAGAGAAGAGAGTAGCACGTCGCTTGGAATGCTGCTCCTTGGGTTTTCATGACCGCAGGTTGCGCGCTGGCAGCCACGTCACTACAGATTGCTCCCCCCTTAGGGATGAAGCTGGTGTGATGAACGATTCTCAGTTGAAGTCTGATTCCAGTGAACGCGGCGCATAGGTGGTGATGGGACAAACACTGGCAAGGAGGGGCGCTCGTGTCCAGTGGAAGGAGGCACGGTGAGGCAATTAAGATCGGGCGCTTCACTGAGCGCTGGCTTGAGCCGCTCGAGCATTTATGTCGACGACGAAGTTAGCTGGCCAGTGCTCTAACACACGGAAGGGGCCGAGATAGTGTGGTTGAAGCGGGGTGCGCACAGGGCCGTACCGCACGAACACGTGTGTCGCCGTTTTTAGGTCCTGAGCAATGTACACTGCACGTGGCTGGCTGCCTGTACGTTGTGTTGAATGTGTCAGAAGACATCGCGCAGCTGGTCGACGTATTCTGTTGCTGTTAGCTGGATAGCACTGCCACTTTCTTCAAAGAAATCGGCAGGCAGGCGAAGCGAAGTGCCATTAACAAGCTCGGAAGTGGAGCAGGAGAGGTCCTCCTTGAAAGAAGATTGAATTCCGAGTACCGTGAGTGAGAGGTGGCCAACCCACCTGTCGGGGCAACCGTGTGCTATGAGTGTTGTTTTAAAGTGCCGGTAGAATCTCTCGATGAGACCGTTTGTTTGCGGATGGTATGACGCTGTACGCAGGCGTGAAATACTAAGAAGTTCCAGGAGCTCCGAAAACAGGGAACATCTGAACTGGCGACCCCGGTCCGATACAATCGTCGGACAGCCAAATCAGAATATTCAAGTAGAAACAAAAGCCGCTGCGACAGTAGCTGGCATAGGAATCGCTTTGGGCTAGCAGGTGAAACGATCTACACATGGGAGGCAGAAGGTAGCGATAGCCTTGACACGGGGCTAACGAGCCAACGATGTCAATATGCACTACAGGGAAATGTTCTTCGGGTTGCAAGAAGGGCTTTGATAGAGGAACGGGGTACCCTTGAACTTTGGCGCGCTGACAAGATGCACACTCACGAACACATTCCCTGATGTTGGTGTTCGTGCCGCGCAAGAGAAAGCGTGAAGAAACAAGCTTTTGGGGAAGCAGGAATTCTGGGGTGAGAAAGGCTGTGATAGGTGTTGAATATTTTCTTACGGAAAGGGTTGGTTAGAAATTGTCTGGGTGTGCCTGTGGAGGCGTCACAAATAATTGGCACATCTTCATAGGTGACAGGTTCGAGCTAAAGTGATGTGGACGCTTCGTGTAGGCGTCCAAGCTCAGTGTCTTTTGATTGGGCTGCAGCCAGATCCTTGAGTTTGAAGGGAAAGGATGTTGAGGTGAAGGTTTTGGAGTGACTGCGGGTGATGGCATCTACGCAACTGAGAGCGTCAGCTGGAGCCTTGTCAACACCACTGATGTGGCGTATATCAGTTGAAAACTCCGAGATGGAGGCAAGCTGGCGCACCTCGCACGGTGTGTATAGCGAGTCACATCGGCCGATTGAATAGGTGAGAGGTTTTTGATCAGTTAAACTTGAAAAAGAGCTGAAGTACGTCCCCAAGTGCAGAACAGGATGCATCCTTCATGAGCGCCAAGGGGTAACTGTGATTGTGGTGCACCGGCAGTGTGGCTTCAGCCAAAGCGTTCTTGATGGAGTTGAAAGCTTCTTCCGCAGCGGTGTTTCATGGTAGTGCAGTTTCCGAGGGTTTGCCACAGAGCAAATTGTCGAGGCGCTCCAACAGCGTAGCACAGTTCCTAATAAATCGGCGGTAGAAATTTACAAGCCCTACAAACTGGCGCAGCTTCGTTATTGATGTAGGCTTGGGGAACTGAACGATTGCTTGCACTTTGTCAGCAAGAGGGCTAATTCCACTGCTGTCCAAGTGATGACCCAGAAAATCAAGAGATAACACTCCAAACTCACTTTTTGCAGTGTTCACAACGATTTCCTTGGCTGACAGGCGCTCGAAAAGTTGACGGAGATGTTGCAAGTGCTCCTCGTGGGATGAGCTTGCCACCAGCAGGTCATCGACGTAGGCGAACACAAACGGCAGAACGCGTATCACCGTGTCAATGAACTGCTGGGACATTTGTACAGCATTGTGGAGGCCGAACGGCATTCTCATGAACTCAAAAAGGCCAAAGAGGGAGGTAATTGCCGTCTTTGGAACATTTTCTGCAGCAACAGGAATTTGGTGAAAGGCTTTGACTAAGTCGATATTAGAGAACAATGTTGTGCCTTGTAGAGCTGATGTGAAATCCTGAATGTTAGACACAGGGGATACTGGTCTGAAATAGTTTCTGTGTTCAGGGAACAGTAGTCTTCGCAGGGTCTCCAGTCACCTGACTTTTTTGGGACGAGGTGGAGAGGAGATGCCCAGCTGCTCAATGATGGTCGTATTATTCTGAGTTCCAACATGTGTTCAAACAGGGCCCAGGCTACTTTGAGCTTATTTGGAGCAAGTCGCCGTGGGCAAGTGAAAACAGGTGGACCAGTAGTGATGATATGGTGGCGGACATCATGTTGCACGGGTTTTGTTCAGTCGTGGTTATGTGATGTTTGGGAATTCTCTAAGAAGCCCTGCAAAATGGTTATCGGCCACTGTTGTAGTTGGGGGCGATTATGTTCGAGTCATGGGAAACAACACCATGGACAGAGAGCGGTGTAGCAGTGTCTAGCAGGCGTTGCCATTTCACGTCGACCAGCAGTCCATGGTGGTTTAAAATGAGGGCACGGCGTACGTCAGCGACGAGGAAAATCCATTGAAACACGCGGTGCTAGTCTAGGTTCAGAGTGAGCGACTGCGATTTGTATACAGGGATCTTGCCACTATTGACAGCTTGTAGGTAGGAGATCGAGGGCATTGTTTGGTCGGATTTTTGAGCCAGAATAATGCTGACCTCCGCACCAGTGTCCAGGTACTGCTGGCCTGTGATTTTGTCTATGACGTGAAACAGGCGACTTTTGAGTTGGCCTTGACCAGTCATCGCCGTCAATGGTTGACCTTCCGGTTTCCCTGATACAAGCAAGGTTGGAGGCAGTGACGCGCATCCTGTCCAAAATGGTGATGGTAATAGCAACCACAGGGGGGGGGGTGTCGAGAGTGTTGTGTGCGTCCATAACGCCGAGAGCTTCGGCTGCGGTTTCGGTGACATGGAGTGGTGTAATGACACTCCGCGGCACAAACCAGTAGTTCTAGGGGATCGCAAAGCACGTGGATGGGAGAAGCATGGTCAGATGGTGTTTGTGGAGCAGCACTCTCATTGTTGAATGATGGCGTGACCTCCAAGACCGCGTCCATTAGGCTGGCCAAACTGTTGAGGTCCAACGTGGACGCAGTGGCTTTTACCATTTGCACATTGCCAGGAACGCGCTGCAGAAATAGTTCTCGCAACAAGTTCTAGTCAGTAGTAATGGTGTAGCTGCTCATGAATTGGCGCATATGACGAAGAAGCTGGCTGGGTCGGCGGTCGCCCGATTCCTCCGTGGAGAGCAACTGCTGTATGCGGAAACGCTGTGATGCCACCATTCGCTCCAGCAGGGCAGCCTTGAGAGTGCTGTACGGTGTGGTGGAGGGGGGTCTGGAAAGCAGGTCAGATACTCCTTCGGCAGCAGCTGGTGACAGCGCCGAAAAAACAATATGGTACTTGCGTTGTGCCGAACGCACGCCAAAAAAGCACGAATTGTGACTCGGTTTGGATGCACCAGATTGAAGGGTTGGGTTCGCAGTAAGCTTGCAGTCAGAGGGTGATGGCAGAGACGTCATGATCGGTCGTGCTAATAGCTTCTGTGTTTAGGGGCGCCTCGTTGCTCTCCATGACTCTACAATACTTCGGCAGTGCGGCGAAGGACTACGGGTCACCACTTTGTAGAGCCTGGTTGTATGAGATGTACACGTCTTTTTAGTAACAACGTCTACTTTATTCTGGCAACCAGAGAGCCGAAAATAGACCAGGTGCATGCAGTGCACCGGAAGTGGCAAGGGTGAAAGAGATGAAGGAGAAACAGAAGAGAGCAGTACGTTGCTTGGAATGATGCTCCGCAGGTTTTTATGACCGTGGGACGTGCGGTGGCGGCCGCGTCGCTACACCCTCTTGTACACTGACAGCCCCTTGCAGCATAAGCCTCATTGTGGAATTTTTGTGGTGATATTTTGACACTGCACATTCTGTATTATTTTTCCTTTTTTGCAGAAGGCATATGCCATCTTCCTTGCAGTAGTGCTTTCTGAAGCTGTTTTGATACATGCTGGGTCAATTAGGTTTTTTCCATTAATTATTAAGTAGAATCCCAATTTAAATTATAGCACCTAATTATTGAGAGGGAGATCTGCTCACATTTAATTGCACTGGGTGTGCATGTGCACTTTCTCTGTACTAAATGCTTGCTTTATGTTTTGCTTACATGATACTGGACTATCTTGAGCTATTATGGTTACTATGACAGATGGTATATATGTGCACTTCTTTTTTTTATCTTAATGGCGACTTAGATTACACTAAGCCGGACCATGAAAGCACTGGTGTGTCTTCGGGGCCTTATCATTGAATGGGTGCTGGTGAAGGCATTCAATGAAGACTTCTATACTGATGACGACCAGGTATTGTTTGTTTATGTGATACATGCATTTCGATTATATTACCGCGATAGTGTTAAATAGCTCGTTTCACAGAAATTCCGGCATCTGTGTCGCCATCGTTGGTTGTGAGCCAAAAACTATCATCTTATTCTTGACCGAAAAATCGAGAAAGATGCAGATGAAATGAATAATAAAACTTTCCGGGTCCGAGTGAGGGTCGAACGCGGATCGTTTGCGTGGCAAATAGGTGTTCTATCACACAACCACTCGTCTGCTTGTAAATACGGTGAAAATAACTTCCTCTGCTTGGAAATTAAGTGAAAGTAACTTTTATGTTTTACAAACATATGCGTCCTGTATACAGTATTGACATCACAATATGTAATATTGCATTAATATTGCGTGGTACCGGCGTACATTGCCATCAGGTGTCATAACAGGCGATTATCCTAACTGCCTTGTGGTTTGAAGCCGGCCACCCATTACAAAAGGCACGCCCATGAGAGTGCGTATTCCGTTAAGACGACCAACAAAGGTGCATAGCAAGCTCGAAAACATTTTACGTGCATAATTACTTGTTGTTTAAAGCATGCTACTCGCTACACAGAATGCAGCGATATTCGAGAACTTCACTTACACAAGCCACTCTCAACTTTAATAATTACATTGTAGTAATCTGCGATTTGGGCTTCTTGAGTACCATCATACAATAAAAAGTATGCACCAAGTGGTTCACACTAGGGACAGGATACTGCTATCATGTTCAACTCTTAAAGGCAACTCTTAAGGGTCTCGCAAGTTTTAAACTTACTGGTGTAGATGGGCCAAACAGTCACGCAAGAAAATATTGTTTCTGCGAGGCAAAGTTCAAATCATATACAGGAGCATCATCTGACAACCAAGCTTGCTAAAGGGTGCTCGACCTAGCAGCAACTTGGCTAGGCCATGCCTTCATTTCTGGATGTATTTCTTTCAGGTGATGCATCTAAAATTGGGGTTGGTATGGATAGGAATATAGTATTGAATGAGTGCTCACCGATGGAAACACAACAAAAAGGCATATATAGTTAAATTACTGATATGCACAATTTCTCGACATGACCGGGCCATGCTGCTATGAGTCTTGCCATTGAAGGCAGCATTGGCTCTATAAATTGTCATGTTTTGATCCATCGGCACAGTACAGCGGTTTGAATCTAAATCTAAATAAATAGTATAAAAATTGGTCGTCGTCCTGCATGATACAGAATAGGGTAGTACTGATGAGATGCAAACACATTTATTTAGTTAGAGACTGATCGTGAATTTTATGATTTTGATAGCTCTATTGCATGTTTTCGAACTTTGCAAACTTCAAAGCTTCACAGTTAATGAGAGTGTGATGTCGTTACATAAAACACGCTATTTAGGACCATAGTATGAGTTCGATTCTATGAATTAATGTGGGTGGAGTGAACAAGGTCTCGCACACAGATATTACCTGGCCAACAAGGCTGCCTCGCTAATTTCTGTACAAATACCGTATGCATGACCACATATGTGCCGAAAAGCCCCAAATTTTCCAGCTTCCTAGAGTTCAGAATCCACCTCTTGTTGTTTTCAATAATGCATGTTTAATGTACAGTTTCACGGTAAAAACTTTGAAATATTGGGAAAAAGATGTGTAAATTGTTTAATGCATATTGGTAGTGATGAAGCTCTATATTATTCAATAATTATTAAAATTTAATAAATTTGATTGTCTCCTAGTAATGCTTGGTCTATATTCAATTTTTTTGGCATTGTTTGTTACATAACCCCATTCTGTCTCAAAAACTTCGTTCACACGTCGAAAAAATTTTACCTTGTTATCCCCGTTAAACACAAAGAGAACATAAACGCAGCAGCGTGCAAGCACTACGAGTTTAGTTGTACGCATATTCTCATTGAGAAAGATCATCTTTCGATTATGATTCGACTCCAAGAAAGGGAGCTGAAGTCTTTCTATATCTCATTTGCAAAAAGGAAATAGGTGCACTCATGTGGGACGAATGACAAATGTTGTGCGTAATGTATTTAAAGAATGCAGGTAAAGTGAATCATTCGTGTGTATAAAGAACACTGGATAGGAGTTGCATTTTTTTGGGTCAAACTGGGTCCAAAATTTGCTGGCACTGGCCAGCAAGCTAGGTACTTTTGGTAATGGCATTCACTGTAATTCGTTTCTACGTATTTAAAAAGTAGTTGATTTAATGTTTCTTACAAAACATCAAGCTGGTGGCATAAATAATTGGTTATCTGGCCCTTCTCAGTGACTGCATAAGAACATGGCTGACCAAGGTGCTATCATACTACATTGGTATTTTTTGCATAATACCAAGTTGATAAGATATCCTACACATTTCGGGTGGTGGAATATAATTTGGTGAACTCCCACCAAAGCACACATGAAGGTGTGTTTTGGTAAAATAGTGGGGGGGGGGGGGGGGTATGAAGCTGTTGTACTTCCTGGTCCTAGGTGGGTCAAACAACGACGATTTGCAGACTTCTTAATTTAACTGTCAAAGCTTTGTGTTTTTCAGTATTAAGAAGAGAGCATAATTTTTGGGCAGCTGCACTGTTACGGCATTTTGAGGCTAGCTTTGCCTGGTTCATAAGTTTGAGACGTGGAAATTGTGGTGAGAAAAGAAAAAGGTGTGCATTTTGAACATTTGTTGGTTGACAGCCTTGATTGTGTGAAAAGTGTGTTTGCTGTGATATATGGAACCCCTCTATAACTGCAGGTTCTCTTATAGTATTTTGACTATGCAGAACACTACATAATTGATATAAAATGATCCAGATTTGCCTGTGCATGCATTTGAGTTCTCATTTTGTTTTGAACTTGTTATGCTTGAAAAAGGTGATGCAATGAAAATATATTTACTTGTTTGCAGTGAATCTTAGGGTGGTTCAATCAAAAGTTTTTTTAGAACATAAATATTTAGGGATTAAAAAAAAGTATGAAATTCTTGTTCTACAAAACCAAGTGCTTGAGGTACTTTTGTGCTCTCATTAAACACAGCTGTTCGGAGTGGTGTGAAAACTGCTTTTCTTGTATGCATTTATTACACATTATTCATTGTTGCAGCTTGACATGTGGTCGAAGTCTCGGTACCGAGTTTTTCATAAGGTGGGCACACTACTTTTTCAACTATCTTTCTGTGTTTGTTTGAACATGAAGAAAATAAAAGTAGATAGATATTTTATAGCAAAATCTGTTATGAGATTGCAACACAGGTGACACACGGTGTCGTAGTTGTCTGCTGCCACCACCGGTATCTGTAACCACTATCGCAGGAAATATGAAAAAAAAAACTCATCTAAAAAACACCCAAGATACAATGGGATTCAAAATCAGGTCGCCTGTGTGCCAGCCCAGTATTCTACCTCTGAGCCACGCCGGTGCTTGGGACTGGTTCGCATACTTGCCTTAGGCAGCCTTGATGTCGGGAAAGGAATAGCGTTAATGTGAGTAATAAAGTGTTTTAGAACAGCTAAGGAACAATCACGTGTCACATGATGCGAATTGCACAAAGAGTGCGTCGTCAAGTGCGTTTTCACAAAAGCTCGATCTTCTTCACATATTAACTGTGGCACATACCTACTGTGGGGGATTGTAAGAATTGCAAAAGCTTCTTCCATAATTCGTCGTTAAGCACAGCACAAAACAAAATTGCACAAAGTTCCTTGCAAGTGTAGAGCAGGTACCACGCTTCTCTGAAGAATGATGAATAGCACAGTGAATGACTGCCTACTACACAATGTTTAATGGCTCAGTAGGTACCCTGCAAGTGTGCGTGATAGTTACCTAAAGAGTGTTTAAGAAAGGCTCTGGAAGGCTGCTCTTCTAGCTTTCGCTGTCAGTGCTGAGTGTTCCACACAGGCCTGACGGTTTTTTTTGTTGTAAAAGTTTGGTGCTGGCATATATACATGTATATAAGAATAGCTAGCTTATACCAGTCAAATCCATAATAAGGTGATGAGTTGCGTCGTAGTGTAAGATTATAGATCATTTCCAACTACCTGAGGATAATTAACGGGCACCTTAATTGGCAGTCATCAGTTCGATTTTTTATTTTCTTCTACATTGTTGTGAGGTGACACCCATCATACGACACACGAGCTCGTTTGAACAAAACATTCTTGAGATGGTCCCTTGTCTCATACTGAGCCTGATGAATTTCCTTGCTGTTATGAGGCTCGCCTGTGAGTATTTCTTCTAAGTATACCTATTCCTATATGCACTCCAGTGTATGGTTTTCAATTCTGAACTGTTTTTCTTTTACCAGTCATAGAACATGTTGTATTGCATAGAAGTAATAGGGAACATTTTTACTCGAGCAAGCAGTTTTATATTGAAAAAGGAAAGAAAACTGAGCAGGAACTGCACAATTAAGGATCTTACGTAAAGGCAGCTATACTCCGCGACAACTTTTTTGGCACTGAAGGAAAGCTACGGAGGCCAAGCTTCTGCACATGTAGCACCACGCGAAGTAGTCCGTCTTGGCGTGCGTTTCATAATGCTGCGGAAAGTGACGGAGACGCACCATCAGCGTTTCATGTAGATGCAGACACCGCTTAGCGCTTGAGGTGCACGTAATATGGCGGGACTTTCTCACGTGTTCAAACACATAAAGTTTTATATTAAAAAAGGGGAGAAAGCTGAGCAGGAACTGCACAATTAAGGATCTTACGTAAAGGCAGCTATACTCTGCGACAACTTTTCTTGGCACTGAAGGAAAGCTACGCAGGCCGAGCTTCTGCACATGTAGCACCACACGAAGTAGTCCGTCTTGGCGTGCGTTTTATAATGCTGTGGAAAGTGACGGAGGCGCACCATCAGCGTTTCATGTAGACGCAGACGCCGCTTAGCGCTTGAGGTGCCTGTAAAAAGACGGGACTTTCTCACGTGTTCAAAAACGCGAAGTCACAACAGTTAAATTAAAAATATTATGGCTATCGTACTGGTGTTGAGCTGCGTTCTGTCTCAAATAGCTCCACATGGAAAATAAAAAAGGAAAATTTCTATTTCACATTGAAAATATGGGCGCTACTTTGGAACCACATTCACTGGCGTTGGGATGCACGTGATTTGGCTCCGTAGCTTTCCTTTCACTGCCAAGAAAGTTGTCGCAGAGTATAGGCATATTCTGATTTTCAATGCTTGCAGGGTAAGTGTTGTTTTTTCTCCACATTTGTGGGTGCACTAACTTTCACTGGATTTTGGCACTTTTGACAAGGGATGCATCGGCATTGATGGGCACGAACAATTTCGGCCACATTTCAATCAGTGTGCGCATTTTGTGTTTGGAATTGCAAACAAGGGAAACGCACTCCATACATGGCTGTTTTAAAGACCGATGTATTTTCACAATAAAAAAAGCACCCTGTCAAGTGCATAATAACAGGGTTGCAACAGCTTCACTAATTGTGCCAATTTGAGATAATTCCCAATTTTTATGCCAAGCAGCACCAAAACCATAAAACTTGCTGAAATTGCACCATGCTACGCCAAAATGCTGAGCCAACCTCAAATTTTTTCAGTTGAGCTATTTTCAGCAAAAAATAGAGGCTACATTGCCTATCTGCAGTTTGTGTCATCAATGAATTCATCCATGCAGACTCTAACATAAACAGCGGTAACCTTAATTTCATTAGGTCAAGGCGCTCGTGAGATGTGATCGACCAGCTTAAGTAGCGAAACTGTGGGCCCATCGGTCCGCTGACTGCAGTGGATACCTAACGGCGGGACGGCGCAACTTCAAGAAATGTGTTGCCGTGGCCACCAACGTTTCGTGGGATATATGATCTTCCTAGTTGGCAAAAGCAGCAACTGGCATGTTAGCTGGGAGCACATACCGTGTTTTCCGCGCACGAACAGAGACGACGTGCTGCCAACGCCGTCATTGCCGATGACCACGTTGGTTGTCATAGCAATGACACATAAAAGATTTTTCATCTTGAAGTTGCGATATTTGCATCGTCCCTGCAAAAGATATCTGTTGCTATTGCCGGATCAAAGGCCATGTGTCGTTTTTACTTTATCTGGTAGAACGTACGTGCCTTGCAAGCAAGCCGACATGTTGTGCCCTAAACCTAACCCCAACTGTAAAAAAAAGGAAAGGGGAGGGGGGCTGCGTAGTGGTGTTAAAAAATATCTTGGCTTTGTTTTAACCGGTGCAGGAACGCTGCTTCAACCACCTTCATTGCAGTACACTGGTACCCTGTGAAAAAGTGTATCATGATATTGAAGGGCTCTTGCACTACTCATGGGACACAGCACATTTCGCTCAATTACTCATGCATGTATATTGCCGCTTAATGGTGAGCACCAGTATGATCGCTGACATCTGAAAAAGGTACTGGTAATCATTTGGAGCAGTGTGTGACACTTCTGCCGCCCTTTAAAAAAAAAAAAACATGAAGACACTGTGGAGCAGTTCTTTTTTTTTTTTTTCGCCCCCCCTACTCCTCAGTTTCACAAGTCCCTTGAATTTCAAGGTCGCTGTCTTGGCAAATCTACATTTGAATTCACAGATTCTGTCAAAGAATTTGACAGATACAACTAGTGCTAATTTGGACTTTTTGATTGTTTGCTCAGTTGGGTGGCTCAAAATATTAGTTTCATTGAAATATGAGTGCTCACTGCTTACTCTGCATTATTTAGGTTATGTTCAGGGGTGAAAGGGCTGCGCATCTTGCGCATTTTTGATACATTTTCGTTTTCCTGCGCCAAGCTGCTCCAAAAGCATAAAAATTGTGAAAATCGCACCGAACTGCTCCTGAACAACCTCAAAAGCTGGAATTTTGATGCAAACCATAGCTTCAGCGGGAAAAAAAGACTGAGTTGAATAATAAGACGCGCCCAAGCTTGTTCTTCTTACTTTGCACCTTTCTGGTGATGAAGGCTCCCAAGGTGCTGTCCTAATCTAATCTAAACTGTTGTAAATACGCGTGACCCTGCAAAAATGTTGCCGTGCATCGAGGGTGCTGCTTCTACTAGATGTGCTATGTGTTCTAGTGGGTGCCACTTTCACCTAGCGAAAACCACCGAGTTAAGTGGCAAGCGTAGCGAGGTTGACGTTCGGGTTTTGTTGTGGGTAGCGCATTCCTCTGGGCGCTACGGTTGTCATGTCAACGCTGCTCTGTGCGCCCACCTACGCGTGCACGTTTGCCATGAGCGAGTAACTGTAAAGGCCCAACCACATGCACACGATTTTTTATCACCAGCGACAAGCGGCAGCGACAAACTTGCTCCGTCGCGATGGCTGCAACTGCATGTTCGCGCCAAATGTCATTGTTGTTTGAATGAAAACTATCGTGTGCCATATCAAGATATTGCCAAAAAAACTTTTTAAAGTTGGTTGATGACAACATGGCAGATTTATTGCTGTCTTATGTGGCATAAGGAAGCCACAAAAGCATTTCACCAACTTCTTTTTTTGCAATCTTTGGTTTCACCGGGACAGTGCCCAGAGGTGAACGCTACGAAGGCTATGACGCACTTTGCATGACGATTTCACGTTGGAGCAGGCGAATACACTTATAACAAGGTACCATAGAAACATCAAAACAAACCTTCGATAAAAAATTTATGACAAAGTACGACCACTCTCTCACTCTGCGTGAAATACAAATGTAAAAAAGGTAGTCGATACCTTGAGTTCCTTGAAGTATGTGCAGATAACAAACATCGAGAGCAAATTGCAACCGAAGCGAGGACCAGGGGCGCAGCCATGTTGCTGGAAATCGCCACACTGGCTTCCGGGAGGCACACGATCTTTTTAGTTTTCCAGAAACGCGCGACGTGACAAGTGGCTGCAATGAATTGGCCTCCGCCACAGCAAATCCTGTCGCTGTCACTAGAAAATCGCGTGCATGCGGTTGGGCGTTAAACGGGGAGTCATTTCCCTGCATGCGACGAGTCTCCTGGATGCTCTGCCGTGTGCACATGGGTTCTCGAAATAGATTCCGTAAGCGACAGAACGTGTGCAACTCATTTGCATTTCAGGTTCATTAGCTGCTAAATATTTTACACAATCGATTTCTCATTGCATTTTCATACCTGCCGAGTTGCCCGGGAGACTCCCGAATTTCGACCGTTTCTTCCATTTGTATGGTTGTCGTGAAAATTTTCCGAAAATCAAAATTTTTGTGCGTGATCTGGCTTCATTGACAAAAATGCAGGTCAATCTCTTCTAGGCTTTTTGCGAGCCTACCGCATTTTATTATAAACAAATTTAGGAGGCGTTCATCGAAACGTACAGTAGAATCTCTGTGATGTGAAACCGCTGCAGATATGAATTCATGAAATTCTCTAGCCAAATTCCACTGTCTCTATTGGGTCACAATTCAAATGTTCTAAACACATTTACTAATCGCAGTGGATCATATGAACCTTAGTACCGAAACCATCGAATGAAGGTCGAGAGCAGCGTGCTCGAAGCTTCAGAAGTACGCCTGCAACCAGTGCACGCACTGTCTTCTACACTGCATATGTTGTCATTGCGACAACCACTGTGGACGAAACTGCGGTTGTTCTTGACACGATCTTGTATAGCGACGACGTTACTGACGGAACTCCAAAAGTGCGCGCGTGTCCAACGTTCAAACAGTTAAAGCAGCACTGCTTCTTGCAAATATCGTTGCCAAAACCGCGGCAGATGTGATTACAGATAGCATGAATCAACTTAGTTTTGAAGGCACGTGTGCAACCAGTGCACGAAAATTGAAAACAGAACTACCGTTTGTCGCAAGCTCCGCGCACTAAACCACGGTCGCGGCGATGCGATAGTGATGTACGAGCTCCAATGGCACGTGGCTAACGCAGCAGTAGATTAGTAATGCCGTGAAAAAGGCTGGAAGCGTTTTGGCGTTCCTGTCCAAAGAATATAGCGAGCAAAGCTTTGACCCGTGCTTTCGCTGCAGCCAGCTGCACCATTCCATCCATTCCTATGTGTCCCAGGAAAATCTACGCAAGTTGTTTTGAGGAAAACAGATTGTTCTAGTTGTTTTGACGACGCGAGATTTCGGGACTGTTTGCGCTCCCTCATTGAGAGTCTCACTATGGTGGGAAACCCTACCTTCGTGTTTTCGGCCACTCCAACTCATTATAAGACCAATGCCGATGATTGTGCTCGCGATTTGGACCCCCCCCCCACTTCCTCTTGTTTGTTGCGATCAATTTTTTTTCTTTTGATGCCAAAAAGTAAAAGTGATCCCTTCCCCTCCCCCTTTGCGGAAATCACCTGTATTCAGAATCCTTGAACTTGGCATGTATGCATTTTGCATTTAAAGAAGCCATCACACGCGAAATCCGCACATCGCTGTCTGCAGGTAGCGAGAGACAAACTTGCTTATGTACGAAGCCGTGGTGCGAAACGCGCATTCGAACCACTTCAAATGATATTGACGGGCACCTCAGCGCTTTATTCGTGTCTCATGACGTGTTGGCGATTACGTGGCACAGTTTTCAATGGCGGTGATTTGTCACTGCTCCATTTTGTAATCGAAAGTTGCAGGAAGCGCTTTAAGAGGTGTCGCTGCGTGCCGGCTCTGGGCCACGACCTGCTCTATAAACTTACGACCTGCTCAGGCCACCGCTTCCCATGTCGCCAGGTTTGGTTTTGCTTGTTTAGTTTTTTTAGTTCTCAAAAGTGCCGCAGCACGCCATGGCACCACAACGAACCCTCATTGCTGCAGCCACCAAAGCGCTTTCCTGCGCGGTGTGTGCGTGCGTTGACTCGTTTTTGTGCTATTTAAAAGTTAGCGTTCATCAGGATATTCGTTCAAGACTCGAGAGCGTTAGGGTACGACAGGTACAGCACCACTCACATAATGGTGTACTGCTGCATTCCATTCTACTAGTCGAGCAGCCGGTGGTCAACGGGGATATCGTTTCACGAATTTCCCGTCACAGCGCCAATGCTAAAAGCTTGTGGACTAAAACGGGGACAGTTCAAAGTGATTTAGTCAGTTAGAACGCATGGTATAGACTGATACACACATTTCTAGAAAACATTATGGCCTTTACAGAAAAGGAGCGGGACAAAAGCTGTTGTCACTTAATGCGCTGTATTTTGTTGCTCCAGAGATAAATGCTTGATGACATCGCCGGTGAGACACACATGGAAATGCCAGCGGCGCTTGAACAGTGCTGCAACGAACTGCTGCAAGTGCGAGAAATCACTGTAACAACATTGCGGTAATCCACCTGGTTTTATTGCGCCCTTCCATTGATCGTTATACATTTGCCAGACGATAGCACAACTACTCCCTTCTATTGTTATCTGTGTGAACAGTATCATTGAAGGACTATATGCAGGGCATGAAAACTTACACGGGTCATCGCACGGGTTTTTAGTACCGTATGCGTCTTTATTGCATTGCAGAAACACACTTATTTTAGGTTGTAACTCTTTACAAGATCGCTGTTTTGCCCACGGACGAATTATTTTAGCACCTTCTAGACCGTGGCTAGGTGGGGGGCACTGCGCAAAACAAACTAGTGGTGTGTTGCATATTGCTCGCGTTCGCCTGGGCTTAGACCAGAACACAAAAGCACTCACGCAGATTGAGTTCCCGTAATGAACATCCCGGAGCCAACCACTATGGTGCTTCTCACAGATGGAATGTTGCTTCGATTCATTAAATCGGTGGGTTGCTCGATTGGCACGCTATAAATAAGATAAAAATTGCAGAAATGTGCACGCACGAGTGCACCACTACGGCAGCACGTCGTCTGCTATGAGGGTAAGTCGTGGCGGCACCTTGCGGTATCTCTGGTCCCTACGCACCAATTTTTGGGCCCTCATGCCTTCATAGGGGTGGGGCCGATGAGCAGGTCGTAAGTTTATAGAGCAGGTAGTGCTCTGGGCTACAAGAGCTTTTAGGCTTAGCTTTACATTTGATCGGTGTTTCGGTCGGCAGCTGTTCCGCAGTCTGACTGGCGTACTCGTTTTTTTTTTTTTTGCAATAAAACCAGCCTCTGTACATTCCGCTGTTTGCGTAGACACGAATTTATTACCTGCTCCACGCAGTGCGAGCGCTTTGAAGGGGCCCTGAAAAACTTTTTTAAGAAATAATGGATTGAACTCTCTGAGAGAGCTTATTGCCTCACGAATTGCCTCCCCAGAAAACGCTGCAAGCTAAGCTGTAAGCTAAGCAGGAAGGAAGGGAGGGCAGGCGCAGAGAAAAATATCGCGCGCGTCCTGAGATTGAGCACCTTTTCTTTGTTTTTTTCCCCCATCAAATGCGCAGATTATTCAGTGTGATCGCGCGCACGCCAGGACAAGTCGTGGCCTCCCGCTGCAATCGCTGTAACGACCGAGCGTGCCATGTTTAAAACAGCCAATGGCTGATAGATGGGTCATTGACGTGTGATTTTTGGGCATATAACGTGATTTGTCGAAAGAAGAAAAAGCGATTTTTAGCTGACTTGGATAATTTATTGTGAATTCCAGGCCGCGTGCTGCGCTATAATATTTGGCTCGTGTGTTGTCGGGAGCCTCTACTATGGATTGGCAGTGCTTTCTGACCATGCTCAAAAAGTGTTGCAGGGCCCCTTTAAGGCCTGACCACACGTACACGTTGCAGCCTGTCAGCGCATGACTCTGACGCGGCGTGGGGGCCTTTCTTTATGGAGAGAGAGCGGACCGCAGCTTCACATAGCCACACACCTATTCACAGAGAGAGGGCATGGCACAGCATCAAAAAGCCACGCGCTGACGCGCTGCTACGTGTACGTGTGGTCAGGCCTTTACACGAGTCATGATGTTGGCAGTAATCGCAAGTCGTTGTATTATCGGAAATTCTACATTGACGGTCATGACCAATAATATTATAGAAAATAGAACAGGTCAGCGGAGGTGGTTGCTCGTGTGGAGAGGCATTTTCAATTACCATTCGCTTATTGCACGTGCTTTATGAGATAGTCGGTGCGACGAGGTTTCTCAGCTCCCGCGCTGCACTCTTGAAGGTGGTCCCGCACGAGGTGGCTGTGAACGGCGGTGCAGCGCGCTTTTGTTGTCTGTTAAAAGCTTGCAGTACAATTGATGCTATCATGGGAGGCTTTTCTTTAAGCGAAGGCCCACTGTACGAAACTATAATTCTTGTGCGATCACAATTTTTTCATTTTTTTATTAAGTGTGGTGCATACTTGTTTTGAAATATTTCTGGGGAACCTAGTTTTCAACAAAATCTTTTGTGGAAAAATACATGGTGATTATGTGTTCAAAAATTTTTTAATAATCTGTTTCAGTGTTATGTGTATTTTTAGGCAATTAAAATGTGCAGTGGTGCCTACACATTGCTAAAACTTTGCATTTGCAAGCTCCCAGAACGACATATTAAATTCCGCTAACTGCTCTGAAGGAAGGTTCTACCCAAAAATTAAATTTTCCACTTCTCTAAACTACTCCCAATTTACATTTGGCCGTCTCAACCTTGTTGTGTTGAATCGTTCGCACATACTTTTTTTTAAGTGTAAGCCTTCTTTTTTATATTGCTTCAAATGTGGTTATAATAAAATATAGCCCCGCCGCGGTGGTCTAGTGGCTAAGGTACTCGGCTGCTGACCCGGAGGTCGCGGGTTCGTATCCCAGCTGCGGCGGCTGCATTTCTGATGGAGGCGGAAATGTTGTAGGCCCGTGTGCTCAGATTTGGGGGCACGTTAAAGAACCCCAGGTGGTCAAAATTTCCGGAGCCCTCCACTACGGCGTCTCTCATAATCATATGGTGGTTTCGGGACGTTAAACTCCACAAATCAATCATTATGATAAAATATAGAAGTTTTATTTCTTGTAACATGCTCAAAATTTGCCTTTTAATGCTTAAAAAGTAATGGCTAATTCCACTCGTCGAGCGAAAGCAAGTTTTTTGTCTCCGCGGCCGAGAATCTGCATTCCGCTGGTAGATGCTGAGAAACCCACTCCGTGACACAGCGTTCCGTATGCTCCGTCTTGTGGAGACCGATTTCGCCAGAACTCCGAGAAGGAGTTGCCGTCATTTTCGGTACAGTCTGGCAGCTAGGTTGTCTTCGGCATTTTTCGAGGTTGTGTCTAGTCACCCTGTGCATTTGTTTACATTTCTAAAATGGAAGAGCGGTATCTCTGCTTTTCGTGGCTGTGTGGTCTATATAGTGCCGCAGAGACTGCCTTCTACCAGGAGAACCAGCGAGACGCTATGCAAGCGTCTACAACTACCAGGAGAACCAGCGAGACGCTATGCAAGCGTCTACAACGTAGCGCACCTGCGCGCGCTGTAGCAACGCGAGTCATTGCTCCTCGTGCTCGGGCTCGCGACGGTGGCCTGATCGACTGGTGGTGGAAAAAAGGTGTTCGAGAGAGACGCTAGTGTGGAACGCTTTAGCGGACCCAGTTATTTACCTATTCCTCTGGGCACAAGTTCGCCCTTTAATAAAGCTATTGTTTGTGTCACCCTCTTGCAATACGTGACATTCTGGTGGAGGTGCCGGGGAATGATTGGAAGTCCCTCAGGCGCAAGAGAGCGGAGCCCCGACCCTCAACGACTGGAACCTGGCGAATTGACTCCTGTACACCAGCGTTCGAGCCGTCGTCTTCGAGGAGACCCGCCTGAATTCGGACCGCTCACCACTGCTCCAGCAACGCAAGCAGCTTTTACAAACGACCCCACAACGATGGCCACCGCAGGTTCTACATCCGAGCTCATCGTGTCACCACCGTGCCTGCCTGAGCCCTTCCACGGTGACTCGCACGAAGATGTAGAAGACTGGCTGGAACATTTCGAGCGAGTCGCAAGGACCAATGCCTGGGATGAGACAAGGAAACTTGGACGCGTGTACTTTGCGTTGCAGGATTCAGCGAAGGTGTGGTTCGAAAATCACGAAGCGGTGATAACAACATGGGAAGATTTTCGACAACACTTGCTCGCTGCGTATGCCAGCACCGATCGCCGAGAGAAGGCAGAGAACGCTCTCCAGTCCAGGAGTCAACGCACGAATGAGAGTGTCAGCATGTATGTCGAAGACATGTGCCGGCTCTTCAAACGCGCTGATCCGAACATGATGGAAGAGAAGAAACTGCGCCACCTAATGCGTGGAGTCAAGCAGGACTTGTTTGCTGGGTTAGTTCGCAATCCACCACGCACGGTTGCCGAGTTCCGCACCGAAGCAACAACCATAGAGAAGGCGCTACAGCAGCGTGCCCGTCATTACAACCGAGACGCCAGTAGCGCACCAGTGGACGTCCTATCGGCAGGCCAAAGTAACAACAGTGAAACGCTAAGAGAACTGGTGCGATCCATTGTAAGGGAAGAGATTCAGAAGTTGATGCAGCCACAAGTGATGCCAACAGTCTCGACCCTCGCCGCCGTCATTCGTGACGAAGTCCGGCACGCCATCCTTCAGCCGGAACCTGAGCCGCAACCTGTTCGACTGGAACAACCACTGCAGACACGTCGCATACCAACGTACGCGGACGCTCTACGCCAGCCTGCCGTGCACAATGCTTCTTTCGTAGCCCCCAGTACACGCCCGTCGGCTTCGCATGGCTCGCCCTTTCTCGGAGAGCTGAGACCACGAAAAAGCGACGTGTGGCGCACACCCGACTGGACGCCGCTTTGCTTTCATTGCGGAGAGGCTGGACATCTTTACAGAACGTGCCCATACCGGAGGGCCGGCCTGCGGGGGTTTTCTGTGAACGCACCATGCCCGCGTAATGGTGAAAGACCCATGGAGATAGAAGATTACCTGTCAAGGCAGCAACTCCCATCTGCTAGTTTTCAGCACCAGCCAAGGTCACCGGCGCCGAAACGTTACCGATCACCGAGCCCCCGGCGTCCAAGTTCCCCATTCTCAGGTCCACCAAGACGTTCAACGAGCCCGCGGCAGGAAAACTAAGTCCAGCGACCTGTGGAGGCAAGGCCGCTGTTGTTCGACAAGGCGAAGATCCTCCGTCAAGACCCGAGGGTAGCAGCGACAGGCAAAAAAGAACGGCTAAGATAAGTAAGGAATCAATTTCTTCGGACTTGCGCGTTACGGTGGACGAGCGGGAATTGAGCGTTTTAGTCGATACCGGTGCGGATTATTCAGTCGTCAGCTACGCGTTCGCGAGGGATCTCAAGAAAGTTTTGACGCCGTGGAGTGGTCCACAAATAAGAACGGCTGGGGACCACCGGATAACACCAGTGGGAAGATGTACCGCGAGGATAGGAATTCAGGGTGCTACTTACGTGGCTGAGTTTATTGTGCTTCCGGAATGCTCAAGGGACGTAATTCTCGGGATGGATTTCTTGCTAGCGAACGGTGCCATAATCAACCTACAAAATTCTAGCGTTTCCTTCTCGACGAAGCTGGCCATAGACGAGAAGGAGGTAGAGAGCACTGCATTGCGGGTTATCGACGAAGACATAACCGTGCCACCACGATGCAGCGTGCTGGTTGGCGTCAGAAATGACACATTTGCAGATTCCGAAGGCATAGCGGATAGCAACGTCGAGCTGCTACTAAAGAAAGGCATTTGTGTAGCCCGGGGCATCATTCAATTACGTGATGGGTGCGCCAGTGTGTTGCTCACAAACTTCGGAAATGCAATACAGCATGTTGCAAAAGACACTGCCATTGCCTTTCTGCACAGCTTTACTGCAGCGACAGATTTGTGTGGCCTCACGTCAGCACCACCTACTCCGGGAAGTACGGATGATGTCGGAGCTGCGGTTTCAATAAATAGAAGTCTATCATCAGGCGAAAGGCAAATCATACAGGACCTCATAAGAGACTTCTCAGAGTGTTTCTCCACCTCGTCAAAAGTACGTCGCACGCAGATCGTTAAACACCGAATAATAACTGACGAGCAAACAAGACCTGTTCATCAAAACCCGTACAGAGTTTCACCCAAAGAACGAGAGGTCATAAAGGGTCAAGTGCAAGAGATGCTGGAGGATGATGTCATCCAACCATCCAACAGTCCGTGGGCATCGCCAGTAGTGCTTGTGAGGAAAAAGGACAACACGTTGAGATTCTGCGTTGACTACCGGAAACTGAACAGCGTGACCAAGCGCGACGTATACCCCTTGCCACGTATCGATGATACATTAGATCGCCTACGGCATGCCAGATATTTCTCGTCATTAGATTTAAAAAGCGGGTATTGGCAAATTGAAGTGGATGAAAGAGACCGCGAAAAGACGGCTTTCGTAACTCCGGACGGCTTGTACGAATTTAAAGCACTCCCATTCGGCCTTTGTTGTGCGCCAGCGACATTCCAGCGCATGATGGACAGTGTTCTATCGGGTCTCAAATGGCAGTCATGTTTAGTATACTTGGACGATGTTGTGGTATTTCCTGCAACCTTTGAACAGCATATAGAACGACTACGTTCAGTGCTTCACGCCATCCAGTCGGCCGGCTTGACTATTAAACCGGAAAAGTGTCAGTTTGGATATGAAAAGCTTCGTTTTCTCGGTCATGTGATCAGCGCTGAAGGTGTTGGCCCGGATCCGGACAAAACTGCGGCCGTTGCGCGATTCCCCAAGCCGAGAGACAAGAAGGAGGTGCGTCGATTTCTGGGCTTGTGCGCTTACTACAGACGATTTATAGAAAATTTCTCGAAAATTGCTGAACCTCTGACCAGACTCACAAAAGAGGAAGAATCATTCGTTTGGCATAAGGAACAAGAGAGAGCTTTCGAGGAACTAAAGAAACGTTTACAAGCCCCACCGATCCTCGCACATTTTGATGAAACTGCGGACACGGAAGTCCATACAGACGCAAGCAATCTTGGTCTCGGCGCGGTATTAGCTCAATGGCAAAATGGAGAAGAGAAAGTCATAGCCTATGCCAGTCGCACCCTGTCAAAAGCTGAAAAGAACTATTCTGCAACGGAAAAAGAGTGCTTGGCAGTTATATGGGCGATTAGCAAGTTCAGGCCATATCTCTACGGCAGGCCGTTCCGCGCCGTCAGCGACCACCATTCACTTTGCTGGCCGGCGAGCTTAAAAGACCCGTCGGGACGACTTGCGAGATGGAGCCTCAGGCTCCAAGAATACGATATTACAGTTGTATATAGGTCGGGAAGAAAACACAGCGATGCTGATTGCTTATCACGCTCGCCACTGGACTCTACCTCTTCAGAAGAGGACGACTTTCCGTTCCTTTGTGTTGTGAAGGCTCCAGATATCGCCGAGCAGCAACGATCCGACACAGAACTGCTCCCATTGATAAAATTCCTCGAAGGGCACGACTCCCAAGTCCCACGTGTATTTAGGAGAACATTATCGTCGTTCTGCCTCCGTGGTAATGTACTCTACAAAAGGAACTTCAGAAGCAACAAAGAAAAGTTCTTACTCGTTGTGCCGCAAGTCATGAGACGTGAAATATTACAAGCTTGCCATGATGAACCGTGCTCGGGTCACTTAGGTGTCAGCCGGACATTCGCCAGAATTCATCTGAAATATTACTGGCCCAAGCTGTTAGCGTCGGTACAGCATTATGTGAAGACATGCCGCGAATGTCAAAGGCGCAAAACACCACCTCTGAAAACTGCCGGCCTGCTCCAGCCCATAGACCCACCTGAGACTCCTTTTCAGCAAATTGGAATGGATCTTCTCGGGCCGTTTCCAATGTCATCCTCAGGAAAGAGGTGGATCATCGTCGCAACCGACTATTTAACGCGGTACGCAGAAACTGGCTGCCTGGAACGAGGAACGGCTGCGGAAGTTGCCAAGTTCTTCGTTCACAACATAGTTCTGCGACATGGCGCCCCGATGGTAGTTATCACCGATCGCGGAACAGCATTCACATCGGAGTTGATGCAGTGCCTGATGAATATGACTAATACCACTCATAGAAAAAGTACTGCGTATCATCCCCAAACGAACGGGTTGACGGAACGCCTAAACCGCACCATAGCGGATATGTTGTCGATGTACGTGGACATAGAGCATAAGACGTGGGACGAAATCCTACCTTATGCAACGTTCGCCTACAATACGGCAGTACAGGAGACCACCCGCATTCCTCCATTTGAGCTGGTCTATGGCCGTATGGTGACTACAACACTCGACGCTATGCTCCCTGTCGATAACGACAATTATGAGCCGTCTGACGTTGAAGAATTCCTACAAAGAGCTGAAGAAGCGCGCCAACTAGCGCGACATCGAATACGTCAACAACAATGTAGGGACGCGAGCTACTACAACCTGCGCCGCAGAGAAGTCAAGTACCAGCCAGGCGATCAAGTGTGGGTGTGGACACCAATACGCCACCGTGGGCTGTCAGAGAAACTTCTTCGACGCTACTTTGGTCCATATAAGGTCATCCGCCAACTCAGTGACATAACTTATGAAGTTATTCCTGAAGGACAAGAGCGCCCAAGACGTCAAAACCATGCAGAGGTCGTACATGTAGCCCGCATGAAGCCCTACTTCGAGAGATGCTGAAGCATTCCCCCTTGCGTACTTCCCCCAACCGCGCATCGGGACGATGCGTATTTCGGAGGGGGAGTAATGCCGCAGAGACTGCCTTCTACCAGGAGAACCAGCGAGACGCTATGCAAGCGTCTACAACTACCAGGAGAACCAGCGAGACGCTATGCAAGCGTCTACAACGTAGCGCACCTGCGCGCGCTGTAGCAACGCGAGTCATTGCTCCTCGTGCTCGGGCTCGCGACGGTGGCCTGATCGACTGGTGGTGGAAAAAAGGTGTTCGAGAGAGACGCTAGTGTGGAACGCTTTAGCGGACCCAGTTATTTACCTATTCCTCTGGGCACAAGTTCGCCCTTTAATAAAGCTATTGTTTGTGTCACCCTCTTGCAATACGTGACAATAGTTTCCTAAATATACACCAGAGGGAGCTCTGGCGCTAGTGTCTATGGGAGCTGCAACGCACAGCACTTCAGCCAGCATGGGAATGATGAGTAGTACAAGAGTTTGTCTAATCTTCGTACTTCTGGCTTTATGTGTGTTTGTGTGGCTTGGAGCTGTTTTCGAATGTAACAAAAGTCTTCAAATGTTCAGTGGTTGTGCTTCACCACCATGTTCTTTTATGCTTGCCATTTCAAATCGGGTCACTAAGTTCAAAAAGGTTTGTTCTTTCCTTCGAAACAAAGCCGAAACACAGCAATAAACGAAACTACTAGTGCGATTCGCCAGCCGGAAGTACTAAGACTAGGCAAATCTGTGTACAACCCATCATTCCCATGGTCGCTGAACGATCGCAGCGCCAGAGTCCCCTCTAGTTAAGTTTAGGAAACTCTATGGCGTGCTCTAAATACGTGCCACTGTATGCATGCTTTGCAGTTGCGAGTGGCGACACAGTTGCCATCGAAACATAAAGAGCAGAAAAAGAAATCGTTTCTGGTACTCGTTTACTGACTTATGCGTAAACAACTTCTGTAGCTACCTCACGTGGGGCATTCACGTGTTCCACTCGCAGATCTGGCTTGGCACAGTTCGAGTGCTCGCTCCAGGATTGCGGCGGCTGTTCTGGATCTACCAGTGGAATTCGGCATAAGATTTTGCTGCTCCGAAAATCGCTCCAAATTCTATTTAAGCTGTTGCACCCCTGATAGTAGACTTAGGTGTGCCTGGGGTCACTGGTGAATCCATACACTCGTAATTGTGTTATCATAAAGCACTCGCATTGCTCTTGTAGTAAGCCACCGAAAACACCTTCCCATGCAGGCGCTGATACATGTAGTGCTACATAAGGCAATGTTCAATGTGATTGTATCGGTAATAGTGAGCATCTGAAAATGCCTGCCATGTATGGAGCAAAATTATGAAAATGGGCATTTTTTTTTTACTGTTGTCACAATTTTTCTTTAAAACTTGCAGTTTTACTGTAGATGCTGTGGTTGCCAGCACCAGCGTCAATTGCTATCTCAGACCACTTGCCCTGGTGGTGTCACTGGTCACAACACAACCCGTTTCTTCACTTTTGTATGCACACAATAAAATATTTTCTGGCTTTTTCCTGTTTGATGAATTATTTAGATCAGCTCATGGACACTCACTGATGCTTTTTTAGAAGCTTTGATGCGGACATGCTGCAACCTAGCAAAAGCCGTCGTAGTTTGCAGGAGCAGGAAAATGTGAGATCGACATCAGAAAATGAGAAAAGCAGAAGAGCAAAAAGAAAAGTAATAATAATAATTCCCAAGGGTAATTCATATGGTGTAGTGCATCAAGACAGTGACAGCGAAGGAGGACACACACAGAGTGCTTTGTCCCTGTCGTGATGATCTATCTATGCCGTATGAATTACGAGTCCAAGTCAACTAGCCCAGCAACATGCTTTAGCATAATGGTTAGCTTTCTCACAATGCAAAAACTTTTGAATATGAAAATAAATTAGGTATTCATTATAAGCTACTTAGTCTACAACAGCATAGTGAAAAAGTGTTCACCTCAGCTCTGTAGCCTCAGTTGCACTGCCATAGAAAGTTGTTGCCAGCTGCAACTCTATTAATGCATTGTAGGCTAAATGTCTTTACAGACATCACTCACTTAGATTAGATTTGTGGGGTTTAACGTCCCAAAATCACCATATGATTATGAGAGACGCCGTAGTGGAGGGCTCCGGAAATTTTGACCACCTGGGGTTCTATAACGTGCACCCGAATCTGAGTACACGGGCCTACAACATTTCCGCCTCCATCGGAAATGCAGCCGCCGCAGCCGGGATTTTGAACCCGCGACCTGCGGGTCAGCAGCCGGACATCACTCACTTGTCCCTGTCTTTCCGTCTGCATCTACGTTGTGCGCTTCCATTTCATAATTAGTCACTTGGGAAGCACAAATACATTAGACTCTCGTTTAACCGAACCTGAAGGGGCAAGGAAAATGTGTTTCATTCAACAGGTGTTACGTTTATTGAGAGATGAAGAAGGGTAAAGAGCCCAAGTATGCAATCAATCGGGCTGGAGTCAGTTGTTCCATTTAAGGAGCGTTTCAATTTAACATTTGGCTAATTGGAAGTGCAGTCTAGATCTGGTTATTGTTCTTTAGTCAAGCTCCACACCAGCCATTTATTATTATTATATGGACCACTGTTATTTTATTGGAGTTTCATCACTTTACAGAGGTCTTCAATTTACCCTTCTGTCTTTGGGACACCCATGGTCATGCTTTACTGGTCACTTGGACAAACTTTGAAATACACACGCTTCTTTCGCTGGCTTGGGTTGCTGTGGTGCCTTGTATCACCAGCGTTGTTCTTATGTTGCTGTTTTTTTTTTTTTGCAGGTAACCGAACATGCCAATGCAGCAATGCTTCATTTTTTTTCTCCACAACTGCCGGACTTGGCCGTCAAATCTTTTCTGGTGAGTCGGTGGAAATCACTAAAATTTAGTTCAACATGTAGCGGCTGTAGTGGTCTTCTACATATGCAAGCTCTGTACAAGGGGAACTCCTTTCTCCAATTCTCTAAGCTATAAGTTTAACAAAGAATTTGGTTATTTCATGTACAAAACTGCCTATGTAGGACTGCACTGTTTGTCAGGGCTTCTAATGGTTTGTTTAATATTTTGAAGTGTATCTTCTTTCTTAAAATATATTTAGACCTTAACATTAAACACACTCACACTTATTGTCATAATGGGATAGGTGCTGTATGTCACAATACAGTGTACTACAGCGCCCATCTCGGCTTCTCTTTCTGTATGCGAGTGTTCATAGTTTAGCGCTGGATCTTTCAAAAAGAAAAATATGCGTCACCAACCAGCTTTGCAATGTATTTTGTATTTTGTACTTCAATAACGGTTTTCAAAGGGCGAAATTGTTTCAATTTCACAAATGTTTTTTATTATGATATGAGCATATCATTTTTTTCTGTTTCAGCAGACGTGGCTCCACAGTTACCTGCATTTGTTCTCAGCGTTTTGCCGCAGGTGTGGCACACGACTACAGCATAGCATGCCTCCAACATGGAGGGACTTGCGCAACTTAGACGTTTACCATGAAACCTGCAGGCCGTGATCATTCTACTGACTATCTTGTGCTGTGCGCATCTGATTATGTAGCCTGTGCACTTTTGTACGTGACTTGTACAGATTTATTCGTATGTGCTTTGCTTTTCTCTGTACTTATTGTTACTGTTTGAGGCAGTTCTCGGTCTTATTGCTGTATTTCGTACAATCCTATGATGACACGTACTTAACCGAGGATGTTTAAAAGTAATTGATGAAGTGGTAATAAGGCCTCAAGAGTGAAGTCATGCGAACTCTAAGATGGTGGCCTTGGCAGCCATCTTAGGAGGGACAAGGTAAAACATTAGCATTCAGTGAGGAAAAAGGAGGAGTTTCCTCTTGTGCTCTACGAGTTTTTTGTGGCAAAATTTCTCGGACAGATGCTACTCAGTGTGTGCCTTTGCAACCTTTAAGTCTTGGCATATTTTATTGGAGATGAAGTCATCAATATTCATCTTGATAAGTTACTTTCGTCGTGAACTGTTCTATCTTATAATATAGTTAAATTGGTGTTTACTATATGAAAGTAAAAAGACCTCATCTCTGGAGATGCATGACCCAGAAAGTGCATGCTTTTTTAGATAAAGGGTATGGAAACGCTGGCTTCAGTTTTGTTGGTAAGGTGTTCCATGAAGTTCCACACTATATTTTGTGACAACTTATCTTGACATCGGAGTGAAGGCTACGCAGTTGAAGCTTCCACACATTCGTGTAGCTTCGCAAGCAGTACGGCAACTTTCGGCTGATTTCAGTGTTGTTCACTTGCATCGGTGACGCATTCAGTGTACACTTTAGTACGATATTACAAGTAAACTTCTTTCTGAGAAATGAACAGTGTGTTCATGGCCACACACTGGCTCACTAAATCATGGACGCCATGTTTACTTACTTTGGCAAGGTGGCATACTGAAAGGATGGTGCCACCTATAAAACAGAAAGTAAAGGAACGCTTTATTTCAAAGTGAACAGTAACGAGTTTTTACCTATAACTTCCCGCAAGTATTTTAGTCTTATAATAAATAAAGTGGTGTTTATTTCACCAAGGCAAAATCGGAAAATGATTAGTTATGTAGCGAGAGAGGAAGACGGGACGGCGGCCAACATGGTCGTGTCGTTCTCTCACCACTTTATTCCACGCCTGAAGCGGAGCCGCGGTGGCTGTCTACGTCCAACACGCCAAGTGCGTTAGCTTGTTCTCATCCTCGCGCAGCTCGAGCTAGCATCAGCCGCGCGAGAGGCGCGGCGTGGTGATCGAGAAATGATGATCATGCACTACAGTTAAGTACTATTTTTTGGCACGGCAGAAGGCATGCGCTTTGGTTCTGTAGCTTCCACAGTGCTGTCAAGAAAAGTTGTCACCAAGTATAGAATTTTTTTTAAACCTTCTTGCCTTGACGTGGTATGAGGGACAACATGGCACGCTCCTCGTATTTTTGCTGCGAGCAGTCGGACGAAGCACTGTATGGCCACTCTCCTATACAGTGCAAAATAAGGGAGAGTAAGCACGAAACTCTTGTTCACATGCTCATATCTTCATAAAATATAATTCATGGTGGGTGTGTGGTCTTTGCAGTGAAACTTTTCAAGTTCTTTTCATAAACTGGCTCACTGAATTTTCTTTAGTTTGAGCGGGTTTTTACAAAGAATGCCTGCGAAGAAGAACACAGTTGGCCCATCAAAGTTGATTATGTGAAAGCATGTCCTACTTGAAGCCCCATTTAGCTAGTTAATACAGCAATACAACCTAATACATATAATTAATATACTTTCACTTCTTTATTTGAGTTCTGTCTGGCTACACGCTTACTCCTATATTTGAATCGTCCTCTCATGCAAGAAAGTAGGTTTGCAGGTTCACACAGATGCGCCATCCAATCGCACTCGCTCATTTTTTGTATTTAGGTTGTTAGCGTGTACAGGATATTCAGATTTTGCCATGTAGGTAATTGCGGGTTTCAGGTAGAAAACCTGAGTGTCCTGACTAACTTCATGAGATATTCTATCATCATTAGATATTTCTTGAATGACTAACAGTCCATTCACCTATCTAATGCAGTCGCACTCTTTTTGTGTCTGATCTTGCACCGCGGTTTGATTGAAAATGTCTACTATATACTCATAAGTGTAGCCAACGAAGTGTTGTAGATGTCTGAGTCTGTTTTTAAGATGTAGATTATAGAGTGGTTCCTAGGACAAAACTTGAGTGTCCCATCAAATTTCCTCATATATCCTGACATCAGTGCCTATGACTTGAATGACAATCTGAAATGACCATTTAGCTACTTGATGCAGTTGATTATCCCACTTCTTTTTTCTGATTCTGCTACAGTTTGATTGAAACCATTTATTTCTATTGTCTGTTACAATATAAGAATAAGTGTAGGCTTTGCCTATCACTGCCTCCCTCTTCCCATCATGTCAAATAAATTTGCATAGATCCAGTTGCTACTGCTTAATACTGAAATGACTAACTCAAATCACCATTTAGCTAGTTAATAGAATCCCCATTTTTTCTGTGTGTTCCATTCTGCTTTACATTTTTAATAAATAAGCCTACACATGGGTGTCGGCAAGATTCTGCTTTGGGGGACGCAAACCTGTTACGTTGCCGGGGGGGGGGGGGGCTCATAACAATCGTGTATATGGAGATATTGTTCTCATCGTAAGGGTTACAAATTGTTTATGTTAGATTTTTTATTGATTCCTCCATCATACACACAAAAAAAGAAAGGAACATTCCAATGTCAAGATAGAATTTGCAAAAGTTATAAGACCACAAGGCACAAAGCTGAATATTACCAGTGCTGAGGCAGGTAGCCTTGGATTTAGATATTCTGGCTAACAGTGCAGTTGCATAGTTTGCTGTCATAAATTGTTTGTAAACTCAAAGTTTCCTTGTCTATAAACTTTTTTCGTTAAATTACATGCAGTTATGAAGTTAAATGACATCTGCCAGGCAGAATTACTGCAATTTCGTACATGCTAGAAACTTATTCTTACGGTCACTCAGTGTGTCTAAATGCGAGTGGCATGCATCTTGGCGTGCGCATAGAAAAGTGCTGCACAACTTTCTCAGCAAAAGCTCTTTGTCCCTCCTATTCAATTTTTTCACGATGCAGCGAGAGCATGCAGAGTCCAGACTGGCAGTCGTCTGACATCATCGAATGAAGCCACGTCTTCACAAGCAGCATCGTGCTGAAAGAACGTTCAGGACTACACATCTTCGAGGGAAAAGTTATGGCTGTTCAAAGAGCATGGCTGATAGCTTGATACAGTGGTTCTTAGCCATGGATGTGTCGGGGACCCCTTGTGGATTGGTATAAGTGACAGGGGGCCCCTTGCAGCGGAGGGGAGGGGTACGTAGGTAAATGAACACAATTGAAGCGTGAAACAGGTGCCTTTTATTGCTACCAAGGACATCAAGCAAATGTCAAACATCAAACAATCTCTTCATTTTGGCCAATTCATCACTGCATGGCACAGTCACACTTACAAAAAAAATGCTGGCGAGGATTTCGCGTATCATTGAAATGGCTTCGCGGACCCCCATTTGAGAATTACTGGCTTGATAGATCTCCTCAGCAAATGCAAGAAGATTGATCAGGTCTCCATTGAAAGCTGCTTTCATCCATGACTGATGCCAAAGTTCCACTTTGCAGTCGAAGTATTTATTAACAGGCTCGCAGAGCTGCTCCTTGAAGTCTTCATTCGAAACCTTCCTCAACGCATTTGGGTCTAATAAGAGAAGTGCAAATGCGGGAGTATTCCGCTCTCGAAATTTTTCTTCCAGCGTAGAGAGTCCAATTAAGGAATGAAAACATTATGGCGGTAATATTCTTCTGGAGTTCCCAGAGCATTTGGCCTGGGCATTTGGCGCGCAACCATTTGCGGCATATTGATTTCTGTCCCAAGCTGTCCTGCGGTCTCCTTGGTCACAGAATAAAGGTCTTTAAATATTTATTCTGCTTTTGCCCTGAGCTCGCCACTTGTTTCAGTAAGGAGCCGCATATGCTGCACCTTTAAAATGTACATCTGGGGGCTTTGTAACATATTTGTCACCGGTTCAAGCAGAGCAGAATATCTGGTAATAATGGTGAAGCACACTAAAAGTGAAGGGGCGTATAGACTGCACTATAATTGGTGTGCATTTTCCCGCCTTGGCCTGTTCATAGACGATGACAGTGTTGTCAAGGCCTCCATAACATCAGCGAAGTGTTGGCAAAAGAGACGAATGCTCTTATATCTAGAGGTCCACCTGGTTTCACAAAACAAGGTGTGGCATTCTTGGCCCTTAGGTGCAGGAAAACCAAGTTACGAACAAGAAAACACAATTTATCAACTTAACACAGGGCAATTACGTACACAGTGAAACCGTTAACAATACAAGTATCCGTTGAGTCCTAACTCACACGCGAGAGGACGGGTGCGTCTTAGGTCCGTCGAGCGTCACTCACAGCACTGCAGAGGTAGCGACAATTCCAGCACGAAGCGGACAGTTGCGTTGATTAAGTCGTGCGCAGATGCACGAGTAGACTAAGACCTGCTCGTCGTGGAACGTACAGGCCCACGCTGGCGGCAACCCACTCGGACGTGGCACCACGGCCACGGTCTTGGCTCGCGCTGTGCCGGGACCCTTGAGACACGGCACCGATGCCGCGATCTCGACTCCGGACCCCACACTCGAGCCCCACAGGGACAGCTGCTAGGCCGGCTCGTACGCTCGCTCGTTCCCGAAACACACCAAGCTTGTCCCAAATGGTCTGGTCACACCAGCTCGATCCCTGTAGACTTTCGTACTGAACGTCTGGCGCTCTGGCTGGCTGGCAACGTTCTTTCAGCCCGGCGAAATTCACCAGCTCGCAAGTTTCGCGAGCGTCTCTCTTGCGCACACGGTCGTCTTCTTTTACGATCGGCTCTTTTGATTGTGGGAAATACTCTCTTACCACACTCCTCCAACTTCCAGTACGTTGTGCCGCGTATAGCAATCAACTTGACGCAAAACAATGCAACACAGTAATAAAAAAGACAGAGCGTGAGCAAATGTAGAATAGTGGAAGCGTCCTACACTGTAGACCACGTTGGCTACGCTTTTTGGTTCATGACCTCAACACGAACACTCATCACACGTTTTGGTCGGCGGTGCCTCATACGGTCTTACATACTCGCATGCCGCGTATACTTCACAGCAAGGCGCGCACACACTGTCGGCTCTGATTAAACACAAGTCCATACTCAGCACACACAATGCACTGATAACACAGCTGCCTTGTTGTCACTCGGTGTTTTGCAGAGTGACAACACCACACCACACCATGTTCGAAGTAGTCGTCGTCAGTTAGGGCTTCTTTGGGCACGTCGGTTCTACCTCCGTGCCCTGTGGCGTTGAAAGCGACTCTGGAAACATGGTGGTTGAAACGACGGCTGAGGTGACGATGGCACCTGATGCATCGGTACACCTACGCTGTCTGTTCCATCGCAGTGGAGCTTAAGAAGCCCCGCACGAGATCCAATGAAGCCGCTGGTATTGCGTTTCTCGAAGTAGTAGTTTTGCCTGGCTCATCGACGGGGTGGTACCCTAGTCGTCGTGTCTAAAGCAACCATGTCTCATCTTGATTGATAAGCGTACCGCTGGAATGCAGCACATCTGGTCTTGAATTTCGCCGTGGTGCCGTCGATAGTCTTGCAGGTTTAGAAGAGTGCTTCGTTGTTTTCGCCCTCTTCGTGCATGCCTTCTGGATATCGTCGCTCGTTGCAGATGAACTGCTGTCACTTGGTTGACACGTGGTTGGTTGACGACAGGACTGACGCCGACCCTGTGTCGCTTACCACGATGAATAGTAGACGTCGTTGGCATCACTTTCTTTGATGGCCTTTGTGCCAATTGGTTTGATGGACCTGTTGCCCATTACTGCTGTCTCTTTTTGGAAGTCAAAGGTTGGTTTCTTAGTCTTCTTACAAGTATCAGGGTCAAAGGCGATTGCATCTGGCAATACCGCACCCTTAATGTTCCCTAGAATTACGTCGTACAGGGGTCAACCATGCACTTCACGAGTACTTTACCAACAAAAAATGAACTGCACTAAAACACCTTGGCTTCTGGAAGGTACCTCACCGTACGGTCAAGTTAGTACACTAGACACGATGTTCTAGTAAATTTTTCTTTCAGTACTAAGGCCTGTCGCACGACAACGGGGCTGCAGCCGGTGTCCCGGAACACGTCAACTTGTCTCTTCTCCAGGAACCCTTTCATGACAGGCACGTTCACGGCGTTACCGGGCGTAACAGGCCGACTGGATGTCGCAGTACCGATGGGTATCGTCTCGCCGTTTTGCAGCGTCACGTATCCCTCCTCACGCCGCTGAGAATTCGGGCTCTTTGCTTCCTCTGATAAGACACACGACGCCTGGGTTTTATGAAATCCGCGGCTGCAGTTTTCACTGTTGTAGCCACTCCCATAGCATTCACCACATCGGCCCGGCATATTTTTTTGGTGCGGGACCATCAATCAGCTGTGCGATGTCCCGTCTTGTCGCATAAGAAGCAACGATTCATGGGTTCCCCCGTCTTCCTCACTGTCTCTGACTTCTTTGCAAGCTCAGACAGCCCCGTCTCTTTACAAACGTGTTCTTTATTCAAGTTCGAGAGCACCTGTGCTTCTATGAAGCTGTCAGCAGTCTCGCACATTGTGCTCAGGGTCAGACAATTTCTTTCTTTATAAAAAATTTCGAGTGCTAGTGAACACTTTCGATGAACTGTTCGCAAATCATCAGTAGCCTGCAAGTTGGTGCCGGTGGGAGAATTCTCCTGTGCCTTGTTGAACAATAAAAAGTTCGCGGCGTGCACGTTAACTAAAAGCTGAATGCTCCTGTCTCTCATTCCGCATTAGCAGCCATTGGCATGTACATTTAGCACTATCTGACAAGAAAGGGTTGCTACGTTATACTCGCTGGGTGTAACCTTCTTATTTTTAGAAAGGGTTAGCGAGCGTTCAGCCGCAGTGCCATGAATGCAATGAACTACTATATACCATGAAGTCGAAGTGGTTGAAGGTGGGAAGTAGATACGGAGCGCAAGCCGTAAGAAAGTAAAAGCCGAGTTCTCCTGTCTCCCATTTCCCATTAGCAGCCGTCGGCATGTACATTGAGCACTATCTGACAGGAAAGGTTGCTACGTTAGACTCGCTGAGCGTAACCTCCTTGGTTTACGAAATGTTTAGCGAGCGTTGGGCCGCAGTGATATGAATACAGTGAACTGCTATACACCATGAATTGGAGGTGGTTAAAGGTTGGAATTAGATCCAAGTGCAAGCCGTAAGAAAGTGTGCATGTGCCACCTCTCGTTTAGTTCTAGGAATGTCCGGTGGATGGCGCTGCTTATATATGCGGAATATATGATGAAAAGATGTGAGATGGTGGTACTTGGAGTGTTGAAAAGATGGACGAACGGACACACAGACAGATGCATGGATGGACGCATGAACGGACGCAGGGGCGGATGCATGGAGGAATGCAGGGACGGACGCACGAACAGACGCACGCACGCATGGACGGTCACACAGCCGAATGCTTCGCCCCACTCTGCATCATTCACTCCTTGGATATGCAGCCATTTTTAAGACTACTGCGTCTGCTGTCGTCTTCGTTCGTACTGCCACTTTGCACTCGTGTTCCACTTGTCAATCGTTCTACGCGACGGCGCTATGTCGGAGGAGAATGAGGCGTTCAAGCAGGGGCGTTGTTAGGGGTACCGGGCCCGTGCTCCCACCCCTAAATGTTATTTCGCCATGGCTAGAGAGTGAAAAAAAAACTGATCAAGGAGGTGCCCCCACTAAAATAAAAAAATGTCCACCACTTCTCTCGCAAAAAAATTTCCTGGCTTCACCTGGCGTTCCAGTGAAAACTTCGCAGATATCGAGCTGCGGACTGTGGAAACGACTGTATTGACTTTAATTGTATTGTACATAAAACGTACTGTATGTAACATACCGTATGTTTAAGGGTCAAGTTGAAGAGAAATCGGCGAATGACATTAGCTAACGCTCGTTTTCGGCGTCGAACAAGTTCCCTACGCTTTGCCAGCACCTGGTGAAACAAGTGCCCCACTACCTAGCCATGGAGGTACTGACCGGAGGAGACTTCGCAATCGCTGATTGATGCGTGGCTCATGTAAAATGGCGGGAAACACCGGCTGTGCGTAAGGGAGGGGGGGTAGCAGGAAAGGAGGCAGTGGTCGGTAAGAGGTAAAATTTAGGGAATACAGTGGAACCCTTACAGCTAGGAATTTTACCCCGCTAGTCTTGTGGGGTGAATGGCCCACTGCAGTATTATCTATCTATCTGTCTGTCTGTCTGTTTCTCTGTCTATCTGTCTGTCCGTCCGTCCGTCCGTCTTTCTATTTGTCTGTCTGTGTGTACCGGCTGCCTAAGGTTGGTTAACGTCCCTGCCATTCTTTCCTCATATTTCCCTTACTTTCTTCCTTCGTCCCAGCCGCCAAGGATACCACAGGACAAGCGAGGCCCTGAAATAATCAGGGAAAGAAAGTGCGCATGTACGTTGTTTAAACATATGGGAGTGTTGTCGACTCCTTCTTTTCAAGTATAACTGTTTGTCGCCATACGAGCATTCATTTTGCAAGAATGGCACACTGTGGTCAGCAAACACCATGCGGCCTTCGATATCGCACTATGTTATCCATTAGAAGCAGAGGTATGGTCTTTGTCATCACTTTTTGCTATCCAGACCGAGCTCTTGCTGTGGAACCAGACTTGGATGCCATATCTAGGACACGTCACAAACACGTCGTACCATTTTGGGAGTTCTCCCCGTCACGACCGTCCAGTGCATGGTTATGGCGTTGGACTGTTGAGTCGAAGATCACGGGATCGAATTCCAACCTGCGTTGCCGCATTTCGATAAAGTGGATAAAGCGATAATTTCCACAATTGATAAATAGATTAATAGATAGATAGATATATATGTGGCGTTTAACGTTTCAAAGCCAGTATATGATCATGAGAGACGCCATAGTGGAGGACTCCTAAAACATACACCTAAATCTGAGCACACAGGCCTACCGAATTTTCACGTCCAGTGAAAATGCAGCCGGCGAAGCCGGGAATCAATCCGGCGACGAGCGGGTCAGAGCCTAGGTCAGCATATTAGCCAATAGACCACCGCGGCCCGGCAAGGAAAATGATAGAGGTAATCCTAAGGGACAAGATGAGAGCAGAGGGATCAGGAAACAAAATGGTGTTAAGGGCACCACAGTCGACAGGGCATGTAGCACAAAGGCAAGATTACCTCTGGTCATTAAGTATCACATACTGAATTCCAAGACAAGGCAAGCAGGTGAGGGGTAGACAGAAAGTTAGGTGGGCTGATGAGACTAGGAAGTTTGCGGGTATAAAGTGGCAGCAGCGGGACCGTGTTTACTGGCGGAGCATGGTAGAAGCCTTTGTCCAGCAGTAGGCGTAGTAAGGCTGGTGATGATGGTGGTGATGACCATATTCGCCTTTTTGTAAATTTGCAGGTTTCTTCAAGTATAAGTAAGTACCGAGAAAATGCAGTTGGTAATACTATTCTCTGTTAAAGGGACCCTGAAACGGCTTGGACGATTTCGTTACTAACACATTGGCCGGTAGTCCAAGTGAGAACGGTCATTTATAGACCAATTTGAGGTCTCTGCGCAAACTGTGTAATTTACTACAATGCTTTAAAGTTGCGAATCACTCCAGATCATTGCAGATTGAACATTTCATTTGTGGCTCGCTGTTGTTACCGGGCAGTCGTGTCGTTAGTGTGCTCCCGGCGTGTCGGCAGGTCTACCAGAATCACACCTGTGGGATTGTAGTTGCCATTCGATCTTCTGCTATTGGCAACTGCACACGCACAGACGACGACGAAAAGCACCGGCTCACGTTTTTTGAGGACAGCGTAGCGCGAGCCGTATTACATTTATACCAGCGCAAGCTCAGGAAGACGAGGAGAATGACTAGGAAGGAACCTGAGAGGCGGCCCCGCAGTGAGTCTCCTACATTTTCTCTTTTTACGCTGCTGTCTTTTCCGTGTTCACATACTTGTTCTCTACGCCACCTTTCTCGCGAGAGCCTTTTGTCTTTCGCAAAAGAGTTGATCTAGTTAGTGGGCATTCATGTTCGGGACGGGGCGTGCGAATACGAGAGAGAAGTCGAAAGGCCGAAAACGCTGTTTTGGTGCCTCGACATTACTCGCGTCCGTGTTCGAACGCGGCCGCCTTTAAAACTTTTTATCTAAAATCCCACGGAAAATTTGGGAAAGCGTAGTGTTCCTGGACATCTGTTGCCTCTTCGAAGGCATAGCCCAGGTTTCGTGCTGGAACACGTTCGCTTTCGATTTCGATTCGCGTTCCGTTCAGAGAACTCCACCGAGTGCTTTTCTTTGCAGAACTCGATTACCGTACGCGACCGACACTCCGCAAGAAAGGGGTAGCCAGAGTGTTTTTGAGGAATGGAACGCGCACAGCGTCTTCTTTTTCTTTCGCCGCGCGTACGCATGGCTTTATAGCCGTTCTATTTTTCGCTGCAGGGCTGTCACAAACCGCGTCGTGCTCTCGATCTATGCCAATCGTTCCTAATTGTTGAGATTTTTCGTTTCGAAAACCGCGAAACGATCAATACTTTTTTTCGGTACCGTTGTTTTGCTTGTGGAGTCTCGCTGATTTACCCTCGTTCAGGGAGTCTCGCTGGTTTCCTATTAGGAGGCATGTCATTCATATAATTATGCGAACCAGGCGGCGCTTGCTGGTTATGGATTTAGTCCTTCGTTGATATGATTAAGCATGGTTAACCTCGTAGGATATTCTGCTGCCGTTTAGGTTTAATCGTTTGACGTCACGTTCTATAACTTTCTCGCTGTTTTCTTCGTTTAGTTTCCCGCTTTCCGCGCAAGCGTTGCAAGTAAACGTGTTCCGTGTTTTGCCTGTTCAGATGGGACTTGAGGTATATCGATCTTTTATTAGCATAGTTGCGCCAGTTTCCCATCCTACTAGTTAGTACGAGTTACCAGACCTGCTGGTGGGTTAATTGCTTATCGGAGCTTTATGAGTTGGTTATTTTCGTCACGGTACTATAGTTCTTGCGCGTTGTGCTATAGGAGGTTTGTCACGCAACTAGTCGTTACGCGCGGTGTTAACTCGATCACGGGAGTAGTTGCGTAGTGTTAGGCGCGATTTCAGTCGCGAGACCAGACCAGTTGTAGCGCTTCGTGTTGCGCGATTTTAATAACGGGATTATAGTTCTTGTTCGTAGTGTAACGCGATTTTAGTCACGGCCCGGCGCTAGTTGCTGTGTAGCATTATTGTTTCAGCTACGTGGCTGATTGCGCGTGGTGTTAAATTGGTAACAAGACTATTGTTGCGTATAGTGTTATCCGATATTAGTTGCGGGATTAGTTGTTGACCGTGCTGTGACACGAAATTGTCACGATGTAGAGAGGAAGAAGATTATGTGCCGCAGTGGGTCACGCCTTTAGCGAGAGGAGCCAAGTGCGAGCGTTTGCCTCGAGTGCTGTGATTCCTGGGTCCGTTGCTGGGTGATTTCTTCAGCCATTTCTGGGATGGCAGGTAGTTTCCTGTTGCGGAGATCCAGGTTGAAATATCCCGCACCTCCACCACTCTGGAACGGGGTTTATTGGTACAAGTAGTGCTTGCACAGCAGGTCTATTGATGCGAAAAGTTGGCGGCAGCAACTGACCCAAGAATCGCAGCACTCGGTGCAAACGCTCGCGCTTGGCTCCTCTCGCTAAAGGCGTGACCCACTGCGGCACGTAATCTTCTTCCTCTCTACAACGACACTATTTGTAGCGCTTGGTGATTTTGTTTATTTTTTTATCAATACTGCCGAACTCACTAAGTCATGATTGCAGGGAGGGCATAAATAATACAAGCCATAAGGAAATTAGTAAATAAGAGACAAAAAAGACAGAAAACAGAACAATTGAGTTCACAGAATCTCTTTAGCGTGTACATATGATTCTATCATGAATAGACGATGTAGAATAACGGTGGAGGACTCAGATGGTTCCTTTCTCCTGTGGTTTGTTGGAAGCGAGATTCAATTTGAATTACAAAAGTGTTCAATAAGTTTTTGTGAGTGCCTGTAACGTGTCAAGCTATAGCACGACAGAAAGAAATTAACTTGTACGTGTGTATGTTTGTTACCATGAATTGATTGAAACAAAAAACTTAAGCCTTGCTTGTAGTGTTAATACACGAGCTCTATTTAGTAACATAGTGAGAGAATTCATTAACTTGTATTTATTATGAAGAAACCTCGCTGCCTTTCTCTGCACCTCTTCCATCCTTGCGATGAGTTCCTTTGCATACGGAAAGCAAGCCATATAGGCGTACTCCAATGCAAGGTACAACAAGCATTTTGTATGCCAGCAGCTTTGCATCTGGCGCCAAATGAAGTCGCCTTCTTAAAAATTACAGCATATCGACGGAATGAATGATGATGAGTAGGGACGAAGCTTAAGACCATTTTATCGGTAAACAGTGAATCCTACATTTGTCCGGTCGTCCGTCCGTCCGTCCGTCTATCTGTCTGTTTAATTGATATGTGGTGTTTAACTCTGTCTGTCTGTCTGTCTGTCTGTCTGTCTGTCTGTCTGTCTGTCTGTCTGTCTGTAGTTCAGTGATGTGGTTCACTGTGTTCACATTCTGTGGTTCTCGGAGGTGGTTTAGTGACCATGGATCATACACAGTGCAGAGGAATGGTCTTGTAGTGAAGGAATTTTTTCGTTGCATTCTATACGAAAAGTTTACGCTGTAGTTTTACCCAACTAAATGCATGCAACGATGACAACGAAGAATCCCCCCCCCCCCATCCATGCGACCGTCCGTGCTCTCGTTGCACTCCGCGCGGTGTGATCGAGCGCGCGTTTCGTGGCTATACCTCCTGGGTGCCACTGAAATATGGAGCCGCTTTCCCATTGGCTTTAGCGTCTGCCCCAAGAGCACGCTCCTTTCCGTGGCGTTTTCCCATTGGTCGAGCGCCCCCCCCCCCGGGGTGCGAGGCTAAGTGCGTGGCTTGAGCCACAGCCTGGTCCAGAAGGAGCTCGTTCGCAACCGGTGCCGGCAGGTCTCTCGCTGGCACGCTACACTCTGCCGGCAGCCGCCCCCTACCCACCGAACTGTCGCGAAGGTAGTTATCCGTCGTTCCCTTTCGTCGTACTCTAGGCGTCGCAAACACGGTCTTTGATCCCGATGGAGGCCGTTCTGCTACAGGAACAGCCTCGTGGACGTGGCAGAGGTAAGTACTTTTTGTTTCGATGGCGATCCGCATTTGTTAGTGGGGTCTGGGACAGCCGGAATTACTAGTACGAATGTTTACGAGGTCAAGACATTTCTCTATTTCCCATAGGATAGGGCAGCGTCTGCACTGTGGTGCTGTGACAAAAGGCGGCTTAGATTATCACGCTCACGTGAATTTTTCGCCGTCGAAGTGACGTCGTGACAACGCTCCCGAGCGTCGTACGTTTGTGTGCGAGTGAGGGCACCGGGAATAAGTGCATCGAGTTGAGGGAAAACGCGACAGCCGTGTTTCGTAACTCGAAAGACTCGCGATAGGTTTCAGAAGGTCGTGGTTCGGACAAAGACTGAGTGCTTTGATCGGGCGGGAGTGGTCAGGCGCTTCCTATCTTGACGGGGATCGACAGACGGCTACCATTTCGTGTGTTGCATTTTCACCTATGTTTGCTTAAAATTGATGGACAGCACGAAGGCAGCTGGGCTCGCGGCCGCCTATCCTCGATTATATGACGGTTTTCCGCGCGGCACGTTGCGTTATCGGGCGCACGGTGCGTGGCTCCGCCTCCCGGGTGCTAGTCGACAATAGAGGTGACATTGTCCGTAGCGTGTGCCTAAGAACGCGCCCATTTCCGGGGCGTTCTCTTATTGGGCGATACCCTCCGGGGCGCGAGCCTAAGTAAGAGGCTCGAGCTGCCGAACCCTGCCCAGAAGGGGCTAGTTAGCCAGATGCAGTTTTGCCAGAATCTGTCTCTCGAGTTCATTGCTAGTCTTGTATGGCTTATTCTATAGTTATAGCGGCTCACTTGTTGTAAGTCCCACAATGGAAAACACGTAGATCGACAATGTCGTGTCTGCATTTACATGTCGTCTCCGCTGTAGCAACGGATGGCAAGAACACCACAGGTCGTGCATATGTTCTAATGCATATGCCCCAATGAACCTGACTTGGACCTCTAATGTCGTAAGTCACTACAGCTGAAACTGCCTATGGGCCTTCGTACACCACACGGCAGATGTCAGTTTCATGGAGGCGTTTCTGATCCCCTCTTGTAGTTTTTGGCTGCTTTATATTTTTTGTAAGATTTAGCTCATCTAAATTCGGCTGCCGCAGGTGGCGGGACACCTGACGCACCCAAGCGGTGGGCGGATATGTATCGGCGACGCCCTCCACTTGTGCATGTGCCAGGCGTCCCGACTTGTGCGGTGTGGCAGCTGCGCGGATAATGTTAAGACAGGCCTTTAAAACAATCTCGGAAGCATGAATTCGTTGATCAAAAAACGGCGCTCTCGCAGAGTCACGAATGCCACCTATATTTCGTGTGCCTTTCCACTGACCTCTGCGTAGGGTAGTGAATTGGAGGCTGGTCTTCAGATTTGTTCATCATTTATAATTTGTCTCTCCACCCTCCCTTCAGCCGAAGCCTTTTTTTCGTCTAGTACCTGAAGAAGAGGGCACTGGCCACACTGACGACCGATTATTTGTCGGTTACGTTCACCTATCAAAGGTGGTGCCAGCGGGGGTTACGGGGAACAGAGGAAGGACTGATGCTTCCCAATGTTCTGGCGACCTCTTATACCCCCCCCCCTCCCCTTCATGAGCAAGCAAGCCTATCGACCCAGGGTACCCTACAAACAAAAAAATATCCTGCAGCCGACCCTGTCATCTATCTTTGTCTGTTACTAACGTAATTCAGGTCGTTTTACTTCCGGAGCATGCAAGGCAATATAATGCCGACTGTGCAGTGCTGATGGCGATAGAACTCGATCAGGATAAAAGTTCTCAACGCTCACTGTCTCGCGCCTGCAGCTTGCGTAACATAGCCAATCGCGATAGTGAAATTAGGCACGGTCGGGACCAGCGATACTGGTATAAATAATAGGTGCTTGTGCAGATCTGCCATCCCATGGCGAAGCTATCGGAATGGCGGTTTTACGATGTGGCGTAGCTGCTGGAGAAACACAAAGGCGTGCTAGCGACACCACAGCACAAATAGATAAAAAATGAGGTCGGGCCCTGTGCGTATCCTGAAAAGTAAACATGCGCGCGAGGGTCGTATGACGGTAAGCCAGAGGAGCGGATGAGAAGCTTTCGTGTACATCCTTGACGCAGCCGGGATTAACCTGCGCAGGATCTCGTTTATTCGGGGACATTGGGAGAATAGGCAGAGAGTGCATATTCCCGGTGGGAACTGGGCATATTTTCATAGATAGATGGATAGATGTCAAACAGATAAAGAGATAGATAGATAAATAGATAAATGGATAGATAGATAGATAGATAGAGAGAGATATAGATATTTAGATGATAGATCTAGTGCGAGAAGGAGAAATACTTATTCAAAGTATTAAATTGACGATAAATATCCGGTAAATAAAATCCCTTCCTTGATGCCTACGCGTAAATCCCATGCTTATTTTGCAATACAACCGATCAAATGACCCAATTTTCGTCATCCTGCGACTTCGTCCTCAATGCGACCACGCCACAAAGCTGCCTGTTTATCACTGCTTGGTAATTCCAATTTTAATATCACGAAATAAAAAGGAACAGGCATAAAGAGTCCCCACTGGAACAGCTTCAAGACAAGGTGGCCAACAGTTCGTTTTCGTAGGATAGAGTCCTAAGCTAAAGTCTAAAAATATAACCCGGGAGCATACCAGGGGTTGGGGGGGCTCCATTTTTCATCATGCAGCCCAGTAGGGGCCCTATTTCCAAGTCCCCCATCTGTACTCTCCGCCTGTGTATGGAGGAGAGGCTGTAGTGCTGCAGTGGGCGCAGGTGCCAATTTATTTTACAAAATTTGGCCACTCACACGCCACGAGCAATCGTTATGACATAGATTAAGGCTTAGAAACACAACTCGCGATTCACAGCCGCGCTTGTGAAAGTCTGTACGTAGTCCTATAAGATTTTAGTGTCCATTGCAATGTGGCTTTTTAGATGCGATTACTTATTAGGCGGAAAAAAATTTGTCTTCCGTGCAGGGGCTGCGGATTGCACCGCCTCTGAGCTTCGAACCGTAGCGCCACCGGCAGTCGTCTCGGTGGAAGAAGCCGCCAACGAACAGGTGCCCCATGTCAACGAACAGGTTCCCCAAACCAACGGACATGCACCCCATGCCAGCGGCGTCCCCGCTCAGGCATCGTTCGCAGAAGCCCTCTCAAAGAAAGTCGGCGTCGCGGCGGCAGTGCCGCCATTCTCGGCGCAGCTTCGGCCTAAGGCCACGGCTGCTGCTATTGTGCCACGTACACTGACCATGAACGGCGTGAGCCACGGTGTCATCGTAGGCGCCACAGCCAACGGGCCCCGCTGCGTGGCTCCCACTGAGGAGGGGTCGAAACATGACTCCTCGCCAATGCCCCAGGTGCCCGGTGACGTTCCCCCTAACGGCATATGCGGATCCAGGCAGAGGTCCAGCGACGAGCTCCGCCTACAGGTGAGCACAGTTTCGCAATAGTTACGCCAAAAGAGAAGTCTGCCGCTGGTGAAACTTCAATTGCATTCGAGAGTTTTAGAACAGCGCTACGCAAAGCTTTGCGTTCGCGTCGCAAGATTCAGATGAGCATAGAATAATAATACGAGCTGTGTCTACAGGTGAGCATAGTTTTGTAATATTACGGTAGCAAATGAACTGTAATCTTATTAGATAATATTAAGAACAACGCAAAACATTGCGCTTGCGTTGCTTCGCATATCATCACCTCGTGTAGTCTCCCGTTCAGTGACAAAAGCTAACACTATACGCCCGCAAGCTTTGCGTACGGTGTTGTAAAGCTCTCCCCTGCAATCTTATTCGGTGCGCCATGATTTAACGGGATGGTAAAGAAAGTACGAATTGCCCTAATGCCTATGCATTCTAACTAACCAAAAACGTTTTCTTCTCGTAACGTCAAACCAAATAACGTGTCCTCAATCTGACGTCTTTAAAATAGTGCTGAATACTGAGGATTAGTAAAAGCTAACAAATGCGTAATTTATTCGCCCCGAGATTTATAGTGAGCACTCATCGCCACAAGCTAAGCCTACAAAATTGGTTGAGTGTGGCTCTCAAAGAGGGTGCCGAATCGACACGCACTCTGCATGTGTTGAAACTTAAGGACGTGAATCTTAAGGACGTGATCTTAAGGACGTGAATGGAGAACTATTTTGACAGAACTCGTGAATGGAGAGATCTTAATCTTAAGGACGTGAATGGAGAACTCTTTTTCCGGTATCGTGGAGTCACAAAACATAAGCCAAAATCACTAGGAAGATCGCAGATGAAACGCAAGAAAGCCTTCAAGTAAAATTCTTCCGACAAAGCCACTTCCATAGCTCATAAGGACACACAACGTTTTGAGAAAGTGGGCACTACTTTTCGATTCGCAAGAATCTGCGCTCGACAATCGCATATAGCGTTGACCTTCTGCACGGAACTCGTGAGCGCTTTCATCGGGACGAGAGATAAGAAAATGTGATCGCAGCGTGCCACAAATGTCCGCTCTTACTCTAAGAATTCTGAAAATTTGCGCGGCAGTGAATTCATGAGGCAATAAGATGTTTAAAGAGTTCATTTTATAGGCTTCCTAAAAAGTTTTTTGGGACCCCTTTAATGGAGTTCACTGCCTGGCGAAATGATCGCGACAAAAACTTTTAGTCTGTTAAGTGCGTTACCGAGTTTCGTTGTGTGCTGCAATTGTTTTCTCTACGCTCATCCCGACTAAGGTCCGTGGATTTTTCTCTCTTCGAGTATAAGTACGAAAAACCGTTGAAGAGCCATCGACGAACGTCGTTGGCTAACGCTCGTTTTCGGCAGCCGTGCTCGTCCTAACGCTTTGGTAGCACATGGTTTAGGAGTGCCCCGCTCAATAACAACGGGGGTTCTGACTGGATGTAAAAGGCGTGTCGCGTCCGCTGAAAGATGCGTGGATATAATGTACTTGGACACACACTGCAAATATTCCAAGTTATGAAGAAAATAGCGGCACACACTGGCTGCGCGATCAACGGCAGATTAGTCACGATTATCGTTCCGGAAGCAAAACGTTGCCGGTAGAATGCTAAGCATGAAGGGATAGCGCGGGGCAAGTAACTTATGTTACGCCCACGCCCTGTTTATAATGTAGTGTCATGCGCGTTGGCAGGGCAGGGGGGGAAAATGGAAACCTGTCCCCCCCCCTCAAGCCTCACCCGGCACTTGCGCTTACACAAGCTCCCTTTCCGCAATCCGATATGCTAACTGGTTTGCACCTCCGCCCCACACGAGAAAATCCTGTCGACGACCATGTGTACTGCACGCTTATTTGCAAAGTAATCGTGTGCGTGGTGGTCACTACAAACTGCCGTCGCTCCCGTTGTCTGACGATCCCGCAGGTGATCCAGAAGACACTACCATCACACTTCCCGCGTCGACCCGCCCAGGGAAAGCTCGGCCGCCCCATCCAGCTCATGGCCAACCACTTTTCCGTCGAGATCCCTGCGGGCAACGTGTACCACTATGACGTGGAGATCTTTTCGGAGAACAGCAAAGAGGCGAAGATACCCGAGAAGCGCAAGTACCGCTGCCTAAGCACAAAGATCAACAGACTTGTCGTCGAACTGGTAGTCAAGAAGTACCGCCTAGACTTTAGCAACTGCGTGCCGGCATTTGACGGACGAAAGAACTTGTACACGCGTCGGGAGCTCAAGTTCCGCGAGCGGACCTTCGCGGTAGACCTCGAGGAAGACAAGAGGGTGCAGAAGTTCGTCGTCAAGATCAAGTACGCGGCCACCGTGAACCTGGACGCCCTGCACGCAGTCTTCGAGAACCGGGTCAACACAGTCCCACAGGAGGTCCTGCAAGCCATCGACATTGTCCTTCGTCACGGCCCTTCCATCAGGTTGACTCCCATTGGCCGGTCCTTCTTCAAGCCGCCGCTTCCGAACCAGGCGCACTCTCTGGGGGGCGGTCGCGAAGTGTGGTTCGGCTACTACACCAGCGTGCGACCGGCTCAGTGGAAGCCCATGCTGAACGTGGACATGTCGGCCACCGCGTTCTACGAGGCGCAGCCGCTCATATCGTTCATGTGCAAGATCTTGAGCGACGGACGCCGCCTGATGACCGCGGCCGATATCCGCGACCTCCGGGACTTTCAGAATGTTCGGCTCAACAAGGAACTCAAGGGTCTGCGTATCAAGGCGAGTACACCGCTCTATTATTGGGGCTGGTGGGTGGTCAAGGAGGTTTTGACCCCCCTCTCCTCAAGTTTCCTCCCCCTTTCGAGGTAGATATCGAGTAGATATGTAAATACCATAAGTATATAGATGAATGGATATCGATGAATGGGTATAGATGGATATCCAAAGCCTCGGAGAAACTAGGATATCCCACGATTGTGCTTTCACAATGTGTAGAAACGGTACCTACGAGCTGTGCGTCCTCCAATTGCAGCATGCAGAATCTCCAATTGTTTGGGATTTTGAAAAAAAGAAAGACTTAAGATTTCGTTGTACGCAGATGTTGGTGAAACTGCTGTAGATCAAAGTCTAGTTATGTAATGGCATGGGGGCGCCAGTATGTTTCAGCTTTTTGACCGGCATTCGTGACGTCTTCAGAGACTCTGCTTTAATTCTTTGAAAGCGTGATTTTAGTAGTTTTCAAACCCATAAACAAAAATGGCCAGCATGAAATCATTTTGTAGTCCCCTTTTGCATTTCTCCTACTCCATTACTACTCATTAGGTGACCCACCTGCCATACCCCCGGAAGTACAAGGTCGTCCGGGTCACCAAGGAGCCCGCCAAGAAGCTGTTCTTCGACATGGAGGACGGCTCCCGTTGCTCGGTGGCAGAGTACTTCCAAAACCGCTACGGCCGCCTAGTTTACCCGAACCTGCCCTGCATTCAGGTCGGAAACCTCGCGCATCCCGTCTACCTGCCCCTCGAGGTGTGCGAAATCGTCGAAGGCCAGCACTGCCCAAAGAAGCTTGACGAGAACCAAACCTCGGAGATGATCAAGCGAACCGCTCAGCCTCCGGCCAAGCGCTTCAACGAGATTCGCCAGTCCGTCCGTGACCTGGTCGGCAGTAACGACCAGTACCTGCGTGAGTTCAACATTAAGATCAGCACTTGAGCCGACTCAGCTGAAAGGGCGGGTGCTCGAGCCGCCATCGCTGGTGTTCAAGAACAACGTGGTGGCCAAGCCTCACGAGGGAACCTGGGAGCTGCGCGGCAAACACTTCTACAAGGCAGCCTCACTGACGCACTGGACGCTGCTCAACCTGAGTCGCTTCGCTGAACGAGACAGGTACTTTTCTTTGTTGTTTTCTTTTGTCTTAGGAGTTCACAGGTTAATCTGAGCACACGGAGGAAGGTTCGAAATCTGCCCCATACTTCACTCAGCCTGCCCCGTCATGACGACATTGGCTCATCAAAGGTTCCATTTTTAAAAGACGATAGTCTCTTGGGTACCTTCGACGGAAAAGTTTTGTTCTATCCGTCTGTCTGTACATTTGTTTGTTAGTCCGCTTCTAACGATACTTCAAATTGCCAACTCCATTCGCCGCGCCCACCATTATTGCTGCAGCTTTAGCGTTCATAGTTGTGCGATTGTCATATAAAAAGCAATTATTGCGCATATCTGAGGCGTCGTAACAACACGTCGATGTTTTGTATGTCTGCCTTTATGCTAGAAGATGCACACGCAAGCCACTTTAAAGACTGTAGCGTTTATCGCGCTGCACTGAAGCGCGACGCGATGCTCAAAAGGTGTTACCAACGCTTTGCTACGACGACAGGGTAATGGAACCTGCCCGTCGCTTTGCGTTCTACACCTTATCACCTCCAGGACTGGTGCGCATCTTTCTTCACGGGCGCGCACGCCTTCGTTTTGTAAGATAACTGCCAGATGGCGCTCGTGTCTAACGTGCATCGATGTGCTCGTTCGCCTTCGCTACACGCTCGAGGCACTCTAACGTAGTGCCTCCGGAATACCATTCACCGATTCTCTTGCGCAAAACATCAAATAAGCATTTTGTTCACTCTCTCAAGACGCAAGACTATTGTTTTTCGACGACATTTGTAGGGTAACAAGCAGATTCGGGTCATTTTTTTTGAAAAGCGAATTCTCACACACATTTGTTCTCACACACACAAAAGTGTTCGGCGCTGCTGACGGCCAGAAGTGCCAGCTACGATGTTGTCGGCTTCTGCTGATTTCTCGTCGCCACTCATAGCCCGTGCATACCTCAAATTTTCGGTACCTAGTTTATCCGGGAGAGGTGTTGCAATACTCTGTTCATACAGATGGTATTGCTCCGCTCCGACATGTGATACATTCTTTCGCGGATCTTGTGTTAAGATAAACCACTACGGTCTGAAAAGCATATTTAGAGGAATCAAGCAAAGATGGCATTTTCGGCTAATTCGCTAATTGTTCTAGTAGCCTAAATCATGGCAGGAAACTTCTGCTAGCTAGAGAGAGTCAGCCGCCGCCCAATCGCGGGATACATCCCCCTTCTATCCGTGCAGTCTGGCTAACTTTTTCATTGTTCTGGAAGCCGAAACCATGGCAAGTAATTGCACTCTAGCTAGAGGAGCATGAGCCACCGAACAAGCATGGGATACATCTCCCTCTATTTGTGCAGTCTCGACAACTTTGTCAAGTTGCTGGTGCGCACGGGCAGCGAGCTAGGCATGCGTATTGAGCAGCCAGTGGACATCAGCTCGGCCGACACGAACCGCAAGCCGATCCGCAACATGCTGCTTGAGGAGCAGTGCAAGGTCCCCATTATCGAGATGGTCATCATCGTCTTGGCCAAGAACACGAATTACGCCGAGATCAAGCAGGTGGCTGAGACAGAGATCGGCCTGCGCACCCAGTGTGTCTTGGACAACAACGTCGTCAAGAAGTGCAACCAGGCACTGGTCACCAACCTCTGCCAGAAGATGAACGCCAAGCTGGGCGGCACCAACAACAGCCTCCTGTCCCAGGAGAAGCCGGCTATCTTCCTGAAGCCCGTCATCATTATCGGTGCGGACGTCACTCACCCGGCGCCCGGGGACAAGCACCGTCCCTCCATCGCCGACTGCGTCGGCAGCCTGGACTCGATCCCTTCCAGGTTCCATACTTCCATTCGGATCCAGATGGAGGAATCGACGGCCATGTCTCGCGTGGAGATCATAAGGGACCTGAAGGACATGATGAAGGACCTGCTCAAGGCCTTCTACCGGGCCACCAAGCACAAACCTGAGCGCATAATCTTCTACCGGGATGGAGTGAGCGAGGGGCAGTTCATGGAAGTCCGCAACCACGAGGTGAGCGCGCGCTGTTGTGGCTGCCTGAAACGATGCTCGTTGGTAGTTTTCACATTGTAATGAAATGGCTGCAGCTGGCCCATTCTATGATTTACTATGCAACTTGTAAAATGGCTGCCGGCTGATGATACTTATACTGGTGCTCGCGCTTCCATTTGCTTTCTTGCACGCCTGTTCGGCCTAATACCTTCGTGTCGTAATCGATACGGCGTTCGTCAGCGTGATGCCAGGGCCTAATCTTTGTATTCAAAATGGCTTTTAATTAGGCTGTTTTTCGCTCTGCAGTATAATCGGAATGACTTCGGTCTTTTACCAGTCTAGCCCGGGAAAGAAACCCTCATTTCTCTATTTTTCTGTCGGCTTTTAACAGCCCTGTCTGTGCTCTCTGTGCGTAACCCCAGGTGAGCGCCATCCGGCTTGCCTGCCAGGAGATGTCTCCCAACGAGACTTACGAGCCGGCCCTCACTTTTATCGTCGTCCAGAAGCGACACCACACCCGATTCATGCCGGCCAGCGACAGCGACGGTGTCGGCAAGTGCCGAAACGTCCCGCCCGGCACCACCGTCGACTCCGTGGTCACTCACCCGCTGGATTTCGATTTCTTCTTGTGCAGCCACTTTGGCATACAGGTATACGAGCCCGATTATCCGTGCGCGTGTTTCCACGCATTAAAAAATGATATACCGTATACGTTGATAGCTATAGTCATGGTTAGGTCTTCCGTCATAGCTTAGCTGCCACTAGAGTGTCACGCTGCATACTCCAAGGCTCCAAGGCCGTGCACTCGGAGTGACTTCGATCTTTCACCCATCTAGTAATGGGCAAAACAATTCGCGGCCAAGGTCATGCAGTTTAGCTTACTTTTCCAAGAACCCCAGGCTTACATTCTATAACGTACCTCGTGCGGTAAAACTTCCCTAAATACCACCATTTTAATAGTTTTTCTTGTGAGGCTTCCACTCACAAATTTTGGTCTGCTGGTCTGTCTGTCAAATAATTCATCCAATCAGCCAAGTTTTAAGCACTTGCTGAACGCCCAGCCATCTTAGTCTGGCTGAGGTGCAACACGAATGAGGCACAACATTACTTAACTATAGAGCAGTTTGTTTATTTCATTTATTCATTACCGCTGACAGTGCGACGTAATGAACAAAATAAAACAGGTGTTACCTACGCTTCACTAGAAAAATTCACACGGTGCTGCCAGTGCTCTGCCACTCCACAGAAACTTCTGTTTCTTGACATTACTGCCAGGTGGCGCCCATGTCTCGCACGTGCAATCTACAAACAGAAGACTATGGCCTTTTGACGACCTTTGCATCGAAGCTGGCAGACACGCGACCAACTTTTCCCAAAGTCTTTTTGCAATCTTGTCATTTCCTTTTTTTGTTACGTACCGGCGCAGGGCACGAGCAAGCCTTCCCACTACTACATCGTGTGGGACGACTCCAACTTCTCGGCGGACGACCTGCAGAAGCTCAGCTTCTCCCTCTGCCACACGTACGCCCGGTGCGCGCGCAGCGTCAGCATCCCGGCCCCGGTGTACTACGCCCACCTGGCCGCGTGCCGCGCCAAGAGCCACGTGATCAGCAAGGTTGACGTCTCGAGTTCAAGCAGTGACTCGTCCGGTGGCTCGGCCGACTCAATCACCACCAGCCAGTATGTGCAGGCCGTGAAGGTGCTTGACAATTTGCAGACAGCCATGTACTTCGTCTGATCATCGTCCTCGGCTTCCCGGATCAGGTTGGTAGGCGCTAAAGGACAAAACGATTTTTTCCCCAATTCATCATCATCATCAGCCTGACTATACACCCACTTCAGGACAAAGGCCTCTCCCATGCTCTACCAGGCAACTCTGTCCTGTGCCTGGTGCTCCCACTTAATACCCAAAAATTTTCTAGTCTCATCTGCTCACGCAACCTTTGTCTTTCCTCATCCGCTTGCCTTCTTTGGAAATCTAGTTAATGACCAGCGGTTAATACTGCCTACGCACTTTACGTGCCCAGTCCATGCTCATTTCTTCTCGATTACAATATATCCTATTAACCCCGGCTTATTCCCTGATCCATCCTTCCCCCGTATTTGTATAGTACGATTTCCCAATCCCGAAAACGCCACTTTTAACCACAACACAATGTTGCTAAGCGAGAAAATGTGGAAAAATATGTAGTGAATGGAAACGCCACCTTAAGATTTTCTGCACTGTGGCGTCATAAAATTTGAAGGTATATACTGCGTTTAACGTAGCTTTCACTCGATAAAATTTTATTACCTAGTGTGATGCCCATTGACATACGAAGTTTCAGAAAATTTCATCCAGCTAGTGTCGTGAAAATGTGAAACATACATTGTGAAATTTGTAACGTCACGCACGAAGATTAACGCGCGAAACTTGAAAATGAAGCTTGCTTTCCCCGATTATTTCTATTAATTTTACCTGAATACTTTCGGGGCACTCGTACATTTAACAGTGCACATCTTCTGAAACTGGTCGGATCTATAACGCTTCGGTTCCCAGATATACCCACAGAAGGCGTAAGTGCCGCGGTCGTTAATAGAATGTGGCTAATCCACCCTGGTATACGTGTGGTCTTAATCAAATTAGGCAAGGCATTGTAGGCCAACATAAATAAGCCACCCATACATCAGTCTATATTGTAAGTGGCATTTCTATATTTGGGGATGGACCTTTGTCGCAATCGAGCGGTCGCTACAAAGGCGGGGCTTCCCTCGGATGCCTTTTACTTCACCAGTAGTTACGGCATCGTGCGCCTAACTATTATTGGGGCGTCAACGCACTTTGAAAAAATCTGAAGTAAAAATCGCAATGGGAGCTGATTGACCCATATATTTTCCTTTGAGCATGTAGTGTTATCAGCACATTCGTCGCTCGCCAACTGCGTTTAGCGGGTAAGATTTTTGTTCACCGCCGTTTTTTCCAGAGGGTACTTTTACTACGTATTGATTTCCTGTTTTTCTCCTTCCTTTCAGGAATTATTTTTTCAGAACTTCTGCGTCCGAGACGTTCATCTGGAGCTGTTTTTTTTTCTGGAGCGTTTGTGTGAGTTTTGTTCTTGTTTTCCTTCGACAAGTCTTTTTTTCTTTTGTGTTGGAAATAAAAAAAGAGTTTCTTTGATAATGTTCTTTCCTCGTATGTTCAGTAGAGTATTAGGGGCGAAGATACTTATAGCGGCACCCGTTCGTCCCTCGTAGTCGTAGTCGTAGTGTGTAACCAGTGTAACATTTTGACCTGCAAGGTGGTGCCGGTGGGAGATTTCTCCTGTGCTTTGCTGAACAATAAAAAGTTCGCGGTGTGCGCGTTAACTAAAAGCTGAATGCTACTGTCTCTCATTCCACATTAACAGCCATTTACATGTACATTTAGCACTATCTGGTGCTGCGGCGATGGCGTAGTGGTTAGAACATCCGCCTCGCATGCAAGAGGTCCGTGGTTCAAATCCCGGTACCGCGCAGTTCCCAACCGGATTAAAAAAATCCGCCTGTTGATGGAACTGCATTAAGAGGCCTGGCGTGCGGCCTTACCGGCAAACACCGCCGAGAACGCACTCCCTCACCAGAGAAGGAATGGCCACCCTGGTGCAGTATCTGGCCACTACCTCCCACATGCTTTCGTCAAATAACTCACGGCCCTCATTCTCCAGCAGCTGCGAAGCTACTGACAACGGCGGCGGTTTGCAATGCAGCAGAGGGTGCTAAGAATCTCTGGATCCGGACAAGCCGCCATTGGAACCTGAACTTGGCAACGTTTAACGCTAGAACCTTATCTAGTGAGGGAAGTCTAGCTGTACTATTCGAGGAGCTAGATAGAGGGTGTTAAATGGGATATAATAGGGCTCAGTGAGGTTAGGAGGACAGATGAGGCCTATACGGTGCTACAGAATGGGCACGTCCTTTGCTACAGGGGCTTGACAGACAGAAGAGAACTTGGAGTGGGGTTCCTAATTCACAGAAACATAGCTGGAAACATAGAAGAATACTATAGCAATATTGAAAGGGTGGTAGGTATCGTAATTAAACTGAATAAAAGATACAAGATGAAGGTAGTACAGGCTTACGCGCCTACATCCAGCCATGATGACGCTTCAGTTGAAAGCTTCTATGAAGACGTGGAATCGGCAATGAGTAAGGTAAAAACACAGTATACTATAGTTATGGGCGACTTTAATGCAAAGGTAGGGAAGAAGCAGGCTGGAGACCAGGCAGTAGGAGATTATGGCATCGGTACTAGAAACGCCAGAGGAGAGCTACTAGTAAATTCGGAAAAGAAGTCAGAAAAGCTTTGGAGAGCATGCAAAGGGGCAAAGCTGCTGGTGAGATCAGGTAACATCAGATCTGCTGAAAGATGGAGGACAGATTGTGTTAGAAAAACTAGCCACACTGTTTTACGAGGTGTCTCCGACGGGAAGAGTACCAGAGTCTGGAGAACGCTAACATCATCTTAATACATAAAAAGGAATGAT
>WOVY01011311.1:0-44227 GCA_013436015.1 Rhipicephalus annulatus
AATTTATTTTACAAAATTTGGCCACTCACACGCCACGAGCAATCGTTATGACATAGATTAAGGCTTAGAAACACAACTCGCGATTCACAGCCGCGCTTGTGAAAGTCTGTACGTAGTCCTATAAGATTTTAGTGTCCATTGCAATGTGGCTTTTTAGATGCGATTACTTATTAGGCGGAAAAAAATTTGTCTCCGTGCAGGGGCTGCGGATTGCACCGCCTCTGAGCTTCGAACCGTAGCGCCACCGGCAATCGTCTCGGTGGAAGAAGCCGCCAAACGAACAGGTGCCCCATGTCAAACGAAGGTCCCCAAACCAACGGACATGCACCCCATGCCAGCGGCGTCCCCGCTCAGGCATCGTTCGCAGAAGCCCTCTCAAAGAAAGTCGGCGTCGCGGCGGCAGTGCCGCCATTCTCGGCGCAGCTTCGGCCTAAGGCCACGGCGTGCTGCTATTGTGCCACGTACACTGACCATGAACGGCGTGAGCCACGGTGTCATCGTAGGCGCCACAGCCAACGGGCCCCGCTGCGTGGCTCCCACTGAGGAGGGGTCGAAACATGACTCCTCGCCAATGCCCCAGGTGCCCGGTGACGTTCCCCCTAACGGCATATGCGGATCCAGGCAGAGGTCCAGCGACGAGCTCCGCCTACAGGTGAGCACAGTTTCGCAATAGTTACGCCAAAAGAGAAGTCTGCCGCTGGTGAAACTTCAATTGCATTCGAGAGTTTTAGAACAGCGCTACGCAAAGCTTTGCGTTCGCGTCGCAAGATTCAGATGAGCATAGAATAATAATACGAGCTGTGTCTACAGGTGAGCATAGTTTTGTAATATTACGGTAGCAAATGAACTGTAATTATTAGATAATATTAAGAACAACGCAAAACATTGCGCTTGCGTTGCTTCGCATATCATCACCTCGTGTAGTCTCCCGTTCAGTGACAAAAGCTGACACTATACGCCCGCAAGCTTTGCGTACGGTGTGTGTAAAGCTCTCCCTGCAATCTTATTCGGTGCGCCATGATTTAACGGGATGGTAAAGAAAGTACGAAACGCCCTAATGCCTAAGTATTCTAACTAACCCAAAACGTTTTCTTCTCGTAACGTCAAACCAAATAACGTGTCCTCAATCTGACGTCTTTAAAATAGTGCTGAATACTGAGGATTAGTAAAAGCTAACAAATGCGTAATTTATTCGCCCCGAGATTTATAGTGAGCACTCATCGCCACAAGCTAAGCCTACAAAATTGGTTGAGTGTGGCTCTCAAAGAGGGTGCCGAATCGACACGCACTCTGCATGTGTTGAAACTTAAGGACGTGAATCTTAAGGACGTGATCTTAAGGACGTGAATGGAGAACTATTTTGACAGAACTCGTGAATGGAGAGATCTTAATCTTAAGGACGTGAATGGAGAACTCTTTTTCCGGTATCGTGGAGTCACAAAACATAAGCCAAAATCACTAGGAAGAATCGCAGATGAAACGCAAGAAAGCCTTCAAGTAAAATTCTTCCGACAAAGCCACTTCTATAGCTCATAAGGACACACAACGTTTTGAGAAAGTGGGCACTACTTTTCGATTCGCAAGAATCTGCGCTCGACAATCGCATATAGCGTTGACCTTCTGCACGGAACTCGTGAGCGCTTTCATCGGGACGAGAGATAAGAAAATGTGATCGCAGCGTGCCACAAATGTCCTCTCTTACTCTAAGAATTCTGAAAATTTGCGCGGAAGTGAATTCATGAGGCAATAAGATGTTTAAAGAGTTCATTTTATAGGCTTCCTAAAAGTTTTTTGGGACCCCTTTAATGGAGTTCACTGCCTGGCGAAATGATCGCGACAAAAACTTTTAGTCTGTTAAGTGCGTTACCGAGTTTCGTTGTGTGCTGCAATTGTTTTCTCTACGCTCATCCCGACTAAGGTCCGTGGATTTTTCTCTATTCGAGTATAAGTACGAAAAACCGTTGAAGAGCCATCGACGAACGTCGTTGGCTAACGCTCGTTTTCGGCAGCCGTGCTCGTCCTAACGCTTTGGTAGCACATGGTTTAGGAGTGCCCCGCTCAATAACAACGGGGGTTCTGACTGGATGTAAAAGGCGTGTCGCGTCCGCTGAAAGATGCGTGGATATAATGTACTTGGACACACACTGCAAATATTCCAAGTTATGAAGAAAATAGCGGCACACACTGGCTGCGCGATCAACGGCAGATTAGTCACGATTATCGTTCCGGAAGCAAAACGTTGCCGGTAGAATGCTAAGCATGAAGGGATAGCGCGGGGCAAGTAACTTATGTTACGCCCACGCCCTGTTTATAATGTAGTGTCATGCGCGTTGGCAAGGCAGGGGGGAAAATGGAAACCTGTCCCCCCCCCCCTCAAGCCTCACCCGGCACTTGCGCTTACACAAGCTCCCTTTCCGCAATCCGATATGCTAACTGGTTTGCACCTCCGCCCCACACGAGAAAATCCTGTCGACGACCATGTGTACTGCACGCTTATTGCAAAGTAATCGTGTGCGTGGTGGTCACTACAAACTGCCGTCGCTCCCGTTGTCTGACGATGCCGCAGGTGATCCAGAAGACACTACCATCACACTTCCCGCGTCGACCCGCCCAGGGAAAGCTCGGCCGCCCCATCCAGCTCATGGCCAACCACTTTTCCGTCGAGATCCCTGCGGGCAACGTGTACCACTATGACGTGGAGATCTTTTCGGAGAACAGCAAAGAGGCGAAGATACCCGAGAAGCGCAAGTATCGCTGCCTAAGCACAAAGATCAACAGACTTGTCGTCGAACTGGTAGTCAAGAAGTACCGCCTAGACTTTAGCAACTGCGTGCCGGCATTTGACGGACGAAAGAACTTGTACACGCGTCGGGAGCTCAAGTTCCGCGAGCGGACCTTCGCGGTAGACCTCGAGGAAGACAAGAAGGTGCAGAAGTTCGTCGTCAAGATCAAGTACGCGGCCACCGTGAACCTGAACGCCCTGCACGCAGTCTTCGAGAACCGGGTCAACACAGTCCCACAGGAGGTCCTGCAAGCCATCGACATTGTCCTTCGTCACGGCCCTTCCATCAGGTTGACTCCCATTGGCCAGTCCTTCTTCAAGCCGCCGCTTCCGAACCAGGCGCACTCTCTGGGGGCGGTCGCGAAGTGTGGTTCGGCTACTACACCAGCGTGCGACCGGCTCAGTGGAAGCCCATGCTGAACGTGGACATGTCGGCCACCGCGTTCTACGAGGCGCAGCCGCTCATATCGTTCATGTGCAAGATCTTGAGCGACGGACGCCGCCTGATGACCGCGGCCGATATCCGCGACCTCCGGGACTTTCAGAATGTTCGGCTCAACAAGGAACTCAAGGGTCTGCGTATCAAGGCGAGTACACCGCTCTATTATTGGGGCTGGTGGGTGGTCAAGGATGTTTTGACCCCCCTCTCCTCAAGTTTCCTCCCCCTTTCGAGGTAGATATCGAGTAGATATGTAAATACCATAAGTATATAGATGAATGGATATCGATGAATGGGTATAGATGGATATCCAAAGCCTCGGAGAAACTAGGATATCCCACGATTGTGCTTTCACAATGTGTAGAAACGGTACCTACGAGCTGTGCGTCCTCCAATTGCAAGCATGCAGAATCTCCAATTGTTTGGGATTTTGAAAAAAAGAAAGACTTAAGATTTCGTTGTACGCAGATGTTGGTGAAACTGCTGTAGATCAAAGTCTAGTTATGTAATGGCATGGGGGCGCCAGTATGTTTCAGCTTTTTGACCGGCATTCGTGACGTCTTCAGAGACTCTGCTTTAATTCTTTGAAAGCGTGATTTTAGTAGTTTTCAAACCCATAAACAAAAATGGCCAGCATGAAATCATTTTGTAGTCCCTTTTGCATTTGTCTTACTCCATTACTACTCATTAGGTGACCCACCTGCCATACCCCCGGAAGTACAAGGTCGTCCGGGTCACCAAGGAGCCCGCCAAGAAGCTGTTCTTCGACATGGAGGACGGCTCCCGTTGCTCGGTGGCAGAGTACTTCCAAAACCGCTACGGCCGCCTAGTTTACCCGAACCTGCCCTGCATTCAGGTCGGAAACCTCGCGCATCCCGTCTACCTGCCCCTCGAGGTGTGCGAAATCGTCGAAGGCCAGCACTGCCGGAAGAAGCTTGACGAGAACCAAACCTCGGAGATGATCAAGCGAACCGCTCAGCCTCCGGCCAAGCGCTTCAACGAGATTCGCCAGTCCGTCCGTGACCTGGTCGGCAGTAACGACCAGTACCTGTGTGAGTTTCAACATTAAGATCAGCACTGAGCCGACTCAGCTGAAAGGGGCGGGGTGCTCGAGCCGCCATCGCTGGTGTTCAAGAACAACGTGGTGGCCAAGCCTCACGAGGGAACCTGGGAGCTGCGCGGCAAACACTTCTACAAGGGCAGCCTCACTGACGCACTGGACGCTGCTCAACCTGAGTCGCTTCGCTGAACGAGACAGGTACTTTTCTTTGTTGTTTTCTTTTGTCTTAGGAGTTCACAGGTTAATCGGAGCACACGGAGGAGGTTCGAAATCTGCCCCATACTTCACTCAGCCTGCCCCGTCATGACGACATTGGCTCATCAAAGGTTCCATTTTTAAAAGACGATAGTCTCTTGGGTACCTTCGACGGAAAAGTTTTGTTCTATCCGTCTGTCTGTACATTTGTTTGTTAGTCCGCTTCTAACGATACTTCAAATTGCCAACTCCATTCGCCGCGCCCACCATTATTGCTGCAGCTTTAGCGTTCATAGTTGTGCGATTGTCATATAAAAGCAATTATTGCGCATATCTGAGGCGTCGTAACAACACGTCGATGTTTTGTATGTCTGCCTTTATGCTAGAAGATGCACACGCAAGCCACTTTAAAGACTGTAGCGTTTATCGCGCTGCACTGAAGCGCGACGCGATGCTCAAAAGGTGTTACCAACGCTTTGCTACGACGACAGGGTAATGGAACCTGCCCGTCGCTTTGCGTTCTACACCTTATCACCTCCAGGACTGGTGCGCATCTTTCTTCACCGGGCGCGCACGCCTTCGTTTTGTAAGATAACTGCCAGATGGCGCATGTGGTCTAACGTGCATCGATGTGCTCGTTCGCCTTCGCTACACGCTCGAGGCACTCTAACGTAGTGGCCTCCGGAATACCATTCACCGATTCTCTTGCGCAAAACATCAAATAAGCATTTTGTTCACTCTCTCAAGACGCAAGACTATTGTTTTTCGACGACATTTGTAGGGTAACAAGCAGATTCGGGTCATTTTTTTGAAAAGCGAATTCTCACACACATTTGTTCTCACACACACAAAAGTGTTCGGCGCTGCTGACGGCAGAAGTGCCAGCTACGAGTTGTCGGCTTCTTGCTGATTTCTCGTCGCCACTCATAGCCCGTGCATACCTCAAATTTTCGGTACCTAGTTTATCCGGAGAGGTGTTGCAATACTCTGTTCATACAGATGGTATTGCTCCGCTCCGACATGTGATACATTCTTTCGCGGATCTTGTGTTAAGATAAACCACTACGGTCTGAAAAGCATATTTAGAGGAATCAAGCAAAGATGGCATTTTCGGCTAATTCGCTAATTGTTCTAGTAGTCTAAATCATGGCAGGAAACTTCTGCTAGCTAGAGAGAGTCAGCCGCCGCCCAATAGCGGGATACATCCCCCTTCTATCCGTGCAGTCTGGCTAACTTTTTCATTGTTCTGGAAGCCGAAACCATGGCAAGTAATTGCACTCTAGCTAGAGGAGCATGAGCCACCGTCCAAGCATGGGATACATCTCCCTCTATTTGTGCAGTCTCGACAACTTTGTCAAGTTGCTGGTGCGCACGGGCAGCGAGCTAGGCATGCGTATTGAGCAGCCAGTGGACATCAGCTCGGCCGACACGAACCGCAAGCCGATCCGCAACATGCTGCTTGAGGAGCAGTGCAAGGTCCCCAACATCGAGATGGTCATCATCGTCCTGGCCAAGAACACGAATTACGCCAAGATCAAGCAGGTGGCTGAGACAGAGATCGGCCTGCGCACCCAGTGTGTCTTGGACAACAACGTCGTCAAAAAGTGCAACCCGGCACTGGTCACCAACCTCTGCCAGAAGATGAACGCCAAGCTGGGCGGCACCAACAACAGCCTCCTGTGCCAGGAGAAGCCGGCTATCTTCCTGAAGCCCGTCATCATTATCGGTGCGGACGTCACTCACCCGGCGCCCGGGGACAAGCACCGTCCCTCCATCGCCGCCTGCGTCGGCAGCCTGGACTCGATCCCTTCCAGGTTCCATACTTCCATTCGGATCCAGATGGAGGAATCGACGGCCATGTCTCGCGTGGAGATCATGAGGGACCTGAAGGACATGATGAAGGACCTACTCAAGGCCTTCTACCGGGCCACCAAGCACAAACCTGAGCGCATAATCTTCTACCGGGATGGAGTGAGCGAGGGGCAGTTCATGGAAGTCCGCAACCACGAGGTGAGCGCGCGCTGTTGTGGCTGCCTGAAACGATGCTCGTTGGTAGTTTTCACATTGTAATTGAAATGGCTGCAGCTGGCCCATTATATGATTTACTATGCAACTCGTTAAAATGGCGGCCGGCTGATGATACTTATACTGGTGCTCGCGCTTCCATTTGCTTTCTTGCACGCCTGTTCGGCCTAATACCTTCGTGTCGTAATCGATACGGCGTTCGTCAGCGTGATGCCAGGGCCTAATCTTTGTATTCAAAATGGCTTTTAATTAGGCTGTTTCTCGCTCTGCAGTATAATCGGAATGACTTCGGTCTTTTACCAGTCTAGCCCGGGAAAGAAACCCTCATTTCTCTATTTTTCTGTCGGCTTTTAACAGCCCTGTCTGTGCTCTCTGTGCGTAACCCCAGGTGAGCGCCATCCGGCTTGCCTGCCAGGAGATGTCTCCCAACGAGACTTACGAGCCGGCCCTCACTTTTATCGTCGTCCAGAAGGGACACCACACCCGATTCATGCCGGCCAGCGACAGCGACGGTGTCGGCAAGTGCCAAAACGTCCCGCCCGGCACCACCATCGACTCCGTGGTTACTCACCCGCTGGATTTCGATTTCTTCTTGTGCAGCCACTTTGGCATACAGGTATACGAGCCCGATTATCCGTGCGCGTGTTTCCACGCATTAAAAATGATATGCCGTATACGTTGATAGCTACAGTCATGGTTAGGTCTTCCGTCCTAGCTTAGCTGCCACTAGAGTGTCACGCTGCATACTCCAAGGCTCCAAGGCCGTGCACTCGGAGTGACTTCGTTCTTTTACCCATCTAGTAATGGGCAAAACAATTCGTGGCCAAGGTCATGCAGTTTAGCTTACTTTTCCAAGAACCCCAGGCTTACATTCTATAACGTACCTCGTGCGGTAAAACTTCCCTAAATACCACCATTTTAATAGCTTTTCTTGTGAGGCTTCCATTCACAAATTTTGGTCTGCTGGTCTGTCTGTCAAATAATTCATCCAATCAGCCAAGTTTTAAGCACTTGCTGAACGCCCAGCCATCTTAGGTCTGGCTGAGGTGCAACACGATTGAGGCACAACATTACTTAACTATAGAGCAGTTTGTTTATTTCATTTATTCATTACCGCTGACAGTGCGACGTAATGAACAAAATAAAACAGGTGTTACCTACGCTTCACTAGAAAAATTCACACGGTGCTGCCAGTGCTCTGCCACTCCACAGAAACTTCTGTTTCTTGACATTACTGCCAGGTGGCGCCCATGTCTCGTACGTGCAATCTCTCCAAACAGAAGACTGTGGCCTTTCGACGACCTTTGCATCGAAGCCGGCAGACACGCGACCAACTTTTCCCAAAGTCTTTTTGCAATCTTGTCATTTCCTTTTTTTGTTACGTACCGGCGCAGGGCACGAGCAAGCCTTCCCACTACTACATCGTGTGGGACGACTCCAACTTCTCGGCGGACGACCTGCAGAAGCTCAGCTTCTACCTCTGCCACACGTACGCCCGGTGCGCGCGCAGCGTCAGCATCCCGGCCCCGGTGTACTACGCCCACCTGGCCGCGTGCCGCGCCAAGAGCCACGAGATCAGCAAGGTTGACGTCTCGAGTTCGAGCAGTGACTCGTCCGGTGGCTCGGCCGACTCAATCACCACCAGCCAGTATGTGCAGGCCGTGAAGGTGCTTGACAATTCGCAGACGGCCATGTACTTCGTCTGATCATCGTCTTCGGCTTCCCGGATCAGGTTGGTAGGCGCTAAAGGACAAAACGATTTTCCCCAATTCATCATCATCATCAGCCTGACTATACACCCACTTCAGGACAAAGGCCTCTCCCATGCTCTACCAGGCAACTCTGGCCTGTGCCTGGTGCTCCCACTTAATACCCAAAAATTTCTAGTCTCATCTGCTCACGCAACCTTTGTCTTTCCCTCATCCGCTTGCCTTCTTTGGAAATCTAGTTAATGACCAGCGGTTAATACTGCCTACGCACTTTACGTGCCCAGTCCATGCTCATTTCTTCTCGATTACAATATATCCTATTAACCCCGGCTTATTCCCTGATCCATCCTTCCCCCGTATTTGTATAGTACGATTTCCCAATCCCGAAAACGCCACTTTTAACCACAACACAATGTTGCTAAGCGAGAAAATGTGGAAAAATATGTAGTGAATGGAAACGCCACCTTAAGATTTTCTGCACTGTGACGTCATAAAATTTGAAGGTATTTACTGCGTTTAACGTAGCTTTCACTCGATAAAATTTTATTACCTAGTGTGATGCCCATTGACATACGAAGTTTCAGAAAATTTCATCCAGCTAGTGTCGTGAAAATGTGAAACATACATTGTGAAATTTGTAACGTCACGCACGAAGATTAACGCGCGAAACTTGAAAATGAAGCTTGCTTTCCCCGATTATTTCTATTAATTTTACCTAAATACTTTCGGGGCACTCGTACAATTAACAGTGCACATCTTCTGAAACTGGTCGGATCTATAACGCTTCGGTTCCCAGATATACCCACAGAAGGCGTAAGTGCCGCGGTCGTTAATAGAATGTGGCTAATCCACCCTGGTATACGTGTGGTCTTAATCAAATTAGGCAAGGCATTGTAGACCAACATAAATAAGCCACCCATACATCAGTCTATATTGTAAGTGGCATTTCTATATTTGGGGATGGACCTTCGTCGCAATCGAGCGGTCGCTACAAAGGCGGGGCTTCCCTCGGATGCCTTTTACTTCACCAGTAGTTACGGCATCGTGCGCCTAACTATTATTGGGGCGTCAACGCACTTTGAAAAAATCTGAAGTAAAAATCGCAATGGGAGCTGAATGACCCATATATTTTCCTTTGAGCATGTAGTGTTATCAGCACTTCGTCGCTCGCCAACTGCGTTTAGCGGGTAAGATTTTTGTTCACCGCCGTTTTTTCCAGAGGGTACTTTTACTACGTATTGATTTCCTGTTTTTCTCCTTCCTTTCAGGAATTATTTTTTCAGAACTTCTGCGTCCGAGACGTTCATCTGGAGCTGTTTTTTTTTCCTGGAGCGTTTGTGTGAGTTTTGTTCTTGTTTTCCTTCGACAAGTCTTTTTTTCTTTTGTGTTGGAAATAAAAAACGACTTTCTTTGATAATGTTCTTTCCTCGTATGTTCAGTAGAGTATTAGGGGCGAACATACTTATAGCGGCACCCGTTCGTCCCTCGTAGTCGTAGTCGTAGTGTGTAACCAGTGTAACATTTTGACCTGCAAGGTGGTGCCGGTGGGAGATTTCTCCTGTGCTTTGCTGAACAATAAAAAGTTCGCGGTGTGCGCGTTAACTAAAAGCTGAATGCTACTGTCTCTCATTCCACATTAACAGCCATTTACATGTACATTTAGCACTATCTGGCGCTGCGGCGATGGCGTAGTGGTTAGAACATCCGCCTCGCATGCAAGAGGTCCGTGGTTCAAATCCCGGTACCGCGCAGTTCCCAACCGGATTAAAAAAAATCCGCTTGTTGATGGAACTGCAATAAGAGGCCTGGGGTGCGGCCTTACCGGCAAACACCACCGATAACGCACTCCCTCACCAGAGAAGGATTGGCCACCCTGGTGCAGTATCTGGCCACTACCTCCCACATGCTTACGTCAAATAACTCACGGCCCTCATTCCCCAGTAGCTGCGAAGCTACTGACAACGGCGGCGGTTTGCAATGCAGCAGAGGGTGCTAAGAATCTCTGGATCCGGACAAGCAGCCATTGGAACCTGAACTTGGCAACGTTTAACGCTAGAACCTTATCTAGTGAGGAAAGTCTAGCTGTACTATTCGAGGAGCTAGATAGAGGTTGTTAAATGGGATAGAATAGGGCTCAGTGAGGTTAGGAGGACAGATGAGGCCTATACGGTGCTACAGAATGGGCACGTCCTTTGCTACAGGGGCTTGACAGACAGAAGAGAAATTGGAGTGGGGTTCCTAATTCACAGAAACATAGCTGGAAACATAGAAGATTACTATAGCAATATCGAAAGGGTGGTAGGTATCGTAATTAAACTGAATAAAAGATACAAGATGAAGGTAGTACAGGCTTACGCGCCTACATCCAGCCATGATGACGCTTCAGTTGAAAGCTTCTATGAAGACGTGGAATCGGCAATGAATAAGGTAAAAACACAGTATACTATAGTTATGGGCGACTTAATGCAAAGGTAGGGAAGAAGCAGGCTGGAGACCAGGCAGTAGGAGATTATGGCATCGGTACTAGAAACGCCAGAGGAGAGCTACTAGTAGAATTCGGAAAATGCAATAATTTAGGGATTTTGAATACCTTCTACCAAAAGCGAGAAAACCGCAAGTGGACATGGAGGAGCCCTAATGGCGAAAATAAGAACGAAATAGACTTTATAATGAGTGCACACCCTGGGATCGTGCAGGATGTGGAAGTGATTGGCAAGGTACGATGCAGTGACCATAGAATGGTACGGTCTCGAATTCGCCTAGACTTGAAGAAGGAACGACAGAAACTGATACGCAAGAAGCCAATCAATCAGCTAGCACTGAGAGGGAAAGTACAGGAATTTAGAGTGTCGCTGCAGAACAGGTACTCGGCTCTTAGTGAGGAAACCAACCTTAGCGTAGATAGAATGAATGATAATCTGACGAGTATCATTACGGAGTGTGCAGTGGAAGTTGGAGGCAGGGTAGTTAGACAGGGTACTGGCAAGCTTTTCCAGGAAACGAAGAACCTAATTAAGAAGCGTCAAATCATGAAAGTGTCAAGTACAACAGACAAAATAGAACTGGCAGAGCTTTCTAAGTTGATTAATAGACGTAAGGTATGCGATGTAAGAAGGTATAACATGGAGAGAATCGAACACGCTCTGAAAAACTGAGGAAGTGTCAAAGCATTGAAGAGGAAACTTGGGATAGGCGAAAGTCGGATGTATGCACTATGGGACAAAGAAGGCAAAATAACTACCAATATGGATAGGATAGTTAAAATAGCGGAGGAGTTTTACAGAGACTTGTACAGTAGCTGAGACAACCACGACCTTAATACTAAAAGAACTAGCAGTAACCCAGATTACACCCCACCAGTAATGATAGAAGAAGTCAGAAAAGCTTTGGAGAGCATGCAAAGGGGCAAAGCTGCTGGTGAGAATCAGGTAACATCAGATCTGCTGAAAGATGGAGGACAGATTGTGTTAGAAAAACTAGCCACACTGTTTACGAGGTGTCTCCGGACGGGAAGAGTACCAGAGTCTTGGAAGAACGCTAACATCATCTTAATACATAAAAAAGGAGATGATAAGGACTTGAAGAATTACAGGCCGATCAGCTTGCTCTCTGTAGTATACAAGCTATTTACAAAGGTAATTGCTAACAGAGTAAAGAAAACATTAGAATTCAATCAACCAAAGAAACAAGCAGGATTTCGAACAGGCTACTCAACAATTGACCACATTCATACTATCAATCAGGTAATAGAGAAATGCTCAGAGTATAACCAACCACTATACATAGCCTTCATAGATTACGAGAAGGCGTTTGATTCAGTAGAAATATCAGCCGTCATGCAAACACTGCCGAATCAGGGCGTAGATGAAGTATATATAAACATCCTGGAAGAAATCTACAGGGGATCAACTGCTACCATAGTGCTTCATAAAGAAAGCAACAAAATACCAATCAAGAAGGGTGTAAGGCAGGGGGACAGAATTTCCCCAATGCTATTTACCGCGTGCTTACAGGAGGTTTTCAGAAGCCTAGAATGGGAACAGTTACGGATAAGAGTCAGTGGAGAGAGAATACCTTAGTAACCTGCGCTTCGCCGATGACATTGAATTGCTGAGTAACTCGGGGGACGAATTGCAACTCATGATTACGGAGTTAGACAAGGAGAGCAGAAAGGTGGGTCTTAAAATTAATCTGCAGAAAACGAAAGTAATGTACAACAACCGCGGCATGGAGCAGCGCTTCGAGATAGGTAATAGTGCACTTGAAGTTGTAAAAGACTATGTCTACTTAGGGCAGGTAATAACCGCAGAGCCGAACCACGAGATTGAAGTAACTAGAAGAATAAGAATGGGGTGGAGCACATTCGGCAAGCACTCTCAAATTATGACAGGTAGATTGCCACTATCCCTCAAGAGGAAGGTATATAACAGCTGTATTTTGCCGGTACTTAGCTACGGAGCAGAAACCTGGAGACTTACAAAGAGGGTTCAGCTTAAATTGAGGACGACGCAGCCAGCAATGGAAAGAAAAATGGTAGGTGTAACCTTAAGAGACAAGAAGAGAGCAGAGTGGATTAGGGAACAAACGGGGGTTAAGGATCTCATAGCTGAAATCAAGAAGAAGAAATGGACATGGGCAGGGCATGTAGCGCGTAGACTGGATAACTGCTGGTCATTAAGGGTAACTGACTGGTTTCCCAGAGAAGGGAAGCGGGTTAGGGGGAGACAGAAAGTTAGGTGGGCAGATGAGATTAAGAAGTTGGCGGGTAAAAATTGGGAGCAGCGAGCACAGGTCCGGGTTAACTGGCGGAACAAGGGAGAGGCTTTTGTCCTGCAGTGGACGTAGTCAGGCTGATGATGATGATAATGACAAGAAAGGGTTGCAACGTTATACTCGCTGGATGTAACCTTCTTAGTTTTAGAAAGGGTTAGCGAGCGTTGAGCCGCTGTGCCATGAATACAATGAACTAGTATATACCACGAAGTCGAGATGTTTAAACGTTGGAAGTAGACCCGAAGCGCAAGGCGTAAGAAAGTGCGCGTGTGCCACCTCTCGTGTAGTCATTGGAATGTCCGCTGGATGGCGGTGCTTCTATATGGGGAATATATGATGAAAAGATGCGAGATGATGGTACTTGGAGTGTTGAAAAGATGGACGAACGGACACAAAGACAGATGCATGGATGGACGCATGAACGGACGCAGGGGCGGATGCATAGACGAATGCAGGGACAGACGCACGAACAGATGCACGCACGGACGGGCGGATGGACGCATGGACGGTCACACAGATGGACGCATGGACAGACGGAAGCAAGAACGAATGGACGGCCGAATGCTTCGCCCCACTCTGCATCATTCACTCCTTAGATATGCTGCCACTTTTAAAGGCTACTGCGTCTGCTGTCATCTTCGTTTGTAGTACCACTTTGCACTCGTGTTCTACTTGTCAATCGTTCTAGGCAATGGCGCTATGTCGGAGGAGAATGAGGCGTTCAAGCAGGGGCGTTGTTAGGGGTACCAGGCCCGTGCCCCCCTCTGAAATGTTATTTCGCCATGGCATAGAGAGTGAAAAAAAAACTATTCAAGCAGGTGCCCCCACTAAAATAAAAAAAATGTCCACCCCTTCTCCCGCGAAAAAATTTCCTTGCTTCACCTGGCGTTCCAGTAAAAACTTCGCAGATATCGAGCTGCGGACAGTGGAAACGACAGTATTGACTTCAATTGTATTGTACATAAAACGTACTGTATGTACCATTTCGTATCTTTAAGGATCAAGTTGAAGAGCAATCGGGGAATGACATTAGCTAACGCTCGTTTTCGGCGTCGATCATGTTCCCTTCGCTTTGCCAGCACCTGGTGAAACGAGTGCCCCACTACCTAGCGATGGAGGTACTGACCGGAGGAGAAAGAGTCTTCGCCATCGCTGATTGATGCGTGGCTCATGTAAAATAGCGGCAAACACCGCCTGTGCGTAAGGGGGGGGGGGGTAGCAGGAAAGGAGGCAGTGGTCGGTAAGAGGTAAAATTTAGGGAATACAGTGGAATCCTTAAAGCTAGGAATTTTACCCCGCTAGTCTTGTGGGGTAAATGGCCCACTGCACTATCTATCTATCTATCTATCTATCTATCTATCTATCTATCTATCTATCTATCTATCTATCTATCTATCTATCTATCTATCTATCTATCTATCTATCTATCTATCTATCTATCTATCTATCTATCTATCTATCTATCTATCTATCTATCTATCTATCTATCTATCTATCTGTCTGTCTGTCTGTCTGTCATGCTGTCTGTCTTTCTGTCTGTCTGTCTGTCTGTCTGTCATGCTGTCTGTCTTTCTGTCTGTCTGTCTGTCTGTCTGTCTGTCTGTCTGTCTGTCTGTCTGTCTGTCTGTCTGTCTGTCTGTCTGTCTGTCTGTCTGTCTGGCTGTACCGGCTGCCTAAGGCTGGTTAAGCTTCCTGCCATTCTTTCCTCATATTTCCCTTTCTTCCTTCGTGCCAGCCGCCAAGGATACCACAGGACAAGCGAGGCCCTGAAATAATCAGGGGAAAAAAGTGCGCATGTACATTGTTTAAACATTGGGGAGTGTTGTCGACTTCTCCTTTTCAAGAGTAACTGTCGCCACACGAGCATTCAATTTGCCAGAATGGCACACTGCGGTCAGCAAAGACCATGCGGCCTTCGATATCGGCTTATGTTATCCATTAGAAGCAGAGGTATGGTCTTTGTCATCACTTTTTGCTATCCAGACCAAGCTCTTGCTGTGGAACCAGACTTGGATGCCATATCTAGGACACGCCACAAATTTTATTTTACACAAAATATTTTACACAATAGATAGATAGATATGTGGTGTTTAACGTTTCAAAACCACTATAAGATCATGAGAGACGCCATAGTGGAGGACTACAGAAACGCACACATAAATCTTAGCACACAGGCCTACCGAATTTTCACGTCCAGTGAAAATGCAGCCGCCGAAGCCGTGATTCACTCCCACGACCAGTGGGTCAGCAGCCTAGGTCAGCATATTAGCCAATAGACCACCACGGCGCGGCAAGGAAAATGAGCAGAGGGTATCAAGAAACAAACTGGTGTTAAAGGCATCACAGTCGACAGGGCATGTAGCGCGAAGTCAAGATTACCGCTGGTGATTAAGGATCACAGACTGGATTCCAAGAAAAAGCAAGTGGGTGAGGGGTAGACAGAAAGATAGGTGGGCAGATGAGACTAGGAAATTTTGCGAGTATGAAGTGGCAGCAGCGGGGCCACGTTCACTGGCGGAGCATAGGGGTAGCCTTTGTCCAGCAGTGGGCGTAGTAAGGCTGGTGATGAAGGTCATATTCGCCTTTTTGTAAACTGGCAGGTTTCTTCTAGTATAAGTAAGTACCGAGAAAATGCTGTTGTGAATACTATAGTCTGTTAAAGGGACCCTAAAACGGCTTTGACGATTTCGTTACTAACACATTGGGCCGGTAGTCCAAGTGCGAAGGGTTATTTAGAGATCAATTTGGGGTCTTTGCGCAAACTGTGTACGTTATTACAATGCTTTAAAGCTGTGGATCGCTCAAGATAACTGCAGATTGAACATTTCATTTTTGGCTCGCTGTTGTTACCGGGCAGTCGTGTCGTTAGTGTGCTCCCGGCGTGTCGGCAGGTCTACCAGAATTACACCTGTGTTATTGTAGTTGCCACTCCATCTTCTGCTATCGGCAACTGCACACGCACAGACGATGACAAAAAGCACCGGCTCACGTTTTTTGAGCACAGCGTAGCGCGAGCCGTATTACATTCATACCAACTCAAGCTCAGGAAGATGAGCAGCATGACAAGGAAAGAGCCCAAGAGGTGGCCCCGCAGTGAGTGTACTACAATTTGTCTTTCTACGCGCTGTCTTTCTTGTGTTCACATACACGTTCTGTACGCTATCTTTCTCGCGAGGGCCTTCTGTCTATCGCATAAGAGTTGATCTAGTTAGTGGGGATTCATGTTCGGGACGGGGCGTGTGAACACGAGAGAGAAGTTGAGAGGCCGAAAACGCTGTTTTGGTGCCTCGACATTACTCGCGTCCGTGTTCGAACGCGACCGCCTTTAAAACTTTTTATCTAAAATCCCGCGGAAAATTTGGGAAAGCGTAGCGTCCCTGGAAATCTGTTGCCTCTTCGAAGGCATAGCCCAGCTTTCGTGCTGGAACACGTTCGCTTTCGATTTCGATTCGCGTTCCGTTCAGAGAACTCCACCGAGTGCTTTTCTTTTCAGAACTCGATTACCATACGCGACCGACACCCCGCAAGAAAGAAAGGGGTAGCCAGAGTGTTTTTGAGGAATGGAACGCGCACAGCGTCTTCTTTTTCTTTCACCGCGCGTACGCGTGGCTTTAGAGCCGTTCTATTTTGCACTGCAGGGCTGTCACAAACCGCGTCGTGTTCTCGATCTCTGCCAATCGTTCCTAATTGTTGAGATTTTTCATCTCGAAAACCGCGATACGATCAAAACTTTTTTTTCGGTACCGTTGTTTTGCTTGTGGAGTCTCGTTGATTTACCCTCGTTCAGGGAGTCTCGCCAGTTTTCTATTAGGAGGCTTGCCATTCATATAATTATGCGAACCAGGCGGCGCTTGTTGGTTATGGATTTAGTCCTTCGTTGATATGATTAAGCATGGTTAACCTCGTAGGATATTCTGCTGCCATTTAGGTTAAATTGTTCGACGTCACGTTCTATAGCTTTCTCGCTGTTTTCTTCGTTTAGTTTCCCGCTTTCCGCGCAAGCGTTGCAAGTAAACGTGTTCCGTGTTTTGCCTGGTCAGATGGGACTTGAGGTATATCAATCTTTTATTAGCATAGTTGCGCCAGTTTCACACCCTACTAGTTAGTACTACCAGACCTGCTGGTGGGTTAGTTGCTTATTCGAGCCTTATGATTAGGTTATTTTTGTCACGGTACTATAGTTCTTGCGCGTTGTGCTGTAGGAGGTTTGTCACGCAACTAGTCGTTTCGCGCGGTGTGAACTCGATCACGTTAGTAGTTGCGTTATGCTAAGTGCGATTTCAGTCGCGAGACCAGAACACTTGTTGCGCTTGGTGTTGCGCGATTTTATTAACGGGATTATAGTTCTTGTTCGTAATGTAACGCGATTTTAGTCACTTCCCGGAACTAGTTGCTGTGTAGTGTTGATGTTTCAGCCACGTGGCTGATTGCGCGTGGTGTTAAATTGGTAACGGGACTATAGTTGTGTATAGTCTTATGCGATATTAGTCACGGGATTAGTTGTTGCCCGTGGTGTGACACGAAATAGTCACGACACTATTTGTAGCGCTTGGTGTTGCGCGATTTTGTACCTTTTTTTATTTATCAATACTGCCGATCTCACCAGGTCATGATTGCAGGGAGGGCATACATAATACAAGCCATAAGAAAATTAGTAAATAAGAGAAAAAAAAGACAGAAAAGAGAACAATTGAGTTCGCGGAATCTTCTTAGCGTGTACTTATGATTCTATCATGTATATACGATGTAGAATAAGCGTGGAATACTCAGATGGTTCCGTTCTCCTTTGGTTTGTTGGAAGCGAGATTCGATTTGAATTACAAAAGTGTTCAATAGGTTTTTGTGAGTGCCTGAAACTTGTCAAGCTATAGCACGACAGAAAGAAATTAACTTGTACGTGTGTATGTTTGTTACCATGAATCTATTGAAACAAAAAACTTTAGCCTTGCTTGTAGTTTTAATACACGAGCTCTATTTAGTAACACAGTGAGAGAATTCATTATCTTGTACTTATTATGAAGAAACCTCGCTGCCTTTCTCTGCACCTCTTCAATCCTTGCGATGAGTTCCTTTGCATACGGAAAGCAAGCAATATTGGCGTACTCCAACGCGTGGTACAACAAGCATTCTTTATGCCAGCAGCTTTGCATCTGGCGTCAGATGAAGTCGCCTTCTTAAAAATTACAGCATATCCACGGAATGAATGATGATGAGTTATGCGAAGCTTAAGTCCATGTTATCGGTGAACCGTGAATCCTACATTTGTCCGTCCGTCCGTTCGTCCGTCTATCTGCCTGTTTGATACATATGTGGTGTTTAACTCTGTCTGTCTGCCAGTCTGTCTGTCTGTCTGTTTGTCTGTCTGTCTGCCTGTCTGTCGTTCAGTGATGTGGTGCACTGTGTTCACATTCTGTGGTTCTCTGAGGTGGTTTAGTGACCATGAATCATACACAGTGCAGGGGAATGGCCTTGTAGTGAAGGAAGTTTTTCGTTGATATCTATACAAAAACTTTACGCTGTAGTTTTATCCAACTGAATGCATGCTTTAATGACAACGAAGAACCCCCCCCCCCCGCCCATCGACGTGACCATCCGTGCTCTCGTGGCACTCCGCGCGGTGCGATCAAGCGCACGTTGCGTGTCTACACCTCCTGGGTGCCACTGAACTTTGGAGCTGCTTTCCCATTGGCTGTAGCGTCTGCCGCAAGAGCGCGCTCCTTTCCGTGGCATTTTCTGATTGGTCGAGCGCCCGCCCCCCATCCCCCCGGGTTGCGAGGCTAAGTGCGTGGCTTGAGCCCCTGCCCGGTGCAGAAGGAGCTCGTTCGCAACCGGTACCGGCAGGCCCCTTGCTGGCACGCTACACTCTGCCGGCAGCCGCTCTTTACCCACCGAACTGTCCCGAAGGCAGTTATCCGTCCCTCCATTTCGCCCTAATGTGGCGTCGCAAACACGGTCTTTAATCCCGATCGATTACGTTCTGCTACAGAGACAGCCTCGTGGACGTGGCAGAGGTAAGTACTTTTTGTTTTGATGGTGATCCGCATTTGTAAGTGGGGTTTGGGACAGCCGGAAAACTAGTACGAATGTTTACGAGGTCAATATATTTCTCTATTTCTGATAGAAAAGGGCGGCGTATGCACAGCGGCACTGTGACAAAAGGCGGCTTAGATTATCACGCAGATTATTTTTCGCCGTCGCCGTGACGTCCTGACAACGCTCCCGAGCGTCGTGCGTCTGTGTGCGAGTGAGGGCACCGGAGATAAGTGCATCGATTTGAGGGAAAACGCGACGGGCGTGTTTCGTCACTCGAAAGACTCGCGATAGGTTCCGGAAGGTCGTGGTTCGGACAAGGACTGAGTTCTTTGATCGGGCGAGAGTGGTCGCGCGCTTCCTATCTTGACGGGGATCGACAGACGGCTACCATTTCGTGTGTTGCATTTTCACCTATGTTTGCTTAAAATTGATGGACAGCACGAAGGCAGCTTGGCTCGCGGCCGCGTATCCTCGATCATATGACGGTTTCCCGCGCTACGCGTTGCGTTATCGGGCGCATGGTGCGTGGCTCCACCTCCCGGGTGCCACTCGACATTAGAGGTGACATTGGCCGTAGCGTTTGCCACAAGAACGCGCCCATTTCCGGGGCGTTCTTTCATTAGGCGATATCCTCCGGGGCGCAACCCTGACTGAGTGGCTCGAGCTGCCGAACCCTGTCCAGAAGGGGCCAGTTAGCCAGATCCAGTTTTGCCAGAATCTGTCTCTCGAATTTGTCGCTAGTCTTGTATGTCTTATTCAATAGTTATAGCAGCTCACTTGTTGTAAGTCCCACAATGGAAAACACGTAGATCGACAATGTCGTGTCTGTATTTACATGCCGTCTCCGCTGTAGTAACGGATGGCAAGAACACCACAGGTTATGCATATGTTCCAATGAATATGCCCCAATGAACCTGACTTGGACCTTTAATGTCGTCAGTCACTACAGCTGAAACTGCCTAGGTGCTTTCGTACACCACACGGCAGTTGTCAGTTTCATGGAGGCGTTTCTGATCCCTTCTTGTTTTTTAGCCTGCTTGATATTTTTTGTAAGATTGAGCTCATCCAAATCCGGCTGCCGCACGTGGCGGGACTTCTGACGCACCCAAGCGGTGGGCGGATGTGTGTCAGCGACGCCCTCCACTTGTGCGTGTGGCAGGCGTCCGGACACGTGAGGTGTGGCAGCTGCGCGGATAGCGTGTAGACAAGCCTTTAAAACAATCTCGGAAGCATGAATTCGTTGATCAAAAAACTGCACTCTCGCAGAGTCGCTAATGCCACCTATATTTCCTCAGCCTTTCCTCTGACCTCTGCGTAGGGTAGTGAATCGGAGGCTGCTCTTCCGATTTGTTCATCATTTATAATTTGTCTCTCCACCCTCCCTTCAGCCGAAACCTTTTTCCCCCTGGTACCTGAAGAAGATGGCACTGGCCGCACTGATGACCGATTATTTGTCGGTTACGTTCACCTATCGAGGGTGGTGCCAGTGGGGGTTACGGGAACAGAGGAAGGACTGATGATTCCCAATGTTTTGGTGGCCTCTTAGACTCCCCCTCCCCTTCTTGAGCATGGAGACCTCTCGACCCTGGGTACCCTACAAACCAAAAAAAAATATCCTGGAGCCGACCCTGTCACCAATCTTTGTCTGTTATGAACGTAAGTATCGTGTCGGTTTACTTCCGGAGCACGAAAGGATATATAATGCCTACTGTGCAGTGCTGATGGCGATAGAACTCAATCAGGATAAAATTTTTCAACGGTCACTGGCTCCCGTCTTCAGCTTGCGTAACACAGCCAATCGCGATAGTGAAATTAGGCACGGTCGTGACCAGCGATACTGGTATAAGTAATAGGTGCTTGTGTAGATCTGCCATCCCGTGGCGAAGCTATCGGAAGGGCGGTTTTACAATGTGGCGTAGCTGCTTGAGAAACACAAAGGCGTGCTAGCGACACCACAGCACAAATAGAAAAAAAAAATGAGGTCGGGCCCTGTGTGTATCCTGAAAAGTAAACATGCGCGCGAGGGTCGCATGACGGTAAGCCAGAGGAGCGCATGAGGAGCTTTCGTGTACATCCTTGACGCAGGCGGGATTAACCTTCGCAGGATCGCTTTAATCTGGGGACATTGGGAGAATAGGCGGAGAGTTTTCATATTCCCGGTGGGAACGAAGCGTATTTTCATAGATAGATGAATAGATGACAAACCGATGGATAGATAGATAGATAGATAGATCTAGCGTGAGAAGGAGAAATGCTTATTCAAAGTATTAAACTGATGATAAATATACGTTAAATAAAATCATTTTCTTGATTCCTATATACGCGTAAATCCCATACTTATTTTGCACAACAGCCGATCAAATGACCCAATTTTCGTTATCCTGCGACTTCGTCCTCCATGCGAGAATGGCACAAGGCTGCCTTTTAATCTTTGCTTGGTAATCCCAATTTTAATATCATGAAATAAAAAGGAACAGGCTTAACGAGTCCCCACTGGAAACGCTTCAGGACAGGGTGGCCAACAGTTCGCTTTCGTAGGATAAAGTACTAAGCCGAAGTCTAAAATATACCCCGGGAGCACGCCAGGGGGGGGGGGGTGCTCTATTTTCATCATGCAGCCCGGTAGGTGCCAGATTCCCAAGCCCCCCGTCCACGGAGAAAGAAAATTTTTGAGGAGGCGAACTGCGTTGGGTCGGGCGTCCTAATAAAGTCAAGGAATCGGGCACAGCGCTCACGCGCCCTCTGTTGTGAGAATCCGCTAGCGGAGAAGGAAAAATGTGCGCGTCCCTCTCACCACGCTCTCCGACAAAGCTCGTCGGTTCAAGGCCATTCATCGCCGATTCACCGTTCGCGCTTCGCGCCCGAATAGATGTTTTTGTGCGTCCTCGCCGGCTCCAAATTTCAACGCAATAGCGTTAAAGAGCTCGTTTCGCAGAATTACCGGTGTCGGTGTCAGTGAGGCTAGCAATATAGAAGGCGATGCGCACGGGGCCCGACTGCTCTATTGCGTTCTACTCTAGAAGGCGAAGCTCAAGTGCACTCCAAGTTTTTTCGGTAAATTAATGAGAAAAAATGGCGTCACATATAGGAAAATTACCAGCGTGATATATATTGTACAACGCGAAATCTATAATTTTTGATTACGTGAACCCATTGAGTTAGGTAAATTTATTTCAACGAATACTAGGACTTAACCTATATTCCATCAATTCAGATTTGGGATGTTGCCCCGGCCGCATTTAGATGAAGGCGAAATGCTAAAGGCCCTTGTAATTACACTTAGGTGCACGTTACAGAACCCCAGGTGGTCGAAATTTCCGGAGCCCTCCACTACGGCGTCCCTCATATTCACATCGTGCTTTTCGGACGTATGACTCTGCACTTATATTAGGGCGAAAGCCTCAGATGCCTCATTAAACGCGAAATTTGACCATCAGCGTGCCGCGGCATCGGGGACGAGTGATGCAATACATCACCACCACCATAAAATACCGCCCTATGACGTCACGATGACTCACAGAGTGTCAAAAATCATGACGTCATCATGACGTCACGTGACATAGCCTCACATGATGACATAATCGCATCACATTGTGACTTGGTCAAACGTGGTCCGATCACGGAGGCAATGCAAGACCAGGTGACGTGGTTCCGTTCTTGGAGGCAGTGCAAAACCAAGTTAGGTGCAAAAGCTTTCGAAGGGTAGTGGGGCAGCATTAATACATCAGCCGGGAGGAAAAAGAAGATGGCTTTTGCCTTCGAGTCGTCTTAAATGAATGCACGAGGGATCCGGTCAGCATGATAATTCGTTTTCTTTGCTCTTTCGATTGAATTGGGGGTGCTCTATTCATACTACAAAAACACACCGAATTTTGTTCAGAGCTTGAATCCTCACTAACCCCACTGCTGGTCGACGTCAGTAATATTCCTGTACGAATATATTGCTAGTCTTCTTGGCAATGGCTTCATTGTTTCCAATCCGAAGTCACTGTTCAATGCTAAGAATATTTTAGGCACACACTTATATGAGGATCTATAATGAACAAGCGCAAACGAAAGATGCACGGTCGTGCTGAAGTTTCATTTTATTTTTAACCTACAGATGAGGTTACATGACGAAAGTGTTGTACGTCTTGTCCTTCTTCCTTCATGCAATAACGAAAAAAAAGTTTACTCTCGTAAAATTTATCAAAATCATTCTTTCTCGAGAACCAGTCTTTTGCAAGCCTCGACCGCTTCTTTTTCTCCTGGGCCATTTTCTGCCTGTTTCGTGCTTCACTTGAGCAGTGTTGTCTTATGCGCATACCTAAGTAGTAAAAAATTTTTGGCCACAGCGTCGTTTTTGTGTTCGCGGCATGGAAACGTGAGGTCGAAGTTTTGAAGAACATGGTCAACGGTTCTTCAAAAAAAACGTCGTATTCGTCCATGTTCTTGGAGAAGAAGCTTTCTGCACAACGAATCATGTCGTACAGCCGCGTGTTTAGATGAGTCAACCCACCTCCTGATTTGCAGTTTTAAGAGATGCTTGTGGCAACGTCGGTGTTGCGACAGAAAGTGATTGTCTGCAGAGTTCACACGGCAGCATTGTTTTCATCCTTCTTGACAGGAATCCTGTGATGTAGTACAAGACCGCATCGACAATTTCAGAGCTTTCTTGGCTCTCCTGAACAGATAGAGAGAGAGAGAGATAAAGATACAAGGAAAGGCAGGCAGGTTAACCAGACGCACATCCGGTTTGCTACCCTGCACTGGGAAAGGGATAAAGGGGAGAAAAGAGGTTGCACAAAGATGAGAAGGTACACACAATCACGAGCACACTCGGGGAGCACACACAGTTCACAGGCGGTCGCTCAGGTTTGTTGACTTAAGGTAAAGATGCAGTGATTTAGTTGCTGTCTGCGCAACTGAGGCAGATGCCCAAGGTCCTAGTATCTTCTGCACACAAAGTGGTCCGGGGTCAAGTCGATTCAAAACCATCCGTAGCTGGCATCGCTGTGTGTCGTAGCAAGCGCAGCTGCAGAGGACGTGTTCGATGGTTTCTTCATCTCCGCAGTAGTCGCATGTAGGAGTGTCTGCCATACCAATGCGAAAGGAGTACACCTTTGTGAATGCAACACCCAACCAAAGGCGGCATAACAGTGTCGCATCGGAGCGGGAAAGTTGTGATGGTAGCTTTACCTTGAGCGAAGGATCCAGTTCATAAAATTGACACCTTTGGAAGCTGGTAGACGACCAGAACGTGCGTGTGAGATCTCGAGCCAGCAGGTAAAGTTGTCTTGCTGCATCATTCCTTGATAGAGGAATCGGGACTTCACGGGTTTCTTCATGGGCTGAGCGGGCTGCATCATCGGCTAGTTCATTTCCGGTAATACCGATATGTCCAGGCAGCCATTGATATATAATATCATGCCCTCGTGCTAGAGCTTCATGATGGCAATGTCTTATTTCTTGTACCAGTTGGTCATGGCTCCTCCTACGCATGGCAGACTGCAAACTCTGAAGCGCTGCCTTCGAATCACAGAATATGACCCATTTTCCTGGACGTTCTTGAACGAGATATTGTAAAGCAGCCCTTATAGCAGCAAGCTCTGATGCCGTAGATGTAGTCATATGCGACAACTTAAACTTGATTGTCATTTCTCCAGCCGGAATTACAGCGGCACCTGATGAGCTGCTGGATGAGACGGACCCATCAGTGTATATTTGCGTTCTGTCTAAGTACAACTCATGTAATAATAGTAGTGTTGCTTGCTTCAATGCTACTCTGGAGTGACTGCTTTTCTTTTTGATTTCCGGAATTTCTAGACGTACTTGCGGCTGGTCGAGGCACCACAAAGGGAATGCCGTTCTCGCAGCTGGCGTATATCCTGATGGAATGCTCTTTAGGTGCTTGGCTATGACGTCTGAAAGCGTAGCACGTGGTCTTCCGGAAGGTAGAAGGGCCAAGTGGTGGTCGGGGACACGGCTAGCATGTCGAATGTGCGCTCTGAGGCAATCCACAGCTATATATGTCCTGACCGGATGGTCTTTGGCAAGCATGATTGTGGCATAAGTAGAAGCGCATCGGGGCAGTCCTAGGCAGATACGCAGTGCCTGACCCTGCAAACTCTCCAATGAATGAGTATTCGATTTGCAAGTGTTAGTCAGTACCGGCAAGCTGTAGCGCAATAGACCCAGAAATAGGGCCCTGTACAGCTGTAGCATGGAGGCCACAGAAGTTCCCCATGCTTTACCGCACAAGAATTTCATGATATGCACAATTGATAGCAGTCTCTTCTTCAAGTACGCACAATGTGGGCTCCACGAAAGACTTCTGTCGATTATTATGCCCAGGAAACGATGCGTCCGTGCATATTTGACACTCTGCCCATTGATGTAAACAGGGTATGGCGTCATTGGTTTGCGTGTAAACGCCATCAACGCGCCCTTCACAGTTGATATATTTAGGCCTTGTTTCTGAAGGTAGGCTGTTGTGAGGGTTGCTGCCCGCTGTGTTCGTGCACGCACCTGAGGGCGAGTAACTGCAGCACTCCAGAGGCAAATATCATCGGCGTATATGGATAGGCACACCGACTTTGGCGGAACCTTCACCAGACCAATGAGGGCCACATTGAACAATGTGGGGCTTAAAACACCTCCCTGAGGTACTCCGCAGTAGATGTAATGTTGGGCAGTTGTACCCTCATATTTTTGTACAAAGAAACCTCTGCCAGTTATATAATCTTTTATCCATTGAAACATTCGTCCACCAATGCCCATTGCTGCGAGAGAAGTGAGGATGGCATCGTGAGCTACATTATCATATGCACCCTTCACGTCAAGAAAGAGTGCCACTGATATGCGCTTGCGACTTTTTTCTTGTTGAACAAATGTCGATAAATCAAGGACACAGTCAATGGAGGAGCGGCCCCGACAAAAGCCTGCCATGCAAGAAGGGTATTTGGTGTATCGTTCCAAGTACCACTCGAGACGAAATAGAACCATTCTTTCCATCACTTTTCCGAGGCAGCTTGCGAGGGCAATAGGGCGATACGCTGTCAAGTCCAATGGTGATTTTCCAGATTTCAAAAGTGGTATTAATCGACTAATTTTTCCTGAACAGCTTCCTGAACAGCTTCTTCCAAGTCTCAATCACCTGTTTCGACAAGTCCGTCTCACTTTGGTTTTAGCTGTTCGAGGTACGAGGGATCATTGTCAGTTTTTTAGAAGATTTTGCGGAAGTCTGAAAGGTCGAGGGCTGGCTTTTCTTCAATAACTTCGCAGTTCCCGAACCTCGGTGGTTTGAGCAGGCTGTAGACGGAAAGCATGCGGTACAACTGCAGGAACGTTGGCATGTCCGGATGGTAATTGTCGCCGGCGGCCTGTCTTGCCTTGTCCAAAGAATCTCTCAATAGGATAATGATTGAATTTCGCCGTTAGGACGTATTTGTAATCGCACTTGCTTAATAGGTACTCGGTTAGCGCAAGCGTAGAAAGCATTGCAACATGGAGGCCTTCCGCAGTTGTTGGTGCGAGAAACATTTCCTTCATAATTGCGCCCGACTGGAGCTCCCGTTCCCAGTCATCCAGCCACTGAATTGAGTCTCTAATCACAGTGAGCTCACGGCTGCCACGTCGCGCCCCTTCTATAGGATGCTGTCTATTCATGGAGTCAAAAAGGTGGTCGTTCACTCTCTCAGTGAACGCGATTGTTCCTGCAGCTTCTTGCAAATTTAATACTGTCTGATCAGCGTAGAGCTTCATAGCGGAGCACATTGACCGGCTGAAGACTTGTGTTGCCAGCTTAACGCACATAATCTCCATTTTTGAGGGATGTGTATGGTGTTCCGTTATCTTTGGGAAACCTTTAGGCCCCCCGCGTTCTTGCAGTCTTTCTTGTACACGGCAGTGTAGAGATTCTATTTCACCCACTGCCGGTTCACCTTGAGAAGACGCTGTTTAAGCAGCCTGTTCCTGATGCAATCGAACAGATGCGGTACATCAGAAAAGCAAACACCTTGCGATCTTCATTTACGGGGTGCTCAAAAAATTCTTCGACTCCTCGAGCTTTCCGCTGACGCCCAGGTGCGTCCACATCTTTCTATTTGTCGCCGCTCCGTCACAGACAATCCCATCAACTAGTGCACCAGCGTTTTCTAGCATGACGATCACCTGAAGGACCAACTGGCTTAGGACTGTCGCTTTATATATAGTAGTTTCCTTTGATTCAAATACACCAATCGGTTGCGCGTAACTGTCTCCGAGGGGGCAGAACATGAACACCAGCACATGATTTGCCAGCTCGGAACAATGCTCATCTCCCTCACCATAGTCCACGAGACTCGTGTAGGTTAGGGTTTTGGAGTTCACACTTTTCCGTTTTCTTACCAGGATTTTGTCAAAGAGCAGCATGCTATGTCTTTCAAACTCCGTTTTGGAATCCAGTTTTGCTTTTAACGCTTCGAAAAACTTGGCATCGAAACCGCACTGCATTCCAACCATGGCGAGATACTTTCTGATATTTTTCACACTGGGCAGAGGTGGAATGTTGTTTTAGCGCAGAAATATGTAGCCGGATGACGTCAGAATGTGTAGAAGAAGACAGAGCAAAAACCAATCTTGATGGTAACGCATTCCTCGCTTCGACGCAGCCTTTGAAGCTTTCACACATTCCTTCAGCAGCATACAATGCGTCTCTGGAAAGGATGCCTTTCGCATCAAGTCATCGAAACTGTTCAGGTTCACTTCTCTAAATTGTTTTTTGCATTTGACTGGGTCAGCTTCGAGAGCTTCTTTTCTTGCCAGAAGTCTTTTCTTAGAGCGATAGCAGGCAATATACCGATTTCGCAAGGCCTAAATTTTGCTTTTGTTTGATGGACTCAACGGTAGTCGTATTCGGGTCGTCTGCCTGCACTTTTGCTTTCGAACTTTGTGGACTCGTAGTGTGTTGGACAACGTCTTGCACGCGCCGCACTGATATTCTGGACAATCAAGAGGAATGGAACACCTTCTCTGCCGCCAAAATCCAGTCGCGTCGATGGAGCCACATTCTACTTTGGTCCCAGAAAACTTTTCCTGTGTCGGACCGCCGCGACATACAAGTTTCTTGTGGAAGACCTCGAGCATTTGCGTGACGTCAATAGCATGCTGGGTTCCTGCGCAAGAGTTCCTATTCTGCTGCTGACTTCTCGCTGTAGCACGCACTCTGTCATCTTCACATCTTCTTTGCACATTGTTAACTCGAGGCTCTTATTTACGAAAATTGGTGTTGTCGGTGATGCCTTCTTCAGTTGGATGAAGCAGATGCTCGGAGCTCCTTCCATGACGTCTTGTCGACTCCAAGCAGCGCTGGGCATGAAGATTTCTTGTTGTCCCATGAACTTGTCCAAGACGCAGATCTGAGATGAATTAAGTTGCGAAGACTATTCGCATGTTTGTCACTAGCGCGTCAGCGGCACCAGAACTACTGGGACAGAGCGCAGTATTGTATTTTTCAACCTCAGAGACGCCGGTACTTGTTTCTTCGTAGTTCAATGCAGTGAAATCATGCGAAGAGGACGTTACACGACACACAGTCTCAATTTCCTCACCCTTGCAAGCAGCGGGTTTGTTCGTACCTCGATCCACCGAAGTATCTGTCCTTGCACGCTTTCCGCACTTCACGTCAGGTCCAGTTCATTGTCTTTTTTTGGGAACAGCAGACAAGTAGCTGGGACAGCGCGGAAAGATTGAAGGCACGGCGTCTCGTAATAACACTGGCCGTTTCGGTTTGTCGAAGAGATCTTCGCCACCGAGCTCGCCATAATAGCGCCGCCTGTCTATGTCACTGTCCGAGAAGCGCTTCTCGCAAACGTAGTCACGAGGCGTCAGCTGTCGGTCTTTTCTCGGTATGGCGCGAGCCCACGCTTCCAACCTCACTGGGTCACTAGGGGCTTGGAAGGTAATTACCTTCTCTATGCAGGTCGCGTACCCGCTGCTGCAGTTCGGCACGAAACATTTGCGCCCCATTCTTGAGAACCACTGGTCGAAATTTGCAAAGCACTCTTCTTGTCGCGGCGTAAAAAACGCGCGCAAACATCGGAGTAGCCGCCGCCGGCTAAACGCGTGGAAGCCACTGAGCGCTAAAGAGAAAGAAAACCATCAAATCGCGAAGGGATGCGCGAACTTGTTGGGAACTCTCCCTCCCAAGGCCACCTATGCATGCGCGCGTACTATATGCGAGCGAGGAGCGAGGGGCGCGTGCATGCGGCGGCAGACGTCTGATCAGCGGGCACTATTAGCAGTTCGTTTCAAGCGCTGTAAGGCCTATATTTCTGGCAGTATTGATTAGTGACTGCAGCTAAAATATCTGTCATATCTACCGATTGATGTTACAGACAGAAATCTTAGAAATTTTACAATGTACAAGGCGCTATCACGATTTTTATGCGTCCCGTCTATAGAAGAGCACGTAAAAGATGGCAACAGGCCGAAAGCGTCATCTGTCGTGCTTCGGCGTAACCCGCATTCCGCCATGACGCTATCGCGCTGCCCTCGCGCGCTGCCGCCGCCTAGAGATTATCCTCCTCAAATACTTCTTACTCCGTGCCCCCATCCGTACTCTCCACCTGTGGCTGGAGGAGTGGCCGTAGTGCTGCAGTGGACATAGGTGCCAGCTTTATTTTTAAAAATTTGGCTACTCACACGCCACGCGCAATCGTTCTGACATAGATTAAGGCTTAGAAACACAACTCGCAATTCACAGCCGCGCTTGTGAAAGTCTGTACGTAGCCTTATAAGATTTCAGTGTCCAATACACTTGTGGCTCTTTAGGTGCGATTTCTTATTAGGCGAAAAAAATTGGTATATCTTTCCTGCAGGGGCGGCGGGTTGCGCTGCCGTCGAGCTTCGCACCGTAGGGCAACCGGCGGTCGTCTCGGTGGAAAAAGCCGCCAACGGCCAGATCCCCCATTCCAACGGACATGCCCCCCATGCCAAGGGCGCTCCCGCTCAGGCATCGTTCGCACAAGCCCTTTCGAAGAAAGTTGGCGTCGCAGCGGTGGTGCCGCCGTTCTCGGCGCAGCTCCGGCCTAACGCCACGGCTGCTGCTATTGTGCCACCTATTCTGACCAAAAACGGCGTGAGCCACGTCGTCGTCGTAGGCGCTACAGCCAACGGGCCCCGCTGCATGGCTCCCACTGAGGAGGGGTTGATACATGACTCCTCGCCACTGCCCCAGGTGCCCGGTGACGTGCACCCAAACGGCATACGCGGATCCAGGCAGAGGTCCAGCGACGAGCTCCGCCTACAGGTGAGCACAGTTTCGTAATAGTTACGCCTAGAGAGAAGTTTGCGGCTGGCGAAAGTTCAATTGCATTAGAGAGCTTTAGAACAGCGCAACGCAAAGCTAAGCGTTCGCGTCGCAAGATTCAGGTGAGCATAGATTATAATACGAGCTGTGTCTACAGGTGAGCATAGTTTTGTAATATTACAGTAGCAAAGGAACTGTAATCTTATTACATAATATTAAGAACAACGCAAAACATTGTGCTTGCGTAGCGTCGTATATGATCACCTCGTGTAGTCTCCCGTTCAGTGACAAAAGCTAACACTATACGCCCGCAAGCTTTGCTTACGGTGCTGTAAAGCTCTCCCCTGCAATCTTATTTGGTGCGCCATGATTTAACGGGATGGGAAAGAAAGTGCGAATTGACCTAAAGCCCAAGTATTGAAACTAATCAAAACTTTTTTTTTTCGTTACGTCAAACCAAGTAACGTGTCCTCAATCTGACGTCTTTAAAATAGTGCTGAATATGGAGGATTAGAAAAAGCTAACAAATGCGTAATGTATTCGCCCCGAGACTTATAGTGAGCACTCATCGCCACAAGCTAAGCCTACAAAATTGGTTGAGTGTGGCTCTCAAAGAGGGTGCCGAATCGACACGCATTCTGCGTGTGTTCTAACTTAAGGACGTGAATCTAAAGCAAATAGAAGCTTCGGTTTGGAGCTTACAAGCTACAGAGTGCACGGCAGCTGCTTGATAAATTCGATGTCGGCGACAACTTGCGGCAATACAGTCTTGTTTTTCGCACTCAATAAGGATTATTCGGTGGTGCCGTGAAGCCTTTTTAACTGAGAGATGAAAACTTTATCCATTCTAAGCACAATTGCAATACTTCTTTTGCCATTTGCACTTTACCAAACAAAGAATGAAGAAATCTTTTTCCGGTATCCTGGAGCCACAAAAAATAAGCCAAAATCACTAGGCAGATCGCAGTTCCGAAACGCAAGAAAGCCTTCCAGAAAAATTCTTCCGACAAGGCCACTTCTAAAGCTCATAAGGACACACAACGGGTTGTGAACGTGGGCACTACTTTTCGATTCGCAAGAATCTGCGCTCGACAATCGCATATAGAGTTGACCTTCTGCACGGAACTCAGCGCTTTCATCGGGACGAGAGATAAGAAAATGCAATCGCAGCGTGCCACAAATGTCCGCTCGTACTCTAAGAATTCTGAAACTTTGTGCGGCAGTGAATTCATGAGGCAATAAGATCCTTTAAAGAGTTCAATTTTTTGGCTTCTTAAAAACGTTTTGTGGGACCCCTTTAAAGGAGTTCACTGCCTGGCGAATTGATCGCTACAAAAATTTTAGTCTGTTAAGTGCGTTACCGAGATTCATTGTGTGCTGCGATTGCTTTCTCTACGCTCATCCCGACTAAGGTCCGTGGATTTTTCTCTCTTCGAGTATAAGTACGAAAAACCGTTGAAGAGCCATCGACGAACGTCGTTGGCTAACGCTCGTTTTCGGCAGCCGTGCTCGTCCTAACGCTTTGGTAGCACATGGTTTAGGAGTGCCCCGCTCAATAACAACGGGGGTTCTGACTGGATGTAAAAGGCGTGTCGCGTCCGCTGAAAGATGCGTGGATATAATGTACTTGGACACACACTGCAAATATTCCAAGTTATGAAGAAAATAGCGGCACACACTGGCTGCGCGATCAACGGCAGATTAGTCACGATTATCGTTCCGGAAGCAAAACGTTGCCGGTAGAATGCTAAGCATGAAGGGATAGCGCGGGGCAAGTAACTTATGTTACGCCCACGCCCTGTTTATAATGTAGTGTCATACGTGTTCGCAAGGCAGGGGGGGGGGTGAAAAAGGGAAACCTGTCCCCGCCTGAAGCCCCACCCCGCACTTGCCCTCCCGCAAGCTCCCTTTCCGCAATCCGATATGCTAACTGGTTTGCACCTCCCCCAACACGAGAAAATCCTGTCGACGACCATGTGTACTGCACGCTTATTTCCAAAGTAATCGTGTGCGTGGTGGTCACTACAAACTGCCGTCGCTCCCGTTGTCTGACGGTCCCGCAGGAGATCCAGAAGACACTACCATCACATTTCCCGCGTCAAGCCGCCCATCCAGCTCACGGCCAAACACTTTTCCCTCGAGATCCCGGTGGGCAACGTGTACCACTCTGACGTGGAGAAATTCTCGGAGAACAACAAAGAGGCGAAGATACCCGAGAAGCGCAAGTACCGCTGCTTAAGCGCAAAGATCAACAGACTTGTCATCGAACTGCTAGTCAAGAAGTACCGCCTAGACTTGAGTAACTGCCTGCCGGCATTCGACGGCCGATACAACCTGTACACGCGTCGCGAGCTCAAGTTCCGTGAGCGGACCTTCGCGGTAGACCTCGAGGAAGACAAGAGGGTGCAGAAGTTCGTCGTCAAGATCAAGTACGCGGCCACCGTGAACCTGGACGCCCTGCACGCAGTCTTCGAGAACCGGGTCAACACAGTCCCACAGGAGGTCCTGCAAGCCATCGACATTGTCCTTCGTCACGGCCCTTCCATCAGGTTGACTCCCATTGGCCGGTCCTTCTTCAAGCCGCCGCTTCCGAACCAGGCGCACTCTCTGGGGGGCGGTCGCGAAGTGTGGTTCGGCTACTACACCAGCGTGTGACCGGCTCAGTGGAAGCCCATGCTGAACGTGGACATGTCGGCCACCGCGTTCTACGAGGCGCAGCCGGTCATATCGTTCATGTGCAAGATCTTGATCGACGGACGCCGCAAGATGACCGCGGCCGACTTCCGCGACCTCCGGGACTTTCAGAATGTCCGGCTCAACAAGGAATTCAAGGGTCTGCGTATCAAGGGGAGTACACCGCTCTATTATTGGGGATGGTGGGTGGTCAAGGAGGTTTTGACCCCTCTCTCCTCAAGTTTCCCTCCCCCTTTCGAGGTATATATCGAGTAGATTAGTAAATAACATAAGTATAAAGATGAATGGATATCGATGAATGGGTATAGATGGATATCCAAAGCCTCAGAGAAACTAGGATATCCCACGATTGTGCTTTCACAATATGTAGAAACGGTACCTACGAGCTGTGCGTCCTCCAGTTGCAGCATGCAGAATATACAATTGTTTGGGATTTTGAAAAAAAGAAAGACTTAAGATTTCGTTGTCTGCAGATGTTGGTGAAACTGCTGTAGAGCAAAGTGTAGTTATGTAGTGGCATGGTGGCGCCACTATGTTTCAGCTTTTTGACCAGCATTCGTGACGTATTCAGAGACTCTGCTTTAATTCTTTGAAAGCGTGATTTTGGCAGAATTATATTCAAACCCATAAACAAAAATGGCCAGCATGGCGACATTATTGTGGTCTCCTTTTGCGTTTCTCGTACTCAATTACTACTCATTAGGTGACCCACCTGCCGTACCCCCGGTAGTACAAGGTCGTCCGGGTCACCAAGGAGCCCGCCTAGAAGCTGTTCTTCGACATGGAAGACTGCTCCCGTTGCTCGGTGGCAGACTAATTCCAGAACCGCTACTCGAACCTGCCCTGCATTCAGGTGGAAATCCTTGCGCACTCCGTCTACATGCCCCTCGAGGTGTGCGAAATCATTGAAGGCCAGCACTGCCGGAAGAAGCTGGACGAGAAGCAGACCTCAGAGATGATCAAGCGAACCACTCAGCCTCCGGCCAAGCGCTTCAACGAGATTCGTCAGTCCGTCCGTGACCTGGTCGGCAGTAACGACCAGTACCTGCCTGAGTTCAACATTAAGATCAGCGCTGAGCCGACTCAGCTGAAGATCAGCACTGAAACCGACTCAGCGACTCAGCCATCCCTGGTGTTCAAGAACAACGTGGTGACCAAGCCTCGCGACTGAACCTGGGAGCTGCGCGGCAAACACTTCTACAAGGCAGCCTCACTGACGCTCTGGACGCTGCTCAACCTGAGCCGCTTCGCTGAACGAGACAGGTACTTTTCTTTGTTGTTTTCTTTCGTCTTAGGAGCTCACAGGTAAATCCGATCACACGGAGGTGGTTCGAAATCTGCCCCATACTTCACTCAGCCTGCCCCGTCATGACGACATTGGCTCATCAAAGGTTCCATTTTTTAAAAGACGATAGTCTCCTGGGTACCTTCGACGGAAAAGTTTTGTTCTATCCGTCTGTCTGTACATTTGTTTGTTAGTCCGCTTCTAACGATACTTCAAACTGCCACCTCCATCTGCAGCGCCCACCAATATTGCTCAAGCTTTAGCGTTCATATTTGTGTGATTTTCATATAAAAATCAATTATTACGCATATCTCAGGCGCCATAACAACACGTCCATGTTTTGCATGTCTGCCTTTATGCTAGAAGAGGCACACGCAAGTAACTCTAAACACTGTAGCGTTGATCGCGCTGCGCTGACAGTGCAACGTGATGCTCAAAAGGTGAGTGTTTCCAAAGCTTTGCTACGGCGACAGGGTAATGGCACCTGCCCTTCGCTTTGCGTTCTGCACCTTATCACCTCCGAGACTGGCGCACATCTTTCTTCACGGGTGCGCACGCCTTCATTTTCTAAGATAACTTTCAGATGGCGCTCGTGTCTAACGTGCCTCGATGTGCTCGTTCGCCTTCGCTAAACGCTCGAGGCACTCTAACGTAGCGCCTCCAGAATGCCATTCACCGATTCCGTTGCGAAAACACCAAATAAGCATTTTGTTCACTGTCTCCTGACGCAAGACTATTGTTCTTCGACGACATTTGTAGGGTAACAAGCAGATTCGGGTCATTTTTTTGAAAAGCGAATTCTCACACACATTTAGAAGTCCTGGCGAGGTGATCATCTTACAGACATCTGCAAAAAAGGCTAGGTCATGTTAAATGGAACTATCTACGTAGAAGGTTATGGCTGGGCAGTACCGAAATGCAAGTTTGGTAGAGGATAGCATGTTGAAGCACTGCTGGTCCGCAACTCTGCAATGGTGGAAAATGGCACATACACTGCATATGTGGTAAAGGTGTTCGGCGCTGCTGACGGCAGAAATGCCGGCGCTGCTGACGGCATTTCTCGTCGCCACTCATAGCCCGTGCATCCCTCAAATTTTCGGTACCCAGTTGATCCGGGAGAGGTGTTTGAATACTCTGTGTATACAGATGGTATTGCTCCTCTCTGACATGTGACATATTCTTTCATGAATCTTGTGTTGAGTTAAACCACTACGGTCTCAAAAGCATATTGAGAGGTGATATATCGTAGATTATCAGGTGCACGCGCCGAAGAACATACCGATAACACGTGCCTCCACCCCTCGCCACTGCGCATGCTCCGGCCTCGGGCCAGGGTATTAAAACCAAGACAGCAGCCTCGTGAATAAAGATTGTTCCTTCTTGTTCTGGCCATGCATCGTCTTATTCTTCGCCCTTACAATACTACAGTGGCGACGAGGGTGGGATCCGGTTAATTGCACTCCGACGCTGAGACCAGAAGAATGGGATCCCGACCCCTTGCCTTCGACGACGCCGTGAGTAGCTGGAGCACGTATCGTGTCCGGTTGGAAGCCTACTTTGAGGGCAACGATATTACCGACGTAGCGAAACGCCGGGCCCTACTGGTTTCATCGTTGAGCGACAGTGTCGTCCGGATATTGCAAGGGCACCAGCCGGGGGTCGCCATCAACTCCTTGACGTACGATGACGTTGTGAAATGCTTGGAAGAACATTTCAACCCTCAGGCAAACGAAATAGCAGCAAGCTATTCTTTCTTTATGCGAAAACAAGATGAGCAAGAAAGCGTCCGGGACTACATTGCTGAACTAAGAAGACTGGCCGTAAATTGTAATTTCGGGGCGACACTGGACCGTATGTTGCGGGACCGAATCGTTTGTGGGATTCGGGATGAGGAAACGCGCCGGTGCCTGCTGGGCCGCAAGAACTTGACTCGTGAAGAAGCCGAAGAATTCGCCTTAGCTTCTGAGAAAGCGAACGAAGACGCTCGGGACATGCGTACTTCATACGCCCGGACCGAAGGTGGCGGCGTCAACGTGATACAGCAACAAGGCAGACAGTGGAGGAAGAATTGCAGCCTTTCATGCGACAGATGCAAAGGGCCGCATGCAACGGCGTCCTGTCGACATCGCAGTTCCATATGCCATCAATGTGGTAAAAGAGGGCATCTGGCTAGGGCTTGCAAAAGACCCCACACCCCCAGGTCAGGAACGTTCGCTGTCGACGGAACCGAATGTGAAAGCGAAGAAGAGAGGTTGTATGCTCTCGTTGCACACAGTTCCGCCAATAAGCACTTGGTGCAGCCAATCGAGCGCACCTTAACGTGGGAAGGCCGTAGGCTGCGAATGATTGTCGATACTGGATCACCAGTAAGCGTGATTCCCAAAAGCTTGTACAAGAAGCATCGCAAGTGGTGGCCGGCTCTGCAAAAAACTCCACTACGCCTTTCATGTTTCCTGGGACCGTTGCCGGTCGTTGGCAAGGTAGACATGCAGGTACAGCTTGGACCAGTAACGGTGAGCAGTTCGCTGATAGTAGTGGACCATCGAGGGCCCCTTTTGTGCGGAAGGGACACGATAGAGGAATTTCGCAAAGCAGGCATGTTGCTAGTAGAAGGCACGTCGTCTTCGGTGAATGTTGTTCACGCCGACAGCCAGCTAACCGCACTTCTTGACGAGTTTCCGGACCTCTTTGAGAACCTCGGATGCTGTAAGGGACCACCGGTGAAGCTGTACCTCAAAGAAAGTGCGCAACCTCGATTTCTGAAGGCTCGGACAGTCCCGTATGCCATGAGAGCGCAAGTCTCCGCCGAAATTGACCGACTGGTGGAAGTGGGCGTGCTGTCCCCAGTGAGCGTGGCTGAATGGGCAACACCGGTCGTGACCGTAGCAAAGAAGAACGGAGACATCCGGCTGTGTGGGGACTTTAAGCTCACAGTTAATCCAGCGACAAGAACAGAGCAGTACCCGCTTCCGAAAATTGACGACATCTTTGCGGCGCTATCAGGAGGCGAAGTGTTCAGCACACTCGACTTACGAAACGCATACAACCAGCTTCCCCTGGATGATGATGCTAAGAAGATAACTGTGTTGAATACACACAAAGGCCTCTTCTGCTACAACCGCTTGGCTTTTGGCATTGCCTCAGCGCCTGCGCTGTTTTAGCGGCGCATAGAAGCCGTGCTTCAGGGTATACCAGGGGTGAAAGTTTACCTGGACGACATTATTGTAGCAGAAAAAGAGTATGACACAACGATACTGCGGCAAGTGTTCGAACGACTTCGGGCGAACGGCCCAACACTGAACAAGGAGAAGTGCCACTTCTGGGAGAAAGAAGTGGTATTTCTAGGGCACCGAATCGATGCAAAAGGCCTCCACCCACTGCAGGACAATTTGGAAGCAGTGCTAGCGGCACCGCCACCGACTTCGGTAAGCCAGCTTAAATCATTCTTAGGACTGGTCACATACTATTCCAAATTTCTACCGAACTTGTCGTCCACTTTGGCCCCGTTACACCGACTCTTGTCTAAAGGAGCACTGTGGTGTTGGGGGCCCGCACAGAGAACAGCATTCCAAGAAACCAAGCGCGCCATGAGAAGGGCGAACTTTCTTGTGCATTACGACCCCCAAAGACCATTGCGGCTTGAGTGTGATGCGTCGGCCGAGGGTATAGGCGCAGTTTTGTCGCACCGCATACAAGGAGTGGATCATCCCATAGCGTTCCGCTCGAGAACTCTAACGTCGGCGGAACGTAATTATTCACAATTGGAAAAGGAGGCACTAGCGCTTGTCTTCGGCGTGGTAAAATTTCGAGATTATTTGTTTGGCAACAAGTTCACTCTGGTGACCGATCACAAGCCTCTGACTGGTTTGCTAGGTCCAGATAAACCCATTCCGCAAATGGCAGCAGCCCGCATTCAACGTTGGGCGCTGCTCTTAGCAGCTTATCAATACGACTTGGAATACAGAAAAGGAGAGCTAAATGCAAATGCCGACGCTCTAAGCCGGTTGCCATTACCGGTTCGCGATAATGGCTGGGAAAATGAACTAGCCGAATATGTCCAGCATGCGCAGGCGATGGATGATTTTGTTTGTCTGCGCAGAGTATTTCAGACCACACCAGCAAAGATGACGTACTTCAGCAAGTGAAGACTTGGATCTTGCAAGGCTGGCCAAGGCGTCTCGGTTCAGAGGAACAGCAGTACCAACCGTATATTGCACGGAGGCATGAATTGGCCGTGAGTAACGGGATACTCTACTGGGGCCACCGTGTGGTTCTGCCTAAAGCTGCCCGGCAATTTGTTTTGAAAGAGTTGCACGATACGCACCCAGGCATGACGGCAATGAAGAACCTCGCGCGCTCAATTTTCTGGTACCCAGGGCTAGACGGTGAAATTGAAATGCTTGCAAAACGGTGTCCCCAATGCGTGCAGTGTTTGCCCATGCCCCCAGCGCAGGTCCCGGCAAACTGGCCAAAGAACAACAGACGGTGGTACCGCCTACACGTGGATTTTGCTGGTCCCGTGGAAGGGCATATGATCTTCGTTCTCGTCGACGCCGAGACTAAGTGGATCGAAGCAGTGCCCTTGAAGACGGCGACAGCAGCGACTACGGTAGACACACTTAGGTGCATTTTCGCGCGATTTGGCATACCACGGACTGTCGTGTCGGATAACGGTCCGCAATTCACCAGTGCAGAGACAGCGCGGTTCTTCCGGGAAAATGGGGTGCGCCACGTAACGACGGCCCCATACTACCCGCAATCCAACGGTTTGGCGGAACGGGCAGTACGCACCATCAAGGAGGGCCTGAAGAAAAATCGGGTGGGAACGCTGCAAAGTCGGCTTGCCAAATTTTTGTTGCGTTACAGGACCACACCGACCCGAGAGGAGCAGTCGCCCGCGGAAAGGCTTTTTGGATTCCAACCACGGACCCCCCTGAGCACCTACCTGGCAGAGGAAGACGGGGCGAAGAGGGAGGCTACCGTCAACGGAGTTCCGAACTCTGGAAAGAAAGAGTTTGCACCAGGAAGGGAGGTGTGGAGTCGACAGTACAGTCAGCTAGGTCAAAGGTGGTTACCCGGAACCGTGACAACAGTCGAAGGCAAGCGATTGTTAACCGTTAACACGCCAAGGGGGGTGCAACGTAGACACGTCGATCAAGTACGACCACGCGACTCGTCGACACCGGTTAAGAAAGAACCGTGCGAAACGCCAATTGCCATGGAGCAATTGCCACTCTCATCCAGCGGCATCCAGTCAACTAGCAGTGAAGCCCTTCAGGCCGGTCTGTCCGAGCCTGGTGAGGAAGCGTCTGGCGGTGGCATCGAGCCAGCAAGTCCAAGGTCCACGGCAGAACCACTCCCACTCCGACCAGCAAGTCCAAGGTCCACGGCAGAACCACTCCCACTCCGACGCTCCACCCGTGCCCGCAAGCCGCCGGATAGGTTCTAGCTCAGAGGGGAGGAAGTGATATATCGTAGATTATCAGGTGCACGCGCCGAAGAACATACCGATAACACGTGCCTCCACCCCTCGCCACTGCGCATGCTCCGGCCTCGGGCCAGGGTATTAAAACCAAGACAGCAGCCTCGTGAATAAAGATTGTTCCTTCTTGTTCTGGCCATGCATCGTCTTATTCTTCGCCCTTACGATACTACAAGAGGAATCAAGCAAAGATGGCATTTTCGGCTAATTCGCTAATTTTCTAGTAGCCTAAATCATGACAGGAAACGTCTGCTAGCTAGAGGGAGTGAGTCACCGCCCAATCCCGGGATACATCCCCCATCTATTAATAGATGGGGGATGTATTAATAGATCGGGGATGATGGGGGATGTATGCTCCCCTAGCTAGAGGCAAGTAATTGCACTCTAGCTAGGGGAGCATGAGCCACCGTCCAATCATGGGATACATCCCCCTCTATTTGTGCAGTCTGGACAACTTTGTCAAGTTGCTGTTACATCCGGGCAACGAGTTCGGCTTGCGTATTGAGTAGACGGTGGACATCAGCTCGGCCGACACGAACCGCAAGCCCATCCGCACAATGCTGCTTGAGGAGCAGTGCAAGGTCCCCAACATCGAGATGGTCATCATCATCCTGGCCAAGAGCACGAACTACGCCGAGATCAAGCAAGTGGCCTAGACAGAGATCGGCCTGCGCACAAAGTGTGTCATGGACAACAACGCCATCAAGAAGTGCAACCCGGCGCTGGTCACCAACCTGTGCCTGAAAGTGAACGCCAAGCTAGGCGGCACCAACAACAGCCTCCTGTCCCAGGAGAAACCGGCTATCTTCCTGAAGCCCGTCATCATTATCGGTGCGGACGTCACTCACCCGGCGCCCGGGGACAAGCACCGTCCCTCCATCGCCGCCTGCGTCGGCAGCATGGACTCGATCCCTTCCAGGTTCCACACTTCCATTCGGGTCCAGATGGAGGAATTGACAACCACGTTTCGCGTGGAGATCATGAGGGACCTGAAGGACATGATGAAGGACCTGCTCAAGGCCTTCTACCGGGCCACCAAGCACAAACCTGAGGACATAATCTTCTACCGGGACGGAGTGAGCGAGGGGCAGTTCATGGAAGTCCGCAACCGCGACCGGGTGAGCGTGCGCTGCTGTGGCTGCCTGAAACGATGCTTCTTGGTAGTTTTCACATTGTAATTGAAATGACTGCAGCTGGCTCTTTATGTGATTTACTATGTAACTCGTAATATGGCTGCCGTCTCCTGATACTCATACCGGTGCTCGCGCTCCCATTTGCTTTCTTCCACGTTTGTTCGGCCTAATACCTTCGTGTCATAATCAATACGGCTGTCGTTGGCGTGATGCCAGGACCTAATCTTTGTAATCGATATGATTGTTAATTAGGCTGTTTCTCGCCCTGCGGTATATTCGGAATGACTTCGGTCTTTTACCAATCTAGCCCGGGAAAGAAACCCTCATTTCTCTATTTTTCTGTCGGCTTTTAACAGCCCTGTCTCTGCTCTCTGTGCGTAACCCCAGGTGAGCGCCATCCGGCTTGCCTGCCAGGAGATGTCTCCCAACAACACGTACGAGCCGGCCCTCACTTTCATCGTCCTCCAGAAGCGACACCACACCCGATTCATGCCGGCCTGCGACCGCGACGGTTTCGGCAAGTTCCGAAACGTCTCGCCCGGCACCACCGTCGACTTCGTGGTCACTCACCCGCTGGATTTCGATTTCTTCTTGTGCAGCCACTTCGGCATACAGGTATACGAGGGCGATTATCAGTGCACATGTTCCCACGCAATAAAAAATGATATACCGTATACGTTGATAGCTACAGTCGTGGTTAGGTCCTCCGTCGTAGCTTAGCTGCCACTAGAGTTTTCATCGTGGTTAACAGCGCGAAACACCCGGACAGGAGCGAGAGAAGGACACGGTACAGCGCTGACTTTCAACTGAAATTTTTATTGAAAACACGAGAATATATATATAGACAGAACAGAAGACCTCGTGACCAAACCCGCCCCCTCAATCGATTAAAATATACACGGCGACAGGCTTTGTCATGTGCACGCAATCTTGCCACAAAATAAAACAAACTTCAAACTATAAAATTCCAATGTCGCCAAGAAACCGGGCATGAGCGGACGAATGAACTTTAGCCACTATCTAACAAAGATAGTTCATTACCAAGTAAGGCGATAGATGGCTGACTAACGCATTGAGACCCTTTCTTATTTATAAAAAATGCCTCCATAATTTCTCTTGAAAGCTTGTTTGGGTGCTTGAAGAGTACTATTGTTTTTTCAAAAAAGTGGGTGGCATCCACATTCGCGGCAATGCAAAGACAAATGTGAATGCGCAAATCCTTTCAAGGAGCTGTGGTGTTCCCTTAGCCGTATATTGACACAACGCCCAGTCTGACCAATGTACTCTCGCCCGCATGAAAATGGGGGTTGAGTACACGACATTCTGCATGCACGGGAGAAACTTCATAGTATGTTTGATACTACACTGCTGATAAATTCCAGTCTTCCTGCCTTCTATGCGAGTGTTTACTGCCTGGCAAAGTCCCTTAAGCTTCGTTCTGCTTGAAAACCCAACGTTTAATCTGAACTTAGAAGCTACTTTCTTTAATCTGTGCGAAAAAGAATGAACATATGGAATGTAGACAGAACGGCTAAAATCTTTATCTTTCACTCGGGAGGACTGCCCCTTGACCTCACGCAGCAAGCTTATCGCAAGTCGTAGAATGATATAGAGTGAGGAAAGCCTGCATCACGCAGCCTCGCCACCTGATAATTAACGCTGTCAAGCATACGATGGGGACAACTCTTGTTGAGGGGCGGACCTAATAGCGGAAGTGGCTATACCTCGTTTAATCAATTTCGAGTGCCCTGATCTGAAATCAAGAAGAGACTTCTTTGACCTCGGTTGATAGGTCCAACACCATGTTCCGCTTTGAAAGACAGTCTAAGGTCTAAGAACTGCAACTCCTCCTTTTCAGGAACCTCAATAGTAAACCTAAGACCTTGTCCCTGTTCCTTAAACAACTTCACGACGTCCACAATCGATCTTGGAAATTTAGCCTATTGACGAAAACCAAATAGTCATCCACATAGCGGAAAATTCTCAAAGCTAATTCACCTAGGTTATCATTTATTTGGCGGTCAACGAAACTTAAAAAGATGCTGCTTAGTACTGGCGCTACGCAGGAACCTATGCACACTCCTGCCCTTTGGATAACTGTCCTTCCTTGCCACTGAACGATCGTGGACTTCAAGTAAAACTCCAAAAGCTCTAGGAAGCTAGCAACCGGTATTTTGCAACTTTCGACGAAGCCTAACTCATTCATTTGTCCCTCGATGGACTGTTGCACGAATTTCAATACTGTACATGAGGCAGGGAATAATAAAGATCCTCTATGTCTATGCTGAATCCAAAGCAACCGCCAGGGTTATTTTTCTGCAGAACTTGAACTACGCAGTAGAACTGGCGACTTCGGAAAGGGTCCTCAGCTTAAGCTGTGCGAGATTTGTCTGCAAGTACTCTGAAATAACATTTAACATGACCTTCTTTCCGAGACGATGGTCCTGAAAGGAAAGTTCTGCTTATGCGTCTTTACACTGAAGAAGGCCTGCAGAAGGAGCCCCTTTTTCTCGCTTGACTTCGTTTGCTACTTTCGTTAATCCCAACCTCATTCATCATAGCCATAGCACGTGAATTAATCTTAGAGGGATCAACGGAGACTTCGCGAAAATTCTTATCAATTGCTGTGGTTGCTTTTTCCAGATACAAGTTTTCCGGAATAATAACAAAATGTCCTTCTTTGTCAGACTCTAGAATGCGCAAATTACTATTAGCACAAGAAATCAATCAGAGGTCCTAACTTTCTCGAACACCTAGAATCCTTCGACGGTTTTCGAAACACATCGACGCAATTCAGACACACACCTTTAGTCTGTCCTCCTCCTCAGCTCGGTGGAGCCACTGTCCTGGCTAAGACGACCTTATCCAGCTGATTCAGACGCGGCTCGAGACAGGAATTTGGGCCCTAATTGAAGGACCTGTAGAAAACTTGTCTGGTACTACTTGGTCCCCGATAATGGTCACAATCCCTGTTCCTTTCACTCTTTCTTCTTAGGTAGCGAAGGTCGAACTTGACTCCATAAGAACTCCGTGGCCGTGGTAGGGACACTTTAGGTCCACTCCTTCAGGAGAAGCCGTCTTCGCGCTTCGGAAGCCTCTTTTGCAACAGGCTAACACAAAAGATCCTTGTACACCCTCACATGTTGCCACCACTCCGCGCGTAAAATGCGGCACATCCTCCGAGCGTGCCCCTCAGACGGAGTCATCCACCCACACAAAGACTGCAGGTCGGGAGGGCATAGCGACTTCCTGGCATACCAGACGCGTACTCTTGCTTTGCACACGTAAACGGCTATCATCGACGTCAAAAGCCGGGACTAGGCAAGAAGTCATTAGAACATGGAAAAG